>JAXQQM020088914.1:0-348359 GCA_034641835.2 Pinus albicaulis
ATGATTCAAACCTCCCTAGACATTAGGGTTTTGTTAAGCATATCATGTAATCAGTTCCACAACTCAGGGATTCAGTCCCTGAGAGAGGGGAGAGTTTTCTTTTGTATATATCTATCATTTTCAGATTCATTTGACTGGTTGGACATAAGAGGATTGTAACTTTGTAGCTTGTACTTTCACTTTCATATTCAAAAATAAAAGGATGCAGTCGCAACTATTATCTAGGAATTCATGTGAAGTGATTTTATGATCATGTATTTTCTTTGTTATATTATTTAATGAAATATATATAGCTCCTCTTTCTATATCTTGTATCTTCAGTGGCTTTCCTTACAATTCATAGGCATAATTCTATTAATTTAACTCTGTTTATATGGAAATGTCATTTTGTGTTTCATGCTTCAGGTTTAATGAATTCATGATTAAACATGCTCATTAAATCCCTCTAATTTTTCAGAACCTCCATCATACATAAAAATACCTAAAGCCATCATAGATCCAATTCTACCTTTCTCCTTTATCTTTTTGAAGTTGTAAACCCTTTGGTACCTAGACCTAGCTACTTGGTTTCATCCCTAATCCACCATCAAACCCTAAAACACTCAAAACCTACCTGAGCCTATCATATCTAGCATAATATCCTTCATATCACAGTCAATCATTGATTATGATCTCATTAAGAGATCCCTCTCAGCCTGGTAGGGCTAGATACTAGGTCAAAGTGGTATGTGGTTACCTTTGTCAGTCTCCTTTTTAGCCTTAAGAGAACTGGTGGAGTGCTAACATTCTAGCGTCATTGATAGGGAACGAAGTGACAAATCTTTCCTGGGAAAGAATGAAAAGGATCAGATTTGATTGTTGATGTTGAACAATGATCAGGCACAAGAAGTTTGGGCATATTTCACCTCGTGACTCCAGTTTCAAAGAATCCAAAGGTTCAAAATTTTCATGGCGACTCCATTATTCAATAACTAGTAGTTTGAAGAAATTCCTGGTGACCTCACTATTTTCAATATGGATTCAACTGCTCGAAGGTATGCTCTTATGAATTGAGCTCATATTCCTAGCTTTCCAAACTATATTCCTTGTATAGATTGGCAAACATGGCATCCAAAAATTTAAAGGTCAGGATGGAGAAGATACTAGTTTGCATTTGGTCAAATTTCATTTTCATATTCACAGACTAAAGATTGAATTTCCTAAAGATTGTCTGATGA
Source organism: Pinus albicaulis (assembly GCA_034641835.2). NCBI lineage: Eukaryota > Viridiplantae > Streptophyta > Pinopsida > Pinales > Pinaceae > Pinus > Pinus albicaulis. Next base: position 1,218 of record JAXQQM020088914.1, read on the forward strand.
AACTGTTCATGGCTACCTTGGAGGAAAAATCGAGATCATGGTATGAGATTCTACCATCTGCCATTTTATATTCTCTAAAGGAATTTCATTCAGTTTTCTTTCAACATTATCAAATCTCTAATTATTCCTTGTCGATGATTGATAGTTGTTGCGAGATTTCTGAAAATTTCAGTGAGTTTCTTGAAAATTTGTATGGGGATGAAGAGTGTCTAGATGATGAGATCATAGAAGCCCTTTATGATTTTTCTTCCAACAAGAATCAATAGTATCATCGTTGGATGAAATAGATTGGGAAAAAAATAGAGAAATGCCCATTCTCGATCTTGAAAATGAAAATCATCAAGCTAATGTTAACTGCTATAAAACTCAAGTTTCTCCTCTGTATGAAGATGAAATAGATCAACTCCTGAAAATTCATGTTATAGCCCAAGCTAATACCAGTTTTCAGTGTTCACATAGTCAAGAATGTGTTAGTGAAACTTCTTCCATTATTGAAAATGAAAATCTGAGTTTAAATGATGACAATCATGAGACTTATGAAACTATACTGGAAATTGTTGTGAGTAAGCCAATTTGTGATGATGATTTATTTCAAAAAGATTAGCTAACATATATTGTTGTCTTCCATGAAGAGGATAAGGTTGTAATGTTTAATAATCTTGAAGAATGTTTTATGTTCAAAGATGACTTAGAGTATGAATTGGAGGAGTATGACCCTAAGATAGACAGAGTTTTCCATGCTTCAAGAATTTATAGCCAACACTGAGGTAGAAGAAAGTCATGCTTCCCTGTGCCTTCCTATGGATCAACAACCAATTGTTCTTTCAGATTAGAATGAAGGGTGTGCTTTTGTTTTTGTTGGATCTCCAGATAAGGTAACATTTTACATTTTTTAAGATCCTTTTACTGATTTGCTACAATCAGCAGGGAAGATGTATTTTCTTGTTTTGATGGACCAGAAGCACATCTTCAGTAGATACTTGGAGTGGCCTAGTTTTTGTTTTTCTGCCTGCTCGAGGAAAATGAGAGCATAATTCAAGTAAGTAGCCATATTTTGTATTGGTTACACTGGAAGCATCACCTCACATGATTGTACATATGTCTTCAACAAGCAGGTAGTTATCATTGGGATTTGAAGTCCTCAAGTCTCAGTGATATGTTGCCATCAATAAGTTTTGTCAGTTTTTTTTTAGTCAAAGTAACTTCAGTTTTGAGTCAATTTTTAGTATTAAGTCTCGTCTTTTTATTTTTGACTCCATGCCCAATGGTAAGGCTACTTGATCTACGGTGTTCTTGACACCTCCAAGGAGCTGCCATCCCTAGATGGAGCCAGTGTTAGTGTCAGCCAATTTTTCCTATCACTAGTGATCAAATGGGCTCTTTAAAAATGTTTATTAGGGTGTCGAGTCAAAGTTTCATGGTTTCAATAGGTCTTCAAATAAAAATTTGGTCACTAGGCTAGTGTGTCTAGGGCTATTTCCACTCCTTTCATAAAATTTCACATGTCGGTCCTTGTCATCACTCATTTGAGTGTACCATCATTGAAATATAATCATTTTCACTTCAGTCAACATCATCATGGTATTCATCAATTTCAGTGTCTCCATTAGGTCATTAGGGTTTAAGTCATCAAAATCAGTCATTTAGTGCATAAATCTGGCAAATGAAGGAGTAGTAATATGGTTTTTTCTCAATAAAGTTTGTTTCAAAGTGTAATTTATGTTTGATAATATGTAAAAAATTCCTAATGTTCCTAAGTTGTACAAAAATTTCCAAAGCTGTATATTTTTCAAAAAAAAGTGAAAAGCGCATGGTGGGCCACCACCACATCACAATGAATAAAAGGACTTCCATGCTACAAAAATACCAAAAAGAGATTTATTTTTCTCTTTACATATTCAAGAGACTTCTCTCCACCTTGGAAAACCACTTTCACCCTCAGAACAACAATTTGTGTGCCCAAGAGTGCTATTTATCCTTGTGTTGCGCATTTGTTGCGCGGGTGTTGCGCACCCGCTGCACTTTGCTAGAGTGTTGTGTTTTATTCCTTAGGAGGAAAAAAAATTCATTTCATATGGATCCTTCATAAAAAACAGAGATCTTTTTATCATTGATAAGTAAGTGGGCATCCAAATCACCTCTTGTGTCTTCATTTCATGCTTGGAAAGAGAAATTCCCTTTTTCTAGGGTTTCTAGTACATTTTCTTGGTTTCATGTTCTCATTAACAAATTTCTGAGTAAAACCACTAATTGAAGCTCAATCAACTTTCCTCACATGTTATACACCTTCCTAATCACTTCCCGTCTCTCCTATCCCTCATTTTCACTATTTTCCCACAAACCCTAGCCTAGACTAGGCATTTCTAGGTTAGGATTGTTTTTAACCTCTTTGGACCCCTTCCTCTCACTCATTCCATAAAATTTAAATTTCCCCTACTCCCTAACATCTCTCCCTACCCCCCTATATTTTACCAAGAATTTAGGAACACCTTAACCCCTTCATCTCCCTTCATTCCCAAAAACAACCCAAATCCCATGTTTTTCCCTTCACTAAACCCTAATTTCCCTTCCCATTGAGCTAAGGTTAGAAATGGATTCTAAAACCACTGAGAAGATGAGGCATAAAGGAGGTAATATAAGTAGGTATGAGCCCACAAAATTCCAAGAAATCATAGCTTCACCTTTCTAAGATATGGGTTGCCTAGAGTTTACATTACACACATAGATAATTTTGCTTCAAAATGTGTTTCTGACCAGATACAGATGAATTTCCAAAAGTGAAAGCGGTTTTTGTCAATAATAGACTAAGGAAAAAAATCATCCTTCATTTTATACACAGGTATTATGATTTGGGAGAAATACCAAAAATACAATTGCTACAGGAGGTTTTCTACACTTCTGGACAGCTTGACGTCAAGACATTGTTTTAGGGGTTGGAGAAGGTGTTTGCAGTGCTTGATGACTCTATTGTGTAGCAGAAATCATAATAATTCCCATGGTACCTTCAGATATTTCTTTGGACCTCGGGAAGGCCTCCAAAATTCACTTTTCCCAGGCACACTGTGTTTTCTCCAGGCACGCTGCGTTTTCTCCAGTTTTTGAGAAATCAACTTTAAACATTGATTTTGACCAAATGTGAAAGTATTGTTGAAACTTGGAGGAGATTTGTGTTCAAAAAATTCCATAGAAAAAAAAACATCTCTCAAGTTTGAAAAAAAAACTTACGGTTAGAGATATATGGCCCTACCTTTAAGCCCTAGTTTTGCAGAAATTTTTGAGTTTTTGGTCAAAATTGGAAATTTTGAAAATAAGTCTTACTGGAAAAACACAGTGTGGGCCACGTTGCGCTTTTGTTGGGGAGTTCCAATGGCTTAATTCTCTACATTGGTGGAGTCATGTCAGCCAGTTTTGGAGGGTCAAAATGCCTAAAAACTAGCAAGAAATGACCTTTTTGGCCTCCTATTGGAGGCCACGCTGCGCTTTTTGAGTACTCTTGTGAGAATGAAGCTTTGGAGGGCTAGGAACCACCTTTTTGAGTGCTTTAACATTCTATAATGTATCATACATACAAGGATATCCATAGAAACTTTCAAATCAGCATTTGGACACTTGGAAGGCCTTCAAATTGCCTTTTTCCCCAGCACATTGCGCTTTCTCCATCATGCATTTTTCATAGGCAGTTTGACCTAGTTTGAATTTCACTCATGTAATTTGTAAATGACGATGATGTAATGATGTCATAAGGTGTAATTAAGTAGGTGAATAGTGAAATATGGTAGATACATGCTTATTGATCTAATTTTTGGTCACATGTATCTAGTTTCCTTTGAAGAGGTGAATTGGTTAACCTCCCTAGACATTAGGGTTTGGTTGTGCATATCATGCAATCAGCTCCACAACTAAGGGATTCAACCCCTGAGAGAGGGGAGAGGTTTTTTTGGTCTATATATATCATTTTCAGAGTCATTTTACTGGTTGAACATCAAAGTATTGTAACTATTGTAGCTTGTACTTCACTTTCATATTCAGAAATCAAAGGATGTATTTGCAGCTATTTTCTAGGAATTCATGTGTTGTGAGTTTAAGATCATGTATTTTATATATTATAGTATTTTATGAATGATATGTATCTCATCTTTCCATATCTTGTATCTTCACTGGCTTTCCTTGCAATTCATAGGCAGAATTCTATTAATTTAGTTTTGTTTATATGGAAATGTCATTTTGTGTTTCACGCTTCCAATTTAATGAATTCATGATTAAAAATTGTCATTAAATCCCTCTACTTTTTCAGACCATCCATCATACCTAAAAAACCCTAAATCCATCATAGATCCACTTCTACCTTGCTCCTTTATATTTTTCATTTGTAAACCCTTTTGATACCTAGACCTAGCTACTTGGTTTCATCCCTAATCCACCATCAAACCCTAAAACACTGAAAGCCTACTTGAGCCTATCATATCTAGCCTAATATACTTCATATCATAGTAAATCATTGACTATGATCTCATTAAGAGAGCCCTCTCAGCTTAGCAGGGCTAGCTACTAGGTCAAAGTGGTTTGTGGTTACCTTTGTCAGTCTCCTTTTTAGCCTTCGGAGAACTGGTGGAGTGCTAACATCTCCCATTACCTGCATTACTTGCATCCATTGCTCATTGTGTGGAGTTAGAATTTTCAAAAATGGTGCGAAAACTTGTTTTTTTGTATTCCTCAGTAAAGATGCCTCCTCGACATGCAAATGTACAGGTAATATACTTGTTTCTCAATAACTAAACCTCTTAGTGTATCAATTTGTCAAATTAACTTAAAATTTACCGCTAAAAGAAAAAATTATGCATGGTGCATTTCAGCTGTTCGGCTCACACCGTTAGTAGTGCTGCCTATAAATTTACAGGCTGCACTTTGAACGATGTTAACGGAAACCACACTGAGTTTCGGTGAAGTACCTAGAAAACATGCATCGATGACATTTTTAAAAATAACACAGTGGTGCGGTTGTTTACAAGACCATACCGTTAATTATGTACTACTGTCGAGCGGTGTGTTGACCAAACTATCCGCCCCAAGGCAGTTAGTTTGGTCAATGCACCGCACAAATTTTTTTCTTGGTGTGTGAACTTTTTTCATGCTCATAGTTTGCGGTGTGTGATAAAGAAGTACGCACCCGTAATAGTGCGTTACTATTTTTTTGGGTGCACCGAGTGTTTATATATATATATATATATATATATATATATATATATATATATATATATATATATAGATATACACACACACATTTCTCATTTAATAAAAAAATGTATTTAATATGTGAATCATTCAACGAATTTAATGGAGAGAGCAAAGGGAACAACAAGAGAATATGGAGGACCGTTATAAAATGATACAATTGTGGGAGAATTTTGTACCCTCACCCTATTACGACACCCACCCAGTTTCTCCTAAGGGATGAAGGGGCACAGTGGGTTATTGGGACAACTGATCTACAGGTGGGATGCCCACCGACAAGCTTTTCAAGTCGGTCCTGACCAGTGGTACGAGCCCACTGAGGAGGAAATCTATTTTATTACTAGCCTATCTAGGAGAGGGAAGTATTGGCCCTAGTTTCCAGATGTCCCCATTGGCTATATAGCAAAGAGTCAGTTGGCATACTCCCAGAGATACATTAGGGATGATATACTTTCTCTTGCAAATTTTCAGGTGTCTGGTGGTCAGTTACGAATTACTTCGTTTGGTCCAGAGGAGGTGAGGTGCCTCTCACTATGACTGAAGACCATTGCACACTATACTAGTGACAGGAAACACATTAGTTTCCCGCTTGTAGGTTTTAACCCTGAACATAAATTATCTACACACGAATCTTATAACAGAAAATAAACAATAGCAAGAGCATAAAACATAAAAAAGATAAACACAGAGATTTTCCCCTGGATCCCAAATCGGGATGACCAGCTTGATTTTTCATTATATTCATTTTAGTGTTACAACACATATATATACATGCCGAAGCATACATAAACCCCAATCCATTAACCCTGGATTAGAACATAATCATAGTTCCCTTGACCGGATCTACAAAATACTAGGGGCCGAAAACCATCGTACCCCGAAACCATGTGCAAACTCATGCACAAAACATGGGCGGGTTCCCCTATGAGTGGGTCCGCACACCAAACAAATTTTCGCTGGGGCGCTACCCCGGACCCCAACAGTGGGGGCTGCCTCCCCCCTTGTGACCCCCCTGCTGCGCCCGGCGCAATGTACAACACGTGGGGATAGTCGTGGAAAGAATATAACACATACCCAACATTCTCCCACTTGTTGTTTTCTTTCCACGAGGGGCCACAGGAGAGCTTAGTAATTGGGCCAATTCTTCAAAACCCATTGTTTCTCTACACCAAGAGAACTTCTGAGTGCTCACAGACTTCGTCAATGCATCTGCAACATTCTTCAAAGTGTCCACCTTTACCAGCAACACCCTTTTAGCCTCAACCATATCTCTAACAAAGTGATATTGAACATCAATGTGCTTTGTCTTTGAATGATAATCAGGGTTCTTAGCCAAGAAAATTACACTTTGGCTATCACAGTCTATCCTTATAGCTTGTTGTACCAACCCCATACTTGAACACAATCTCTGCAACCAAACTGCTTCCTTGCTTGCATGAGTGGCTGCTATGTATTCTGCCTCTGTAGTTGAAAGAGCCACTACAGACTGTCTTTTACTCATCCAACTGACCGCGCCTCCAAATAGGATAAACACATACCCACTTGTAGATCTTCTTTGGTCCAGATCTCCAGCCCAGTCTGCATCAACAAAACCACGAATGTCCAACATTCTTTCCAATCCTGGTCTTCCCTGGTAGCACAAGCCATAATCACTAGTGCCACGTAAATATCTGAAAACCCGCTTCACTGTTGTCCAATGCTCCTTCCCCGGGTTTGACATAAACCTGCTCAATACTCCCACTGCATGTGCAATGTCTGGTCTAGTACAGACCATTGCATACATCAGGCTACCCACTGCACTTGCATATGGAACACGGGACATATACTCCTCTTCTTCTTGTGTCTTGGGACACTGTTCAGCAGACAGCTTTACACCTACAAGAATAGGAACATTCACCGGTTTACTATCCTGCATATTGAACCTCTGCAATATAGTCTTGACATACTTCCTCTGGTTTAACAAGAGCTTCCTCTTTGCCCGATCTCTCTTAATTTCCATGCCCAAAATATAGTTTGCAGCACCAAGATCCTTCATGTCGAATTTGGAGAACAGTTGGGTCTTCAAATCTTGGATAATTTCTTTGTCATTTCCAATCAACAACATATCATCCACATACAAGACCAAATAAATAACATGGTCACCAATTAATTTAAATAAACACAGTGATCCTCCTTGCTTCTGGTGAAGCCAAGTCCCCATATATAGGTATCAAATTTCTGATACCACATCCTTGGTGACTGTTTTAACCCATACAAATACTTCTTCAACCTGCATACCAGTTCTTTCTTACCCTTCACCATAAAGCCTTCAGGTTGCTTCATGTAGATCTCCTCTTCTAGATCCCCGTGAAGAAATGTTGTCTTCACATCCATCTTTTCTATCTCAAAATCAAATGCAGCAGCAACAGATAAAAGTAATCTAATAGAAGTAACTTTGGCAACAGGAGAAAAAATATCACCAAAATCAATTCCCGGCACCTGGGAATAACCTTTTGCTACCAACCGAGATTTGTATTTCTCCACCTTGCCTTCTACATTCATCTTCTTCTTAAACACCCATTTGCTCCCAATGGGCTTCCTTCCAGCCGGCAACTCCACCAGATCCCATGCATCGTTTTTGTGCAAGGATGCCATTTCATAAACCATGGCCTCCTTCCAGAGTTTTCCATCCTCTGAATCTACTGCCTCCCTGACAGTTCTGGGTTCATCATCAGTTATAGTTAAGGCAAAACCTGAACAGAAAGCAGATGGACTATACCTTTCTGGTTGCCTTCTTTCCCGAACTAATCTTCTCAAAGTTGGAGTTTGTGGCTCTTCATCTTCTGAGTCTTCTTCTGTTGTAGAGTCCGATTCATCCTCCTTTAGCTCAAACTCTATCTTCTCAGGTTCCTTTGGTAGGAATTCATGTTTAACAACATCTTTCACTTCTCTAAACACCACATCTCGGCTGTACACAACCTTCCTTGTTTCTGGGTTCCAAAGTTTGTAACCCTTTAAACCATCCTTATACCTAATAAAGATGCACCTTTCAGATTTATTATCCAACTTGGTCCTTTTCTCCTTTGGAACATGTACATATGCATCACATCCAAATACCCTTAGATGTGAAAGAGAGGGTTTCTTACCACTCCATACCTCATGTGGGGTCTTATCCTCCAACGCTGATGAAGGTGATCTGTTAACTAAGTAACATGCAGTCTCCACTGCCTCTGCCCAGAATTCTTGTCCTAACCCGGTACCACTGAGCATGCTTCTTGCCTTTTCCATCAGTGTTCTATTCATTCTTTCTGCAACTCCATTTTGCCGAGGTGTGTATGGAGTAGTCTTCTGTCGTGCTATACCACACTTCTTACAGAACTCTTCAAATTCCTTCTTGCAGAACTCCCCACCATTATCTGTCCTCAACGCCTTTATCTTCTTCTCTGTCTGGTTTTCCACCAGAGCCTTGAATTCTTTAAATATGTCAAAAGCTTCAGATTTCTTCCTCAAGAAATATATCCATGTATTCCTTGAGAATTCATCTATGAATGAAATATAGTACACAGACTTTCCCAGTGATGGAACCGACACAGGTCCAAACACATCACTGTGCACAAGTTCTAATATCTTGTTCGCCCTCTTAGCACCAGAAGGAAAACTCACCCGATCCTGCTTCCCATATACACAATGTTCATAGAAATCTAAATCCAGAGAGAAATTAGAGATACCTTCTACCATACCATTTCTATGCAGTATACGAAGGCCATTCTCTCCAATATGTCCAAGCCTTTGATGCCATAACATGGTCTTTTCTCTAGAGACAACTAGGCTTTCCACTCCACTTTCAGGAACCATAGAACTGTTACACCCATCAATAACAGTGCTACCTTGTAGCTTGTACAGAGTTCCAGTCCGAACTCCCCGCATTAATACCAGTGCTCCCCGAACCATCTTGCAGGAATCTTTTTCGAACACTGTTTTTACACCTGCATCATCCATCTTGCTTATAGAAATCAGATTTCTGGCCAATTCAGGAATATGCAGAACACTAGGAAGTGTTCTAATCCTTCCACATTGCAGATTTAGCTTGAACTTTCCACGTCCGATGATTTTTTCCTTCCTATCATCCCCTAGGAAGACATCACCATCATATTTTTTATACTCACAGAACCACTCCCTATGGGGAGTGAAGTGAAAGGATGCACCTGAGTCAATCAACCAGGACTCATGATCTACATGTGTATTTGAAGAAGAAGCCAAATACACATCCCCACCTTCATCCGAGGTGGTTTTTGCCTCTGCAGAAGGAGCATCATCAGACCCCTTTCCTTTCTCAGGAGATTTAGATCTGAATTCCTTTTTGTAGTGTCCTTCCTTTTCGCATTTCCAGCACACCTTTAAAAACTTTCCAAGAGATTTAGATCTCCCTCTAGATTTGGATCTCCCACTCGAAACATTATTCTTGCTTCTGTTTTGGGACCTTCCTCGTACAGATAAGGCATCTCCATTTTGGCCCTCCATATTTCTCCGTCTCATTTCCTCCGACAAAAAGGCCGAGACAATGTCATCAAAATTCAAGGTAGTTGTATTGCTACCTATTGCAATAACCAGACTGTCCCACGAGTCTGGTAGAGAACAAAAAAACTGATGCACTTATCTTCATCTGAGATTTTAATATCAACAGATGACAACTGACTTACCACAGTATTGAAGGCGTTCAGATGCTCTGTCACCGAGTCTCCATCCTTCATCCTCAGGTTATACAGCTTTTTCCGCAGGAACAGCTTATTCACCTAAGACTTAGATTGGTACAAAGTCCCAAGTTTTTCCCACAAATTCTTCGTCGTAGCTTCCCCAAATACATTCAACAATACTGAATCTGAGACACACAACCATATTGTGCTCTTAGCCTTCCGATCCAGTTTCTTCCAGTCTTCATCTGACATTTCCGTTGGTTTAGTACCTGGATCTACCGCGATCCACTGATCTTTATCCACCAGCAGATCCTCTATCTTGAGCTTCCACAACTCAAAACTTTGACCATTCAATTTCTCGATCTCTATCTTTTCACTGCTCACCATCTTCTTTCACCGCAAGAATCGATCCCGCAGATCTCCCACTAAACAGGGTCTACCTCAGGCCCAAGCAAAAAAACCCTCAGCAACAAAGGCATCCCCTTGAAGCCGAAACAGATCTGATACCAAATGTAGGTTTTAACACCGAACATAAATTATCTACACATTAATCTTATAACATAAAATAAACAATAGCGAGAGCATAAAACATAAAACAGATAAACATAGATATTTTCCCCTAGATCCCAAATTGGGACGACCAGCTTGATTTTTCATTATATTCCTTTTAGTGTTACAACACATATATATACATGCCGAAGCATACATAAACCCCAATCCATTAACCCTGGATTAGAACATAACCGTAATTCCCTTCACCGGATCTACAAAAATACTAGGGGCCGAAAACCATCGTACCCCAAAACCGTGTGCAAACCATGCACAAAAACATGGGTGGTCCCACTTAGTGTGAATTTCGATGTGGCGCCGCCCGGGACCCATTTTTCGGGCCGCTCCCCTAGACCCCTTGCTGCGCCCGACGCAACATACAGCGCGTGGGGCTAGTCGTGCAAAGAATATAACACATACCCAACACCGCTTTTATTTTATGTTGATTCTTTATTCCAGACGCCATGACTTGTGAGATGGTCTGAAATTTTTTTGCGACAGTTTGTATAGCATTAGATAGATTTCATTCTTAGGCACATGGGAGGTTGACCTTCCCTTTTGCTTCAGAGTTATTTTGTTTATTTTTTGAGAGGTTTCCAAAGATGAGGCCTACCTTTTTTCGGCAGCCTTGTAGGCTGATGTTGAATGTACGGATGCAGATGTGGGGCCAGATGATGCCCAAGAGGGGTTTGTCTGACTATCCAGCTAGGATATCTAGTGATGCACTGGAGTTGCTATCCAGTGCTGATGATCACTCGTTCGTGATGGTGCCGTGTCTATATACTGGTTTGGATTGGTGAGGGTGTATGAACATCCTCTTCACACAGGATGAGCCACCAGATGTTATATGTAATATTCATGTTTTCTTTAAAATTAATATGGTTTCATTTTAGTGTCTTAATTAACTAATTAGAATAAAATTTATTCTAACACATTCTTTAGCTTATTTTATTAAATATTTTAATGAAGTTGTCTAATTATTGCTATGTACTATATATTTTTTAGATATTGTCACAGTTGTTGGGGACATGATTCCACCCCAACCGAATGATCTGGGTGTAGATCATGATGAAGAGATGGGGGAGGCAGCAGATCACAGTGACAAACCTGATCTTTGGGTGCAGATACCTGCGTGGATGCGACGTAGGGAAACGCCCGATTCAGGATGGAGTTGGGTGACCAACTTTATCAACTCCTGGTTGATGAGGGAGTCAACCTTGCTAGGATTAGAGAGAACTAGGCTGATTATAGGTTCACAAAGCTCTGGAGAGACATGCCCTGCGATATGATGACCCTTATGCATCATATCGTTGGATCTTACAGAGTACTGGAGGCTAGGAGGGATTGGCATCATGGAGATGCAAAATAGAGAAACTCATTTAATGATCATGATCATGAGGGGAGTGATCATCATTCTAGTACTCCACCTCCTCCTCCTTCACCTCACGCCAAATATGAGAAGCCATCATCAAGTCCTGATTCGTAGGCATATTCTAAGGAGTCTACACCATCTCAACAAGCACCTAGTCCTGAGCAAACATGTGCATCGACTAAGCAGGAACCTCCTAACTAGACTGCACCATCTGATCAGTAGGCACCTCTGGAGCAGGCACGCCATCCATCTGAGCATGAGGTTACACCATCGACTGAGTAGGCCTCCACTAGTAATAGTTATAGTATTGATGTAGTACTACCAGATATTTAACATTTATATGCAGTTATATTACAGTTGTATATTTTTTACAATATAAATGATATATATATATATATATATATATATATATATATATATATATATATATATATATATATATATATATATATATATATATCTGTGTGTGTGTGTGTGGTGCATGTATTTTATGTTCATGTTGATGTACATAATTTACATGTTGGTGTTCATCATGACGTGTATATTGTTATGTCATGCTAGATATGCTCATTTAATGTGCTTGTAGAAAGATGTGTATGTGATAGCAGTTATTTAACATGAGTTGTATATTTGATGTTTGTGTTGTGATGATGTTATACAATGCTTGTGTTTTGTTAGATAATCATGATCACGATGATTAGATGATGTTATAACATTTGAATGTGTATTTTAGAATATGATTTTTGTACGATGGTTATTATGATCATGATGTTTATTTTTAATATTAAATCATGATATTTATTAAATATTATGTACTGGAAATTGTAAAATTGTGTAACTTAAATTGTAATTTGTTGGCTTAAGGGGTCTTGACCCAGGTTCAAAGGTGAAGGTTTTCCAACAAACCCCTATACTACTGGCCATTTCGGAAATGACCTACTTACGCAGGCCAAGGTCTCACCCAAAGTAGTATGGGAGGGTGTTGGAACCAGGTTTCTGCACCCTGAGGGAGAGAAGGTAATTCAGGGTAGATCTAGGTCGCAACTTATTAGGATCAGATAGAATGAGTTTATTCACAGCTCTTTAATAGTGTAATAGCCATAACAAAGCTACAAGGTCTAATCAGTACATTCGCATCCACGTGCTTATTACGAAATACCATCACAGAGCACTATAATCACATCCAATATCAAATTACAGATATAATTATGCCAATTCCAGAACAAAGATACATTTGCAGCTTAAACAAATATTATAGATGCGCTTCAGCAGTAAACACAACCAATTCAGATAACACGCAGATACTTCAACAATACTTATTATTCATTACATCAGAGATCTACTTACAACCCAAACACAGCCCATGCACACAGCCTAGTGGGTTCCACACACAGCAGGACTGAGGATCTTCGCACACATAGCCAGCAATATTCCTTACCCAAAATAGCCCAAACAGATCTTAACAGTTCGCACATAGCATCAATCTATTGACTTGCTTACTTACTATACCCAATTATCTATCTATTTATAATATCATAGCCTTCGCTATCCTATGGTCCACAAACTATGGTTTGCAGACCCTAGAGCTACCCTTTAACCCATTACAAAACATTAGGGGCTTTGACCCACCCCAAAACCCCTACACAGGACCTAATTTTACAAAATTGTACCAAAAATGCAGGTTAGGGAACCCCGTTCCAACATAATTGTATGTATAGTGATTGTAATTGTGTGTAAAATTTTAAATTTATAAAATTGTAATTGTAATTGTATGTAAAATATTTGTAAAATTGTAATTGTATTGTGAAATTATTGTAATTGTAATTGTATGTAAAATATTTGTAAAATTATAATTGTATTGTGAAATGGTAAAATTGTAATTGTGATTATATTGTGAAATTGTAAAATTGTAATTATAATTGTATGTATTGTCATGATTAAATTTTATTAAAATTGTAAAATTTGTAAATTTGTAAAATTGTAAATTAATTGTCAATTTTGAACCATAACTGCCATAAGTAAAATGTATACCGTACATATTGTTAAATTACCATAATTTTAAAATTGTAAAATTGTATGAATATAAATAATTGTAAAATAATAAATCTAGAATAATATGAATTTTTGTAACATAATAAAGTTTAGAAAATAAGGCAAATAAATTCATGTTTAGAATTATCATTATTTTATTATGATCTTACTTACCAAAAATAATAGTATACATTAATACATTTTTAAAAAAATTGAAGATATCATTCACACACATTTAAAGTAATCAAGCAGCTGTATTATTTTAGGAATTGACATAAAAAAAAAGAACTTGAAAGACTGCATTGTTTCCAAGATCAACATAATTGAAAATTAACAAGTAAAATTATTTTAACATTAACACAATACAAACCAATTAATTCAAAATACATATTATAATGTTTCGAAAAAAAGAGTCTTAATTATAAAGTTAAGTCATCTTCTTTATAAAAACTCATCTTAAATAGTATAAATGATGAAATAACATGTGTACCATATCACTCTCTCTTCTCATGATCACCCTCATTATCTTCCAGCTCACTTGGCATGATAACACTATTTTTCTCAAAAAAATGTTTTTATCTAGGGTCATGTCTCAATATGAACCACCAATCCTTGTCCAACACATTTGGGTGAAAAAACACCTGGTTGTAGTGTTTGGGGAAAACATAACGCTACTTATCTTTAACCCACATCTTTCTAGAGTTGATACATATCAGCCTACTATGGCAATCTTCCTTTACATTATTCCTGTCAAAGGTGTCCCACCACTTGCACCTAAAAATAACACATTGGAAATAAGAGAAGTCCACTTCAATGATCTATTGTATCTTTCCGATGCAACCTAATGTCCCTCGTACTAGGTTTTGATCATGGTGGCTAGATCGACTAGATTGAATGAACACGACTTCCACTCCACAATCTTGTGTCATGTTTCCATCATGGAAATTTTCTGTGCAAAAATGGTGTTCATATGCCCACATAGATGGGAACAAATGCACCTATAAAAAATTTAAAAAATCATAGTGTCATGTGTCTAATAACCCAACTATTAAATTATTAAATATAGATGTTACATTTCAAAGGTGCATTATTAAGTTTAAAATGTACATAAATATATTATTACCGAGTTGTTGCACCCAATCCCTACATTTAGAGCATCCTCTTCAGCACGCCGGTAACGACTGGTTGCACCATATTTCTCTCTAATTGGTCGTCAACCCAACTGTTGGGGCATATAATTGGCATATTTTATTTTAAATGATTGGGATAAGGCACACTTACACCATTTGAACGTTTGAATTCTTTCCTGTCACTATCCCATTTCATCCTCTTTTGTTCATACAATGCGACCCACGGTTGTGTCACTTCGGAATTGTAAAGAACAAATTTATTGATTTCTTCAATTTATGAATTCGCTGATGAAATCAAACCAACATATAGTACATATGAGATCAAAATATAAATTATATAGATGTTAAACGTGAATATTTACTTTGTGTAAATTTGAAAATTTATAAGTTTCTTACTCTTTTACAAGCACTTTTTTCCATTCGTTTGGAGAAGCTCCCCTTCTATTTTGTCTTCATCCCTTTCATCGTCCCAAATCACCACACCTGGTCTATTGTCAATATGCTTGATATACTCACTAGCATAATAGAAATACTCATACGATATGTACCCTTGTACCATAGACCCCTCGGGTTTTTCCCTTTGTCGGACAAAACCTTTCAATTTCTTCATGTACCTCTCTAAGAATAAAATCCAACGACAATAAAACACCCCAACTAATTCAACCTCATCTACTAGGTGGATTAGAAGATGAACCTACAAGTCCATGAAACTCATTAGCAACTCCTTCTAAAACATACAAACAATCTCAACTATCTCTTGACACCATCATGGAATGCTAGCCACATGAATTTCCTTTGACGTGATCCAACATACGAATGCAAATACTTTAGATATGGCACGTCCTAGGTCTTGGGGGAAGTCATGCTTCACACACCCACACATGAACAAAGGATATTGACACTACAAAGTTATAAACACATGTAATAATATAAAAAATTAGTTATGTTGTATGATATGTGCATGGGATAAAATTTATTAACATAAAAAATAATAAAATCATGCTTTTGATATTATACGTACTCTTAGAAGATTCAAATGGTCATGTGATTTCAACCCTGACAAATGGTCTTCCACAGTGAAGCAGCATCCTAGTGAAGACCCATATGAAGATGACACCCTCACACCCATTATAACTTCCTTTGCCAAATAAATATAATCTATTTTTAAAATCCATGGGGCATCACCTTCTTTGAAATAACGATTAGAGGGACTAGCTGCCTCTGATCCTGTACTTTCTAATCGTCTTGGCCAATGTTTCTTTTTATTTTTTGAAGTAATAAGATCTTTCATAACAGCCAATGTGTCACTTTGTTTCGATGATATGTGCCTCCATAAATCACCAACATTTGGAATTCCAATGGCATATGCTATAATGGTTGTGGATACTATGAAAGTGATACTAGCAAGGGTTACCTGGTTGTCATGAAGATTAGAGATGAAAAGCCTGATCAAAATAGGGTGATGTTGGACCTTTTGTATTTTTTCAAAAAATTCAAAGAATCCTACATGCTTGAAACATGTCACAGTCATGGGAGAGGCCATGAGTTATCTATTGTTTGTAGGTTCAAGTATGATGATCTTCCCTCCTTTGTGTGGCCTCCTCTCTTCCCTTTCTTCTTCCTCACCGAATTCTTTGTTTTCTTCTTCCATAGTGTCTTGGATAGAAACCCTAGGGAGATGAACTGGGAGTGAAATTTAGGTTTATGGAGTGGGGAATGGGATGGAAAAAATTAAGGAGATGGGGGAAGGGATTATTAATTTGAGGGAGGTGACAGGGAATAGAAATGTTGTGGGATTTGGGAATAGGAATTTTATTACAGGTATGGGGATTTGGGAGCCTAGGAATTTGAAATACCTAATTCTTAGGGTTTAGGGGATAAAGGGGTTTGGGATATGGATTTTATGATATAGGGGTAGGGATAGGATTTATTGTGATGTGGGAAGGGTAAAAGGGGTCTTCAAGGATCAAATTTGGGATTAGAAGTGAAACTAGGGTTTCTATCTTCAAAAAAATAGAGATTTCTCATGAAAATCTTGACACCATTAAATTTTCACTTAAGAAATGCAAGTAGGGCATAATGATGTATTAATTGCTTGCTAGGAAGTGGAGATACCCTTTGATGAATGTTTGTAGGACCTGCACGAAGTTTGGAAACTTGCAAGTGAAAATGGGCAGGTGCACAATGCCTCTGCTCTATGCACAATGCCTTGTTCCAAGTGAGCAGTGACTCCAAGAATTTTAACCTTTAACCTTTCATTTTGACTTCTTTCCTTTGATAATTGATCATTTTGATGGACTAGGAAATCTTTGCACTTTCATATTTTATTTTTTGGCATGTGGAACTCTCATTTGGTAGCTTCGAAACCTTGTATTATTACATATTAAATGACATAAAATTACAAGATAAAAATAAAATTACATCTTTTTGGAATAAAATTACATTCTAGGATGAAAATCACAACTTTGGAATCACAATTACATCTTTGCAAATCATCTTTACATGGTAAAGAGATGTTATTTTTCTCACTCCCTTACTTTGTTAGCTTTATGCAATGGAAATGGTGTGTTTATTGGACCTTGGAAAAAACCCTAGAAACCTAATGAAACCTTGAACAAACCCTAAAGACCTAATGAGACTTTGAAAGAGTGGATTTCATGATGAAATTAGCTTTATGGATGATGTACAGTCAGCAAGGTATGAAATTTAGCCAGCAAGTAATGGAAATTTAGAAAAAGTGATTTTTTTTACTTAGGGCTACCTTCAGTGAGTAAATTTTTGCATGACCTAGTGGAATGAATAAAATTTTCTGAGTGGGAATGCTAAAATGATATGAAAAGAGGATTTTGATAATTGATGGTAGGATGAAAATGATGACACTAACATTGGCCTTATTGGGGATGATATCTCTGAAAGAGGTGTCAAGAACCACTGTACTATGGATTTTGAAGATCAGTGCCTTATCCATTGGGCCAATACGGTTAAAAACTCAAACTAATAACATGACCAAAAACGGATAACTCATAAAAATAAATTGACTCAAGACGAACTGAAATGACTGAAACTTGACTCAATATTGACTTACTTGACTGAAAACTAAAGTTTTGAAAATGACAGAAAATCGGTGAAGCTCCATGACCTTCACTTCGGGCTCTGAACTCTAGTGATTCTCTACTTCACACTTGCAAAAAATGTAACTGATATTTACAATGAAATGGAAAAATGATCGAGAAATTTGTTTCAAAAAATATAGTGTTTCATGAGCCCACCATTTACTGGTCCTCCTAAACACTCTTTCCCATTCATCTCTTCAAGCAAATAATCATTTTGTCCCCGACAAGCTGAAATATGATATGGCCCTTTCCATAAATTCTCAAATTTTCCATGCTTACCCTTGTCTTCATTTCTGGCATCCTAACGGAGGACCACATCTCCAACCTTGAAGTTGTCTTCCTTAGTCTTCTGATCATAGATCTTCTTTATCATGTCATGAATTTTTGAAGTATTCTGAAATACTTCATCTCTTGTCTACTGAAGGTGTATCATTTTATTAATACGACGCTGTATTTCATTTTCCTTAGTCCTTGCTTCTTGTAGTAGTTTCATTACTGGGACTTATAATGATGAAGGAAACACAATATTGACACCATACACAACTTTAAAATGAGACATACCAATAGAATTCTTATTACTCACCCGGTCTGCCCACAATGCATTGATCAACTTCTTATGATAATTATTTTTATTTTCCTCTAACACTTTCTTAATGATATTGATCAAGGATTTATTAGAGGACTACGCAAATCCATTACCTTATGGGTAGTAGGCTATAGAGTGTCCCAATTTAATTTATATCTATCACAAAACTTAGTCATGTTCTTACACTTGAATGCTATCGCATTATCTATGATAATCTTAGTAGGACAACCAAAACATGACAAAATATTACTTTCTAAAAACTGAATGATGATAGAATCTGTTTCTTGCTTGGTCGCAGTCACTTTGATCCACTTTGTAAAGTAATATATGGCTGTCAATATCCACTTGTGTTGTGTGGATGATGTTGGGTTAATCTCGCCTATGAAATCTAGGCTCCACTGCTGAAATGGTGCATGTACTAAAATAGGTTGAAGAGGTAATGGGAGAAGCTTTCTCTTACCCTGAAAAACTTGACATTCGTGGAAACTCATTACTTATTTGTAGACATCTACAAAAAGTGTCAGCCAATAATATTATGCTCTCAATATTTTATTGGTTGTGGTCTTCCAATATAGGTGGCCCCCACAATCTCCTTTGTCAAAATCATTCATCACTTCCTTAGATTCTTCTTCGACCAAACAGTTCAGCAACACACCTCCAAGATCCTTCCAGTAAAGTGCATTTATAGTGTTGAGATTCAACAAGATGATGAGCTTAGTGAAAAGAGTCGCCTTCACTAAGTGGGCCCGTAGGCTATTTTTGGTGCAAGTATATTTTTAGGCTATGTCTATTTTTAGACATGATAATCATATTTCAGAAGCTGCAGGATGTTATTTATGGATGGTTGATCAAGTTGGAAAAATAGATGAAATTATATTTTTAGAATATTGGGCGAAGTCTATTTATATATCATCAATCTAAAAATAGATGCATGTCGATTATTATTAGCTCTTAATAATAATCAGACTCTAAACAACAACTTATTCTCTTGGATCACTTCAGTTTAGTGCAGAGATGCGGCACAGCAGCTGACAGAAGGAATTACGCTATTAATGAGGGTTTACTAGAGCTAATGCATGGAGGACTCAGTTAGAACTCAAGTGGCAGAGTTATGACACAGTTGGAAGAAGTAGTTATGGAGTTGTATTTAGTTTAACTCAGTTAGACTCAGTTTAACTAGTTGTATCTAGTCTAACTGATTGATACACAAGTGAGAGTGGAGTGAATTAATTAGTTAATTAATTCACAAATAATAACTCATTAATAAATTGAACAATACAGCAGTTAACTACAATGCATGGCAGTTTCAGTGGAGAGCAGTGGAGAGATAGGTGAAAGGGCAAGATAGAATATCTGTTGTGACTATTAGTGATGCATTGATTGCATCAAACACACAGTGGAGATGCAAATGAGGATTGCGCAGTCGATACAAGAGTAATTCAAATTCATTCAGAGCTATTTTTCATCAGAGATTGCGCAGTGGAGGCAGGCTAGCAGGTGGAAAATATCGGTGCATGGATTTGCAAGATTGGGCCTGATTAGTGTATGACGATTGTACTATACTGAGAGCTTCTGATAAGCTTTGTATGTTTGTATGAGATTTTCATATGATCTCCATGTTACACAATATATAGTTTGGGTTTTCAGCTTCAGGCTTTCTCGGTTAAAAAATGTGTTATGTGTGATTGAATAATTTTTTTTTATGCTTCACATGTGTGTGCAATTAATTTTCCCGCAAAAGATTAACAAGTGGAATAGATTCAGTATCTTGCATAAATTTAAATAGTGTGAGATCAGGTGGATCTTGGACATATGCATGCTTAGTGCATATAATTTCTACATATAGTATGCAATACTTTGAAGCTTTGAGTTTTAAAGATCTGCCTTGACTCTTAGTCATGTCTACAGGAGGGTTTAGGTGTTGCAAAACATAAAAAATATCAGAATATTATGGAGTTGACAAAAATATATCGAATACCTGAATGAGATTCACTTCTTCTTCATTTTTGAACAAGGCTGAAATCAATTTGATGTTAATAACATGAAGGTTTGACTCATCCATGAGCTTGGCTAGGCCCTGACCTTTGATCAACTTGGTAGGCTTGATCTCAAGGTCATATTCTAGTAAATTTTCTATCCATCTCCCTCTCCTACCTTCTGGGTCTATCTGCATGAGACCTTCTTTTACAATTGCATTAGGTACATAGGAAAGAGTATGTGAATGTAATATGTAAAATCTGAAATATTTCAACACTTTAACCAAAGCCAGAGCTTGTTTCTCTATGATTTTGTAGCGAAGGGTTTCATCTCTGATATTGCGACTTAAAAATGCAATTGGTAGCTCTGTTTAATCCCTTTTATACATCAAGACTGTTGCCATGGTGTGCTAAGAAGAAAATGAGAATATTATGAAATCAGTAATATAATCAGGACTTATTAAAACTGGGGCAGTAGTCAATGCAAACTTAACTGAGTTGAAGGATTTACGGGCATATTCATACCACTTCACATCATTATATTTCTTCAACATATTTTTCAATTATCTAATATGTTCCACCAAATTAGGAATGAATCTACGTAAGAAATTCATCTTACCATTGAATTCTTGTATTTCCTTTTTGGTGCGAGGGAGATCAATCTGCTGAATTTCTTCAACACGGGAAGGGTCAATCCGAATCCCATCCTTGGAGATGATGTGACCAAGAAGTTTTCCCTCCTCCATGCCAAAAATTCCTTTCTTTGGGTTGAGAGATATTCTGAACTTCCTGCATCTCTCGAAAAAAATTCTTAAATCATGAAAATGTTCATCATTAGAATGTGAAAACACTGTCAAGTCATATAAATAAACAACCAAGAAAACATCTTTTTCATTAGTGAATGATATGTCCATGGCTCGCTGGAATGTGGCCCCTACATTTTTCAAACCAAATGAATTTTTTGCATATTTGAATGTGCCCCAAGGTGTAGTAAATGTTGTCTTGTCCTAATCATCCTCGTGCACCAAAATTTGGTTGTACCCTAAATAGCCATCCAACAGTGACATCCAGGAAGAACCGACAACTCTTTGAATTATATGGTCCATCTTCAGAAGTGGATAGTTGTCCTTAAGGGACACTTTGTTCAAGTTTCTTAAATCTATGCAGAGTCGTATTTCTCCAGTATTTTTTCTTACTGGGACCAAATTTGAAATCCAATCAGAGAATATGATCGGAACAATAATACTGGACTTGAAAAATATATTTACCTCTTTTTCAATTGGTGGAAGCAATCTAATCTCAGCTTTTGCCGAAAGGGATTTTGATCGGACTTGATCAGAATAGTCTGTTGAGTGATGTTCTTGTCATACACCTTTAAATCCGCATATTTCCATACGAAAACATCAGAAAAATCAGAAAGTAATTTAACATATTCATCCTTTACCTCAAGAGATAAGGACTTGGATAGTTTAACCATCTTTGGTTTGTTGGTTGTCCCAATTTTTACATCTTCAACACCCTTTTTTGTAGACACCAATGTAGGCTTTATTGCTATGTCATCTTGGTCAAACAATTCTTCCAAAGGTATGAGACCTTTTGGAATATTGTTGTCTTTTAGATGTACTATATCCATCTGAGTTTATTCTATATCCTGGTCATATTTATCACGAATTTCATCTATGGAACAATTCTCAAATTCTTCTTTACCTTGGAGAAATTTATTTACCTTCTTATCATCCCAAAAACCTCACAATATCGCAAGTTATCAAGAACAATGGGCCGATGGTTCACATGAATCTCAAACTTCCTATTTGAAAAGATGGGGATCTTAAAATTGCTTGCAGTTTTATCCAATGAATCTCCCTTGATATTTTGATTCCTTGGCACCACTGTAAGTATACATTCCTGAAACATTTTCAAAATATCTAGTACAACATAACTAGATTGTCTCATTCGAGGATGGTTAGCTTGATATTCACCTTTAATTTGCTTGATCACAAGTTCTGAATCACCATACACAACAATCCTTCTTTCTCCAAATTTCTTCAATATCTTTAGGCCAGTAATCAGTGCTTCATACTCCGCTTCATTATTAGTGCAATCAAAATCTAACTTGTAAGAGAACAATCTAACATTTGTAGGGACATTATTTTGCAGATGAAAAGGGTTGCAGACCGAAATTCCAATGCATGTCCCCTATTTTCCCAAGGAACCATCAAATTACATGGACCATAGACCATTTTCATCCTCCAAGTGCTGAAACTTTGATTTATTTTTGGCTCAATTTTCTAAACTGTCTCTTCATGTTTTTCCCAAATTTCTTCCACTTTATCCAATGGTTGTTATGAATTTTTCACTGCTTCATCCGATTTATGTTCTGATGAGCTAGGCAGATTCAATTTTGTCTTTGTTATAAGTTCTCTAATGCAATTATGGATCTCTGGCACATATTCTACATATAATAGCTAGCTATATACATCATTTAATTTGTGATCATTAAACAAAATGAATGACTCTAAATCTATATGTACATCATTTATCAGATGATTGTTAGGCTTTTCTTTGCTTGTGATCATATATTTCATCTTGGTTCATGGTAAAATTTTCTCAATTTCCCGAAAATAGTGATAGTTGCATAAGATAATTCTAATTGCAATGTGCATTGTAATCCCCCCCCCCCAGGATCTTGACAGCAACATGCCAAACCGTGACATTATGTCACCTGCCACCACATCCATTAGAACATTCTTTGAAGGAATCTGCTCTAGGGAGACTTCCAAATCTTTAATAAGGCCAATAAAACGAACTCTACCTTAATCGAAGGAGTATAATTCATGGTAGGGATGAGTGATGTCAAAGCCCAACTTTTCCATAATGGCTTTGGCATTAGATTGTGGAAGGCTCTGGAGTCTAACATGGAATTATGTAAAATGCATTGGTGGATTCTTAGACTCAAGTAAAAAGGAGGAACCTCACTATCTTCTAATTGACCATCAATAGCAGGACCAAAAATGAGTTCGAGGTGATCATCTTTGACATTGACCATGTCATACAAAGGATCTACTTTGAGCATCTTGGAAACATGGGAATTATACTGATTATTCTTAACAAGCTTGGTTAAAGGAATATACACTTTTAACTTTGAAATTTTTGTTTCTAGGCTAAAGGGAGTGGTTTTGTATACCTCTTTAATGATGATGTCTTGTTGTCCAGCATGGTCCTTTGATGGAACTTCTTTCTTGTGATTTTCCTTTTCCTTATTTTTTGAACTTGTGGATGGTTGATTTACCTTATTCAGATTTGTGTCTGTGGGCTATTTTCCATTACTCTAATTGCCTGGAGGATTCTACCTTGTTTGAGTGTCTTTCTGTAGATATGCTCTCTTCTGAATAGGATTAACTGACACATCTCTTCTCCTCAATGGCATCTGCATATTTTGTGAACTAAGTGCATTCAATTACCCCCGCTGGTAATCATCTGATTCAGTATCCAATTCATGATCATTGGAAAGGATAAAATCTTCATCTTTAGGTTGGTCTTTATTTTCAAAATACTCCTCATCTTCAGTCAAAAACATATGTAGATCATCAACTTTGAAAAGGATATTTTCCTCAATAATTGTGTCTTCATCTTCCTCTTCTCCTTGAGCATATTTTTGTTGCAAGAGTGTCCTAATTTTTTGTTGTTGTTGTGGTGGTTGCTCAGGAGCTCGTTGTCCTCTCTGCTTAATCCTTAACTGAGGCTTTTGTTGACCTTTGTAGTTATGATTTCTGACCTCATGTTGTCTCTCAATGATGGAAATCCTGTCAACCATCCTTTCAATAGTTCTTATCAGTGTATCCATCTTAGCATCGGAAGATGAGGCAGATGGTTCATCTTTAATAGTAATTCTTCTCTCATTTCTAGCTCTAGCTCTCTTCATTAGAAAGTTTTCTTCAATGTTGACCGTGTTCTTTTTAATATCCTCCATTATAGCTGGATTTCTTTCTCTTAGTTGGTAAGCCATGTTAGGATCAAATGCATCTGGATAACGTATGAGAGCTAATATTGGAGGAGGCTTGATCTCAACAGGAATTGCATTATAAATTCTATTGAAGTGAGTATTGAAATCTTCGACTGGTTCATTGAGATTTATTTTAATGTTCTCATACTCAGCAAGAAACTATAAATGATTTTTATTTACTTCCCACCGGGCTATAAATAAATCAATAATATATTCTGGAGTGGAAATGGAATTAGCAGTCAAGGATCTAAACCAAACTTTGACATCTCTAGAGAAACTCTAGGCTATAATCCTCATTTTTTCATTGTCAGCATCAACTTCCTCCAAGTCTATGAGATCAGTGACCTTAACAATATGTTGTCTTTCAAATATGGTAGATTTTTCATCAAACAAGGGGAGTCTTTGGCCATAACCCTGAGGTAAATCATTCAATTGGGCAAGCAATATAAGTGGGGAAAATCTTGCCATGATTCTTGATGAGTGAAGTGTTGGATTGAAAACACGAGGGATTGGATGAATATGTAGTGGAATAATAGTTGTAGGTACTAAAGTAGTAGGTATGAATGATGACGTTGAGTTGAGACATGAATTTCCTCTTGATGGTAGAATTGGATCCAATATTTGATGTCAAGGTCAGATTTGGGTTTAATATCTTCGAAAACCCAATATTTCAGAGGACTAAGGTCTAATTCAAACAATCACTTGACCTCAGATAATCTTAAAGGATTGAATTCTATGTCAGATAAAGAGGTTTCAGACTTAGATTCAAACAATGACAATTAAAATTTAAGATCATACGGTATATCTTCAAGATAAAGTAGTTTAGCAAGTAGAGAAACATATCTTACCAATGGAACTGGTCTTGACTGAATGTTTTTAGTTTGATATCTATGCCTTCGGGAAATCTTCTTTGGATCATCTATTGGATCAGATGGATCAGGATCAGGATTTTCTTTGGTATATCTTCTCAAAGCCAACTCTACAATATTAGCACTACAATTATTGAATCAGCCTTTCTAGAACTTAACCCTATCATCCAAAGAATCAAATTCCAATGTTCATTATCGTACACCCAAGGAAAATAAATCATTCGTTCCCCGACAACAATGGCAGTATGTTAGCACTCCACCAGATCTCTAAGGCTGAAGAAGAAATCCCAAAAGAGGTAACCACAAACCAATATTTTGGTTGGTATCTATCCCTACCAAACCAGAGAGGGCTCTCTACACAATGTCACAACCAAGAAGGCTGGATGAATTAGGTTTTTAGGCTAGGTATGAGTACAGGGGTTTATTTTTTTGAATTTGGGTTGTTGGATGGGTGAATTAGGTCAAAGAGGCTAGGTCAGGGAAAATAAGATTAGGGTTGCAGAGATTCAATGGGGAAAGGTAGGTAAAAAACCTAACACATAGATCAGATAGGTAAGGTGCTAGAAAGAGCAAGGCTAAGCATGAATTCTTTCTAAAATAAATAAGATGGAAAAACTATGAAGGTTTTCCCAAAACAGAGCATGAGAGATGTGTTATGTTTATCAAATTAAAAACCAACAGATCATAGAAATGAAATGGATCATGAAAAAAAACATAAATACATAATGAGGCATAAGAAGAAAAATGCTAAATTTCCATACCACAGGTATCCCAAAGAAATAGCTGCAACCTTTTCATTAATTTCATGCCAAAATGATTACCTAGAGTCTCTGATCAATGCATCAACATCCAACCTATGAAAGGAGTAAAAAAGTACATGATATAGACCTCAAAACAACTCCTCCAATCCACAAGGTTCAATTCCATGAGAGGAGGAGTAGTTCCACCAAAAAATGAGTTGAATCCCTAGAGTGTAGGGAGGTCAAATTGACTCATCCCTCACGTTTTTCAAACTGATTCATAACATGTCATCAAAACTTTTCACCTAATTTATTTACCCTAGGTAAGTATAAAAACATCATAATTACATTTAATTCCATCAATTAAATCAGTAAAAAAATCATTCTCAAGGCGAAAATCAAAATTGCTAAGAAAACTCAGAAAAATCAGACATTGGATAGGTGCACAGCGCTAGTGTCACGTGCACAACGCCATGTCAGGTGTGCAACACCATCTTCAAGCTGACTTTTGAGGGGGTTCCTAATGTCCAAACTAAGTTCAGGATAGCTCATTGGAAAGATTATCTAGTCTAATTTTCAAATCTATGTTTGGATTGCATATTTGAATTAATTCTCCTCCCAAAAATGGATTCTCCCAAGACTTCTCTATGCGTAGCGACAAGGTGAAAAAAGAGGCATAACTGTGATTTTTTAAAGGTTTTTTTACTCTTTCACCTGCTAGTTTGACCAAAGAAGGCTAGAAAAGTGGTTTTATTACATGTTTTCCTTGTTATGAATCCAATGGTGGTATTATTTTGACCAAAATATGCCTCAAACAGGTGCATTGTGCCTAGGGCGTTGCGCACCTGACAGTCCAACTGTCACATGATTGTCCACGAATGCACAAAACATCAAAAATTTGCAAAAATGTATCAAAACTTGCCAAAATTTTATGAATCATGGCTGATGATGAAGATTAGGCATGGAGTGAAGCTTTAGCAAGGATATCAAGCCTTATTTTCTCTTCTTGAATGGTTAAGGTTTCAATTTTTGCATTGGCTTGTTTAAGTTTCAACCTTGCTGTTATCACCAAAATAGGACCCTGATAGGCTGCTAATCAGAATACCTCAGTGTAACTATTTCAAACCAGATTTTTAGTTGAGGCTTAGCCTCCTCAACCTGAGAGGACTCTCTCAATAGTTTTATGATTTTTAAATAAGGATTATATGGCTAACTCTATGAGTAAAATGGATAAAAATAGATAATTCGTTGCACTGCTAATCAAAAAACATCG
The DNA here is from genome assembly GCA_034641835.2 of Pinus albicaulis. Classification (NCBI taxonomy): domain Eukaryota; kingdom Viridiplantae; phylum Streptophyta; class Pinopsida; order Pinales; family Pinaceae; genus Pinus; species Pinus albicaulis. The sequence continues at coordinate 28,765 of JAXQQM020088914.1, forward strand.
ATTGGGCTTATGCAGTCAAGTGTGTTATCATAAAATATGAATATCAGCTTCATTTGGAAGTCAGGGAATTCCAGGGTTTAGATGCATCAAAGAACAATAGGATATAAAATAAACACAGTTCGTGGACATATGAAGGAAGTTAGAGCACCTTCAGTGAATTCTAAGTAACATATTTTCATGCCACTGCAAGTAGTTGAAAGAGGAAAACAATGAGAATATCACACAACCATAACCCTTTCTGAATCCTGAGTGATGAAACCAATATCTCTGCATTAACATAAAACACAGTTTCTGCTACAAAAACAGTATGCTTGCCTATGAAAATTTCCAACCCTATGCAATTCGACTTCTTCTCTCTTATAGAGTCATCATTAAATTTCTTGGATTCTCTCCACACATTTGAGAGAATTTGAATTTTCTAGCTTGACACCTATCAACTGCTAAAACAAACTTTAATTACATCTGACAGTTAAATTGTCTGTTCTAGAGTCCTAACACAACTAGGATTAAAACTCTTTATTATAACTTAACAACCTTATCTAAGAATTAAATCTTCTTTCTGACAGCTGCTCCTCCTAAACTTCGACCTTGATGATGTCCATCTCCTTGTTGTTTGACTATATTTATTTTCCTCTTATCTGCCCTGAAAAATAGGAACATGCTCCCTGCAAAATACCTATGTTGTTTCATTTATGTTTCTTCAAACCATATGATGACCAACTTGTGCTCAAAACATGTGGAAAATTCTTATTAAGCTCTTGTGAATTCGTCCTTCCAGTTGTGCCCAAACCAAACCTTTGAAGAAATGCCCAAAATTGTTAACATTGCTGTGCTACGAAACTGTCTACTGTTTTCGTAGTGCATAACTTCACCTTTGAAAACCTTGCTTGGAATCTTCATTTTCCTTTGTTTTTCTATTGGATCTTCACTTATGCTCATTATACATTCTTCAGAAGTGTCAAGTTTTAATAAACATGCATTTTCACAGTTTTAAAACTTGCAAAATCGATCAAACTGCATCCTATAGCCGTTTCATAGCGCTCTACGAAATTGCTATGCATGACAGCTACAGCAGTTTCGTAGCGCGCTACAAAACTGCTATGTATATATTTTCATAGCTTGTTTCCAAAATTTAAAGCTTCAGATCTCTACTTCCATCCTTCCATTTATATATAGGTTTTCATAATAAACAAAAAACAACTCTGAACTCCATCAAAAATGAAATCTTTCCACATAACCTCAAAAATGCGTTAGGAGATGTCACTTACTGTTTATACTCATTTTGGCTGTGGTTGATCTTCAGGCTTTGCTAACTATATCTCAAGGTATTTAACCTTCCTTTTAAGCCTTCTATTATTAGCTCTTAGTTTGGTATTAACCATCCTTATGAACTTTTCTTCCTTGATTGTAGGGACAGTCCATATGAAGAATTGATCCTGACTGCTGATTGACTCACTATTTGAAACCTTTTCTAGCTCCCATAGACATTTCAACCTCTCAAAGTTTGACCTTTCTACAACATGCATTCTCAATTTCTTCCTCAATTTATCAATCTCAATATTTGCAAGTCTGATTTTGTCTTTAACCTCCTCATAACTACAACTTTCTCTCTGAGTATTAAAAACTATGTTTCTGTCTTCTTCAAGTATTTGAGATGATGTATTAATGGGTTCTTCAAAAAAATTTGCATCCTCACCTCCTATTTGGCCTATCTCCATGTCTGGCTTCTGCATTTTCTTAGACTGCCTATTCAATGGTTTTCTAGGCTTAAAAACAAACTCTGACACCTCATCTTCAAAGTCTAATTTTTTGGATGTTTTCAATTTCTTTGATTTTCCACCTGTATCCAGCTTTATGAACTCTTCTTGAACCAGGGGAGGCTCTTCAATGTCAATAGCTTGTAATATATCATTCAAGTCAAATCTTAATTGAAAATTTTCATTTGTGACCACAACCTTACCCTTCTCCTTTGACCTTTGACTCCTAGTCAACTTCTTCTGAGTTGTTTTACTAGTTGATTGTTCCTGAATTGTCTTTTTGACCTGAGTTCTCTTCTTCTGTGCAAATTGAGGAGTCATTTGGATATTCAGTGATGTTTTTATCATAGGTTCCTTAACCTGTTTCCTGGGCTTAAGCTTGAAAAACCACCTTGATTTCGATTCTGCAGGTTCAGTAGTCTTTGATGAAGATGTTTCTTTGACTTGGGGGCTAGCACATGTTCCTTCAACCCCTATTCCACTCGAAAAAGAGAAATGCAGACCATTCTCTTTTCACTTTCTGAAGCTCATGGAAAACTATTAACTTGACTAGACCATGATGAAATAAAGAGGTTTCACATGCCTGAGTTTTCATCTGTACTTTTTCTGCCATCTTGGCCAAACTTTGAAATAGAAAGAAAGGTAAGTCTAGAGAGATTATTCCTGTAAAATGTAATAAGAGCTTAAAGTGGTAAGTGTACACCTTGTGGTATCTCCCTTCGCAAGTGAAGTATCTTTGGATGTTTTAGAGCAGATTGGAAAATGCATCCTTGACATAACTTCTTGGCACAACTTTGTTCAAATCAGTATCCATAAACTCTGGTTTCAAAAAGATTTTGCAGGGTTGCATTTCAAACCTAAAATTCTTGAACCATCTCTCCTCCCCTCTTGGAATTTATGTGACTGTTGATATAACTTCAAGAGAAATTGGCAAATTACGAAAAACAACCTTTGTGTTTGACCCTGTGAAGTTGGTAGAAAATTCTTTGGTAGTATGATTATGCCCTCCCTGAAGCTTTTCATAGAACCTCCAGCAACCTACCTTCTTGAAGGCTTCTTCAACAGATTTATCTCTTGTGAGAGTTTCTAAACCTTCGATTTCTATCCTCAGGTAGTGACTAGACCGGTGATTTATTTTTTCTTCTGTCATCTTCTCCCTAAAAACCCTGTGTCTTTAGCAAATCTGTAATCAACCTCCTTGTTGGATGAACTGGCTCACTTGAAAATTTGTTTCAACCTCGCTTGATTTAATTTCTTCCTCACTTGATTAGAAGCTCTGTTTCAGCCAACAATTATTTTTAAACTTACTTTATTGGCAATCGAAATTGCGAACATAACATTCAATTGGGTTCAGCCTTGCTTGATTTAAAAAATTTCCTCGCTTGAAAACTTTAAAGAGAGCTCTAGTTTCTCATCATGAGCTTCTCTTTGAACAATAGATATGCATGCATTGTTTTCTTTGCATAAGATAAAACTAATGATAACCAATCCCCTTTTCAAATTTGCAAAGGACCAAAGAAAAATGATCGCTAATGAATTCGTGGACTGACACCATAATCGTGGAATGACATCATAATCATGAAAATTTAACCCCAAGTTGATGGATGTGACAGCTAAACCAAAAATTCCAAAACCGCGATTTCGTAGCGCTGGTAGTGTGATTTCGGGATTTTGCGATACGAAAAGACCAGTGTTTTCGTAGCGTAGAAGCAGTTTTTTACGCTGAGCGTGCTACGAAAACATGGTTTCGTGGCTTATTCGATTTTTTTTTGAAAAAGACTTAAAATATGGTTTTCGAAACGTGGCATGAGACTTCTAAGGGGTAAAGCAAGGTTTATGAACTTCATTTGGTGATGAAATGAGACTTGTAACCTATGAATTAGACCCTATAAAACATAAAAATGACTCAAACCCTATCTAATACCATGACTTAGGAACAAGTATGAACTGAATAAATTTAGAGAATTTTAATAGTGATAACAGTGGCTCCACTTGGGATAGTGTGCCCCTGTGGTACACTAAGAACTCACAGCTCCAGTGCTATCCATTTTTTTGATAAAAACAGAAATTTTGTTGACAAGCATCTTCTTCAAACTGTTGGGCCTTCACCTCGGGCTTAAGATTTCTATTTCAGCTTGTCATTTATTAGCAAAAACTGACAAAGATGAATATATAAAATGTCATGAGTGATTTATAATACTTCGAAAAACATAATGCATTAGGTACCTACCATTAATAGGCCCTCCAGCATATGATCCTCCATCAATTTACTGCAATATGTAAGTGTTGTTTCCATGAAAACCAACAATCTAAAAAGGACCCTTCCATAAATTTTCAAACTTAACATGCTTGCCCTTTTCCTCAATTTTGGCCTCCCATTTTAGCACTTTGTCATGAATCTGAAAACTTTCCTCTTTGATCCTCCTATCAAATGTATTCTTAATTCTGTTTTGAACATGCTGATGACTGTCATAAACTTCATTTCTCTTTTCTTCCAAGGCTATCAACTGGTTTATCCTCCTTTGGATGACATTTGGTTCTTCTTCAAGTCCTTGAATTAACTTCATAACCAACACCCCAAGTGAGGTTGGGAAAACAACTTCAACCCCGTAAACTAATTCATATGGAAAAGTTCCAATTGATCTCTTTGTACAAATCCTATCAGCCCATAAGGCGTACTTCAGCTTTAAATGCCAAGCTTTCTTTTTCTCCTGTAGAACCTTTTTGATGATTCTTACAATGCTCTTGTTTGATGATTCAGCAAGAACATTACCTTGCGGATAGTATGATGTAAAGTGTCCAAGAGTGATGTGTTATTGATGATAGAAATTTATCATTTTCTTAGACTTAAATGCTTTAGCATTATCTGTTATAATCTTCACGGGATATCCAAATCTTGACAATAGATTATTCTCTAAGAAAGAAATAATTACAGAGTCATTAGCTTGCCTGGTTGCTATCACTTCTATCCATTTGGTGAAGTAGTCCTTTGCTATAAGAATCCAGCGATGATGCCCTGATGAATATGGATGTATCTCTCCAATAAATTCTAACCCCCATTGCTGAAAAGGAGCTTCAACATAGATAGGAACCAAAGGTAGAGGTACAAGCTTTCTTCTTCCTTCAAAAATTTGGCACTCATGACATGCAGCGATATTTTTGTAAATGTCTTTAAACATTGTTGGCCAAAAATACCCATCTCTTAGGATCTTGTTTGTTGTAGCTTTCCAATAATGATGCCCTCCACAATCACCTTTATGGAATTCTTCAATGATCTTTTCAGCCTCTTCTTCAAGAAGACAATTTAGCAAAATTCCTCCCGCATCTTTCCAAAACAGATTTCTGTCATAAACAAAATATCGCAATTATTTCAGCTTAACAAACCTTACTTTGGACTTTTATAGATCAGAGGGAGATTTATTATGCTGTACGACAAAAACCACATCCTTATACCACTCTGAAGTAATAAATTTCTCATCAATTTGGACCAATTCTTCTTCATTTTCAGAAATTTCTGATATTTCTGCATTCAAATTTACGTCAAGACAATCCAGATTTGACTAAGTCATTAGTTTTTCCAAGCCTTTTCCCTTCACCAACTTTGTTGGTTTGATGTCTATATCATATTACGACAATTTGGTGATCCATTTTCCCCTCTTGCCATCCGGATCTACCTGAGTTAGAATGCCTTTTACCAGAGCACTTGGAACATATGCTATGATGTGCGAATGCAAAACATAAATTCTGAAATATTTTATAGCTTTAACCAAGGCATAGGCCTGCTTCTCTAGAATATTATACTTCAACTCAGAATTTTCTAATGTCCTACTAAAGAAAGAAATAGGCTATTCAATACCTTGCTTTCCCTTTTGTCGCAAAACTCCAGCAATTGTGTTTTCGGAAGTAAATGTAAAAACCAGAAATTCTTTGGAAAAATATGGACTGATGAGTACCGGTGCTTGTGTGAGTGCCTTATTGATTTCTTAAAAATATTTGTTTGATTCAGCTGTCCATTTAATGTCAACTCCTTTCTTTAACATCCTTGTTATATCTTTGACAATCTTAGCAAAGTTAGGAATGAAACACCTAACAAAATTCACTTTCCCAAGAAAAGATTGAATCTCTTTCCTACTTCTTGGCAAATCTACCTTTTGAATTTCATTAACTCTATTAGGATCAATCCTCATTCCTTCTTCAAAAATAATATGACCAAGGAATTTGCCTGATATTAAAGCAAAAATTCTTTTAGTAGGATTAAGAGAGATACCAAACCTTCTACATTTCAGCAGAATTTTTTCTAGGTGTTTCAAATGATCTTCTTCTTTCTTTGAATAGACTGTGATATCATAAATATAAACAACTACCAACTCATCCTTTTCTTCAGAAAAAGCAACGTCCATTGCTCTTTGGAAAGTGGCTCCCACATTCATGAGACCAAAGAGCATTTTAGAATACATGAATGTACCCCATGGTGTTGTGAAGGCTATTTTTTCTTGATCATCTGGATGCACAAGAATCTGATTGTAACCTAAAAAACCATCAAGCATAGACATCCTTTGTGAACCAAAAATATTTTGCAGAATTGAATCCATCTTAGGAAGAGGATAGTTATCCTTTAGTGAAGCTTTATTCAAATTTCTGAAGTTAATACAAATTCTGATTTCTCCACTCTTCTTTCTTACCGGAACTAAGTTTGCAAGCCAATTTGAAAATCTGATTGGAACAATTATCTTTGCATCAAAGAGTTTCTTAACCTCCTTTTCAATCAATGGCATGAGAAGAGAATTAGTTCTCCTCAATTTATGCTTGAAAGGCTTCTCATTTTCCTTGATAGGGATAATATGCTGAATAATGGAAGGATCATATTTCTTTAAATCAGAATAACTCCAAGAAAAAACATTCATAAACCTTCTCATCATCTCAATATATTTGAATCTCACATCAGCTGAAAGAAGATTTGAAATTTTTATCATTTTAGGCAAAGCTAATGTACCAAGATTACAACTCTCCACTTCCTCTTCATCAACTTGCAATTTTGGTGCTTTAAACACATCATTTTGATCAAAAAGTTTCTCAAGAGGAATAAACCCTTTTGGTATTGAATTATTCTTCAATTGAAAAACTTCAGAATTTTCTTTAGGTTCAACAAGCATATTTTGCTGATCTACATGTGTATTTTCAAACTCCTCTTTCAGCTCAATAAAATTCTTTACCTGTTGATCATCTTCAAAAAATGGCCAATTTATGATATTGTCTGGTATAGTTGGCCTATTACGAACTTCAATCTCATATTTTTCATTTGAATGAATAGGAATAATGAAAAGACTTGTGGAAAAAGCAAGTGAATTAGCAATAGAATTCTGATCTCTAGTTTTGACTATGAAGGAATAAGACTGAAACTTTTCCAACAAGTATAAAACTAAATTTCTATAAGCCCTCATTCATACATCCTTAGTTTGATAGACACCTTCAACTTGTCTAATAACCAATTCAGAATCTTCAAAAACAGAAATATTTCCAGCCTTCATATTTTTCAAAATATCTAGACCCAAAATCAAAGATTCATATTCAGCCATGTTGTTTGTGCAATAAAAATTTAGTTTGTAAGAGTAAAACTTACTCTCATCATTTGGATTTGTAATCCAAATCCCTGCTTCTACCCCTTCTTTTCCTTTTGATCCATCAAAGTACAATGACCACCATTCCACCATCTCTTCATCATTTACTTGTCGATTTTCTGCATGATGATTTTCATAGTGCTGATTTCCTCAATGCTGATTTTCTGCTCTTATTTCTTCCCCAACACTATCAGCAGATTCATTGAAAAGAATGGTAGATCCAAGTTCAGTATCAAAGGAATAAATAGGAAAATTCTGAGGCTTATCTTTTCTACTTACCATGTAAGCCATTCTAGTCTCCCGATACAATCTCCTTTGTTCACCAAAAACTAGAATAGTAGTGTAGGAAAGATCCATTTGCATTGTGCCTTTGATTTTCGCTACCCATGATATTGAAAATAGCATACCAAACTTTGGAGGAACATCAGCCACAACAATATCCATAAAAACTGTCTTTGCTGGAATTTGTGTTAAACCAACAACAACATCCTTAATTAGAGCAATACATTGAACTCTCTTTGAATTAAAAGAAAACAAATCCTTATATGGTCTTGTAATTTGTCATCCCATTCTTTCCATGATCACTTTGGGCATAAGCTTATGTGAAGCCCCATAATCGAGCATAGCATAATCTAAAGTCATATCATGAATACTAATGCTTACATAAAAAGGAGGAAACTCTTCATTTTGATAATATTCTAACCTTGGACCCAAATATATAGTAGGATTATCTTCTTGGAAATTCAAGATATCAGTAGCCCCTGGTTATGAATTCAATATCTTAACTATCTTGCTTCTATATTCATTCACCTTGAGAATCTCAATGAAAGGGATTGATATTTTAATCTTTGAAATTTCATTCTTGAGGTTGAAAACAGAAATAGACTTTTCGGCATCTTTAACAAGAGGAGGAAGTTGAGTGTATTTCTTACCGAGTGGAATATCCTTTTTACCTTCAGCCATCTTTGGGGTATCATTCTTAACTTCATCAGCCTTTGGAGCTTTTCTTGCAATGATAGGCACATTTCTATTTTTGAGATTATATTGTTTTTGCATCTCGAAAATAGCATGTTGATACCCTTTAAAATAATCTAATGTTTCTTCTCCTTGATTAGCTAAATCAGACTTGTCATGCTCTTCTTTAGCCAAGAATATTCTTGACATTTCTTCATCAAGACAATGGATATATTATTAAGGAATCTCAGGCTCATCTTCTTCATCTACCAAAATTTGCTAAAAAGGAGCTCTCACTGGAGGGTCAGCTTGCTTATTTCTATTCTCTCTTGGCCTTTTCTAATTTTGAGGTCTCCTAAATTGTGGATTTATGAATTGAGGTTCATGTTGCACAGAAGGAGCTGAAGTTTTTCCAATAGCGAACCTATCCATCAAATTCTCCATGGTTTTCATCATTGAATCAAATTTGTCTTCAGAAGTTGAACTGGATGGTTTCTCTTCTTCTTTCAATTTAGTTTTTCCCATTTTTGACTTTTTAGAAGCTATCATGTTTACCTCAACCTTAACTGCATCACTTTTCATTTCAGAAAGTGTAGGTGACTCTCTTTCCCTCAATAGGATAGAAAATTCATAGTCAAATGCTTCAGCATATCTCATTTGTGCTAAGGCTTTCGGAGGTTTCAAATGGGCTGGAATTGAGTCAAAAAATTAATTGAATCTTTTTGAAAAGTTTTGGACAAATTCATCAACTACCCTTCTAAGGCTATTGTATTCAGTGAGTGCTTAGACTGGATTGGTTCTATTACCCCATTTTCTTAAGAATTTATCTTCAAAATCATTCCAAGTTCTAATGTTGCTTGGTGCAAGGGCCTTAAACCATTTTCTAACTTCACCAATAAAACTCTATGCAAATAACCTTAACTTCACATATTCATCATCAACTTCTTCCCTCTCTATAAAATCATTAAATCTGTCTACAAATTCTTCTGCTAAAATTTCCTCATCACTACCCCAAGTAGGAATCCTAGCAGCATATTTACTAGGAAGGTCATGCAAAATAGTAGGAAGTAAAAGTGGTGCATACCTAGCAGGAGCAACCATTGCTGGAGGATGAACACTAGTTGTAAGAGGGGCATAAAAAGAAGATGAAGAACTGATATGAGGAGGACTGCTTGGTTTTTGTAAGCCACTGACAATAGAACTCCAATTTGGAAGGGGTAAACCAGCTTTGGATTTCAACAAAACTTTGAAAGGATCAAGTTCTTTGAGTTTATCTAAAGACTCTTTTTCTAGCAGTAGTTCATAGGCAACAACTTCCCAAAACTCTTCCTTGTCTTCTTGTGTCACTAAGGTTGAAGTGTCAATTCCTATTTTTTGCAAGTCTAAGATAACATCAATGAGTTCTTTTTCACTTTATGATCTAAACAACACTTCATGAATCTTGTCATCAACTTTCCTATGTTCAGGACTTCTTAATATTTCATAGGAAAAAGATTTCGAATAAGATGGAGTACCTGATATTTCTGAAATTCTTTGACTTTTTGAAATAGTGTTTGGATTGTCCACAACGGTTGGTGGATTGGGATAAGGATTGCTCCATGTGTATCTCCTTATTGAAGCCACCTTTAAACTTTGAAAAATGTATGGAGTCACCAAGGTAGATTGCAGCCTCGAAAAACTTTGTGAGCTCCTGCTACCTTCATAATTTCAGATTTATTGATTTCGGGAATGAATAATCTTCAGACTCTCGGCAGGTGCACCAAAATTTTATCACCAAAATAGGACCCTAATAGGCTGCTGATCAGACTACCTCAGTGTAACTATTTCAAACCAGACTTTTAGTTGAGGCTTAGCCTCCTCAACCTAAAAGGGCTCTCTCAATAGTTTTATGATTTTCAAATAAGGATTAGATGGCTAACTCTATGAGTAAAATGGATAAAAATGGATAATTGGTTGCACTGCTAATCAAAAAACATCTATTGGGCTTATGGAGTCAAGTGTGTTTTCAAAAAACATGAATATCAGCTTCATTTGGAAGTTAGTGCATTTAAGGGTTCAGATGCATCAAAGAACAGTAGGACAGAAAATAATCACAGTTCATGAACATATGAAGGAAGTTAGAGCACCTTCAGTGAATTCTGAGTAACATATATTCATGCCACTGTAAGTAATTGAAAGAGGAAAACAACTAGAATATCACACAACCATAACCCTTTCTGAATCCTGAGTGATGAAACCAATATCTCTGTGTTAACATAAAACACAGTTTCTGCTACAACAACAGTATGCTTGCCTTTGAAAATTTCCAACCCTATGCAATTCAACTTCTTCTCTCTCTTATAGAGTCATCATTACATTGCTTGGATTATCTCCACACATTTGAGAGAATTCAAATTTGCTAGCTTGACACCTATCAACTGCTAAACAAACTTTATTTACATTTGACAGTTAAACTGTCTGTTCTAGAGTCCTAACACAACTAGGATTAAAACTCTTTATTATAACTTAACAACCTTATCTAAGAACTAAATATTATGTCTGACAACTGCTCCTCCTAAAATTTGACCTTGATGATGTCCATTTTCTTGTTTTTTGACTATATTGATTTGTCTCCTATCTGCCCTGAAAAATAGGAACATGCTCCCTGCAAAATACCTATGGTGTTTCATTTATGTTTCTTCAAACCATCTGCTGACCAACTTGTGCTCAAAACATGTGGAAAAGTCTTATTAAGCTCTTGTGACTTCACCCTTCCAGCTGTGCCCAAACCAAACCTTTGACGAAATGCCCAAAACTGTTAACATTGTTGTGCTATGAAACTGTTTGTTGTTTTCGTAGCGCAGAACTTCACCTTTGAAAACCTTACTTGGAATCTTCATTTTCCTTTTTTTTGCTATTGGATCTTCGCTTATGGTCATTATACATCCTTCAACATGGTAACGGTTTAATAAACACGCCTTTTTACCCTTTAAAAACTTGCAAAATCGATCAAACTGCATCCTACAGCAGTTTCGTAGCGCACTACGATACTGCTGTGTCTATCTTTTCACAGCTTGTTTCCAAAATTTAAAGTTTGAGACCTCTACTGCCATCCTTCCATTTATATATAGGATTTCATAATCAACTAAAACCAACTCTAAACTACATCAAAAATGAATATTTTCCACATAACCTCAAAAATGTGTTAGGAGATTTCACTTACTGTTTATACCCATTTTGGCTGTGGTTGATCTTCAGGCTTTGCTAGCTATATCTCAAGGTCTTCAACCTGCCTTTTAAGCCTTCTATTATTAGCTCTTAGTTTGGTATTAACCATCCTTATGAACTTTTCTTCCTTGATTGCAGGGACAGTCCATATGAAGAATTGATCCTGACTATTGATTGACTCACTGTTTGAAACCTTTTCTAGCTCCCACAGACCTTTCAACCTCTCAAATTTTGACCTTTCTACAGCATGCATTCTCACTTTCTTCCTCATTTTATCAATCACAATATTTGCAAGTCTAAGTTTGTCTTTAACCTCCTCACAACTACTCCTTTCTCTCTGAGTATTAAAAACTTTGTTTCTATCTTCTTCAAGTATTTGAGATGATGTATTAATGGGTTCTTCAAAAAAAAATTCACCCTTACCTCCTATTTGGTCTATCTCCATGTCTGGCTGCTGCATTTTCTTAGACTGCCTAGTCAATGGTTTTCTAGGCTTAAAAAAAATTCTCACACCTCATCCTCAAAGTCTAATTTTTTGGATGTTTTCAATTTCTTTGATTTGCCACCTGTATCTAGCTTTATGAACTCTGCTTAAACCAGGGGAGACTCTTCAATGTAAATAGCTTGTAATATATCATTCAAGTCACCTCTTAATTGCAAATTTTCATTTGTGACCTCAGCCTTACCCTTCTCCTTTGACCTTTGACTCCTAGTCAACTTCTTTTGAGCTTTTTTACTAGTTTACTGTTCCTGAATTGTATTTTTGACCTGATTTCTCTTCTTCTGTGCAGATTGAGGAGTCCTTTGGATATTCAATGATGTTTTTATCATAGGTTCCTTAACCTGTTTCCTAGGCTTAAGCTTGACAAACCTCCTTGATTTCGTTTCTACAGGTTCAGTAGTCTTTGATGAAGATGTTTCTTTGACTTGGGGGCTAGCACATGTTCCTTCAACCCCTATTCCACTCAAAAAGAGAAATGCAGACCATTCTCTTTTCACTTTCTGAAGCTCATGCAAAACTATTAACTCGAGTAGACCATGATGAAATAAAGAGGTTTCACATGCCTGAGTTTTCATCTGTACTTTGTTTTCCATCTTGGCTAGACTTTGAAATAGAAAGAAAGGTAAGTCTAGAGAGATTATTCCTGTAAAATGTAACAAGAGCTTAAAGTGGTAAGTGTACACCTTGTGGTGTCTTCCTTCGCAAGTGAAGTATCTTTGGATGTTGTAGAGTAGATTGGCAAATGCATCCTTGACATGACTTCTTGGCACAGCTTTGTTCAAATCAGTATCCATAAACTCTGGTTTCAAAAATATTTTGCAAGGTTTCATTTCAAACCTAAAATTCTTGAACCATCTCTCCTCCCCTCTTGGAATTTCTGTGACTACTGATATAACTTCAAGAGAAATTGGCAAATTGAGAAAACCAACCTTTGTGTTTGACCCTATGAAGTTGGTAGCAAATTCTTTGGTATCCTGATTATGCCCTCCTTGAATATTTTCATAGAACCTCCAGCAACCTACCTTCTTGAAGGCTTCTTCAACAGATTTATCTCTTGTGAGAGTTTCTAAACCTTCGGGTTCTATCCTCAGGCAGTGACTAGACTAGTGATTTCTTTTTTCTTCTGTCATATTCTTCCTGAAAACCCTGTGTCTTTAGAAAATCTGTAATCAACCTCCTTGTTGGATGAATTGGCTTGCTTGAAAATTTGTTTCAGCCTCGCTTGATTATAATCTCTGTTTCAGCTAGCAATTCTTTTTAAACTTACTTGATTGGCAATTGAAACTGTTGACATAACATTCAATTGGGTTCAACCTCACTTGATTTAAAATTCAGCCTCGCTTGATTGGAAGTTCACCCTCGCTTGAAAACTTTAAAGAGAGCTATGGTTTCTCATCATGAGCTTCTCTTTCAACAATAGATATGCATGCATTGTTTTCTTTACATGAGATAAATGATAACCAATCCCCTTTTCAAATTTGCAAAGGACCAATGACAAATGACCACTAATGAATCTCATAATGATTTCATAACTGCTTTGGATGGTTGCATGCATGGAGGAGGATTCGTGGAATGACACCATAATCGTGGACTGACATCATAAACATGAAAATTTACCCCAAGTTGATGGATGTGACAGCTAAACTAAAAATTCTGAAACCGCGATTTCATAGCGCTGGTAGTGTGATTTCAGGATTTTGCGCTACGAAAAGACCAGCGTTTTCATAGCACAGAAGCATTTTTTTACACTGAGTGTGCTACGAAAACGTGGTTTCATGGCTTATTCAGTTTTTTTTTGAAAAAAACTTAAAATATGGTTTTCAAAACATGGCATTAGACTTCTAAGGAGTAAAGCAAGGTTTATGAACTTCATTTGGTGATGAAATGAGACTTGTAACCTATGACTTAGACCCTATAAAACATAAAAATGACTCAAACCCTATCTAATACCATGACTTAGGAACAAGTATGAACTGACTGAATTTAGATAATTTTAATAGTGATAACAGTGGCTCCACTTGGGATAGTTTAACACTGTGGTACACTAAGAACTCGCAGCTCCAGTGCTATCCATTTTTTGATAAAAACAGAAATTTTGTTGACAAGCATCTTCTTCAAACTGTTGGGCCTTCACCTCGGGCTTAATATTTCTGTTTCAGCTTGTCATTTATTATAAAAATATGACAAAGATGAATATATACAATGTCATGAGTGATTTATAATACTTCAACAAACATAATGCTTTAGGAACCTGCCATTAACAGGCCCTCCAACATATGATCCTCCATCAATTTCCTGCAATATGTAAGTGTTGTTAAAACCAAAAATCTGAAAAGGACCCTTCCATAAATTCTCAAACTTACCATTCTTGCCCTTTTCCTCAATTTTGGCCTCCCATTTCAGCACTTTGTCATGAATCTGAAAGCTGTCCTCTTTGATCCTCCTATCAAATGTATTCTTAATTCTGTTTTGAACATGCTAATGACTCTCATAAACTTCATTTCTCTTTTCTTGCAAGGCTATCAACTTGTTTATCCTCCTTTGGATGACATTTGGTTCTTCTTCAAGTCCTTGAATTAACTTCAAAACTGGCACCCCAAGTGAGGTTGGTAAAACAGCTTCAGCCCCATAAATTAATTCATATGGCGAAGTTCCAATTGATCTATTTTTACAAATCCTATTAGCTCATAAGGTGTACTTCAAATTTAAATGCCAAGCTTTCTTGTTCTCCTGCAGTACCTTTTTGATGATTCTTACAATGCTCTTTTTTGATGATTCAACAAGACCATTACCTTGTGGATAGTATGTTGTAGAGTGTCCAAGAGTGATGTCCTATTGATGACAGAAATTTATCATTTTCTTGGACCTACATGCTTGAGCATTATCTGTTATAATCTTCATGGGATAGCCAAATCTTGACAATATATTATTATCTAAGAAAGAAATAATTACAGAGTCATTAGCTTGCCTGATTGGTATCGCTTCTATCCATTTGGTGAAGTAGTCTGTTGCTGTAAGAATCCAGTGATGCTGCCCTGATGAATATGGATGTATTTCTCCAATAAATTCTAACCCCCATTGCTTAAAAGGAGCTTCAACATAGATAGGAACCAAAGGTAGAGGTATAAGCTTTCTTCTTCCTTCAAAAATTTGGCACTCATGACATGCAACGATCTTTTTGTAAATGTCTTTAAACATTGTTGGCCAAAAATACCCAACTCTTAGGATCTTGTTTGTTGTAGCTTTCCAATAATGATGTCCTCCACAATCACCTTTATGGAATTCTTCAGATCTTTTCAGCCTCTTCTTCAAGTAGACAATTTAGCAAAATTCCTCCTGCATCTTTCCAAAACAGATTTCTGTCATAAACAAAATATCACAATGATTTTAGCTTAACAAACCTTGCTCTAGACTTTTATAGATCAGCGGGAGATTTATTATGCTGTAGGACAAAAACCAAATCCTTATACCACTCTGAAGTAAGAAATTTCTCATCAATTTGGACCAATTCTTCTTCATTTTCAGAAATTTCTGACATTTCTGCATTCAGATTTATGTCAAGATAGTCCAGATTTGACTGAGTCATTAGTTTCACCAAGCCTTGTCTCTTCACCAACTTCATTGGTTTGATGTCTATATCATGTTTCAGCAATTTGGCGATCCATTTTCCCCTCTTGCCATCCGGATCTGCCTGAGTTAGAATGTCTTTTACCACAGCACTTGGAACATATGCTATGATGTGCGAATGCAAAACATAAATTATGAAATATTTTATAGCTTTCACCAAGGCATAGGCCTGCTTCTCTAGAATATTATACTTCAGCTCAACATTTTCTAATGTCCTACTAAAGAAATAAATAGGCTGTTCAATACCTTGCTTTCATTTTTGTAGCAAAACTCCAGCAATTGTGTTTTCGGAAGCAAATGTAAAAACCAGAAATTCTTTGGAAAAAATTGGACTGATGAGTACTAGTGCTTATGTGAGTGCCTTCTTGATTTCTTCAAAATATTTCTTTGCTTCAACTGTCCATTTAATGTCAAATCCTTTCTTTAACATCCTTGTTATATCTTTGACAATCTCAGCAAGTTAGGAATGAAACACCTAACAAAATTCACTTTCCCAAGAAAAGATTGAATCTCTTTCCTACTTCTTGGCAAATATACCTTTTGAATTGCATTAACTCTATTAGGATCAATCCTAATTCCTTCTTCAGAAATAATAAGACCAAGTAATTTTCTTGATTTTAAAGCAAAGATGCTTTTAGTAGGATTAAGAGAGATACCAAACCTTCTACATTTCAGCAAAAAAAATTCTAGGTGTTTCAAATAATATTCTTCTTTCTTTGAATAGACTGTGATATTATCAAGATAAACAAATACCGACTTATCTTTTTCTTCAGAAAAAGAAATGTCCATTTCTCTTTGGAAAGTGGCTCCTGCATTCATGAGACCAAAGAGAATTTTAGCGTACATGAATGTACCCCATGGTGTTGTGAAGGTTGTTTTTTCTTGATCATCTGGATGCACAAGAACTGATTGTAACCTGAAAAACCATCAAGCATAGACATCCTTTGTGAACTAACAAAATTTTGCAGAATTGAATCCATCTTAGGAAGAGGATAGTTATCCTTTAGTGAAGCCTTATTCAAATTTCTGAAGTTAATACAAATTCTGATTTCTCCACTCTTCTTTCTTACTGGAACTAAGTTTGCAAGCCAATTTGAAAATCTGATTGGAACAATGATCTTTGCATCAAAGAGTTTCTTAACCTCCTTTTCAATCAATGGCATGAGAAGAGGATTAATTCTCCTCATTTTCTGCTTGAAAGGCTTTTCATTTTCCTTGATAGGGATAGTATGTTGAATAATGGAAGGATCATATTGCTTTAAATCAGAATTAATCCAAGAAAAAACATCCATAAACCTTCTCATCATCTCAATATATTTGAATCTCACATCAGCTGAAAGAAGCTTTGAAATTTTTATCATTTTAGGCAAAGCTAATGTACCAAGATTATAGCTCTCTACTTGCTCTTCATCAGCTTGCAATTTTGGTTCTTTAAACACATCATTTTGATCAAAAAGTTTATCAAGAGGAATAAGCCCTTTTGGTATTGAATTATTCTTCAGTTGCAAAACTTCAGAATTTTCTTTAGGTTCGACAAGCATATTTTGCTGATCTACATGTGTATTTTCAAATTCCTCTTTCAGCTCAATAAAATTCTTTACCTATTTATCATCTTCAAAAACTTGCCAATTTATGATATTGTCCAGTATAGCTAGCCTATGATGAACTTCAATCTCATATTTTTCATTTGAATGCATAGGAATAATGAAAAGACTTGCGGAAACAACAAGGGAATCAACAATAGAATTCTGATCTCTAGTTTTGACTATGAAGGAATAAGACTGAAACTTTTCCAACAAGTCTAAAACTAAATTTCTGTAAGCCCTCATTCTTACGTCCTTGATTTGATAGACACCTTCAACTTGTCTAATAACCAATTTAGAATATCCAAAAACAGAAATATTTCCAACTTTCATCTTTTTCAAAATATCTAGACCCAAAATCAAAGATTCATATTCAGCCATGTTGTTTGTGTAATCAAAATTCAATTTGTAAGAGTAAAACTTACTCTCATCATTTGGATTTGTAATCCAAATCCCTGCTCCTGCCCCTTCTTTTCCTGCTAATCCATCAAAGTACAATGACCGCCATTCCTCCACCTCTTCGTCATTTACTTGTCGATTTTCTGCATGCTGATTTTCTGAGTGCTGATTTCCTTAATGCTGATTTTCTACTTTTATTTCTTCCTCAACACTATTAGCGGATTCATTGAAAAGAATGGCAGATCCAAGTTCAGTATCAAAGGCATAAATAGGAAAATTCTGAGGCTTATCTTTGCTACTTACCATGTAATCCATTCTATTCTCTCGATACAATCTCCTTTGTTCACCAAAAACTGGAATAGTAGCGTAGGAAAGATCCATTCGCATTGTGCCTTTGATTTTCGCTACCCATGGTCTTGATAATAACATACCAAAATTTGGAGGAACATCAGCCACAAAAATATCCATAACAACTGTCATTGCTGGAATTTGTGTTAAACCAACAACAACATCTTTGATTAGACCAATACATTGTACTCTCTTTGAACCAAAAGAAAACAAATCCTTATATGGTCTTGTAATTTGTAATCCCATTATTTCCATGATCACTTTGGGCATAAGCTTATGTGAAGCCTCGGAATCTAGCATAGCATTATGTAAAGTCATATCATGAATACTAATACTTACATAAAAAGGATGAAACTCTTATTTTTGATCATCTTCTAACCTTGGACCCAAATATATAGTAGGATTATCTTCTTGGACATTCAATATATCAGCAACCCCTGGTTTTGAATTCAACATCTTAACTATCTTGCGTCTATATTCATTCACCTTGAGAATCTCACTGAAAGGGAATGATGTTTTAATCTTTGAAATTTCATTCTCAAGGTTGAAAACGGAAACAGACTTTTCAGCATCTTTGACAAGAGGAGGAAGTTGAGTGTCTTTCTTACCAAATGGAATATCCTTTTTACCTTCAGCCATCTTTGGGGTATCATTCTTAACTTCAGTAGCCTTTGGAGCATATTTCTTGGGCTGCGCTTTGCTTGCAATGATAGGCACATTTCTATTTCTGAGATTATATTGTTTTTGCATCTCGAAAATCACATGTCGATACCCTTTAAAATAATTTGATGTTTCTTCTCCTTTATTAGCTAAATCAGACTTGTCATGCTCTTCTTTATTCAAGAATATTCCTGACATTTCTTCATCAAGACAATGAATAGATTCTTCAGGAATCTCTGGCTCATCTTCTTCATCTACCAAATTTTGCTGAAAAGGAGGTCTCACTGGAGGGTCAGCTTGCTGATTTCTATTCTCTCTTGGCCTTTACTGATTTTTAGGTCTCCTAAATTGTGGATTTCTGAATTGGGGTTCATGTTGCACAGGAGGAGCTGAATTGTTTCCAACAGGTAACCTATCCATCAACTTCTCCATGGTTTTCATCATTGAATCAAATTTGTCTTCAGAAGTTGAAGTGGATGGTTTCTCTTCTTCTTTCAGTTTAGTTTTTCCCATTTTTGACTTTTTAGCAGTTATCATGTTTACCTCAACCTTAATTGCATCACTTTGCATTTCAGCAAGTGTAGGTGACTCTCTTTCCCTCAATGGGATAGAAAATTCATAGTCAAATTCTTTAGCATATCTCATTTGTGTTAAGGCTTCCGGAGGTTTCAAATGGGCTAGAATTGAGTCAAAAACCTTATTGAATCTTTTTGAAAAATTTTGGACAGATTCATTAACTGCCTTTCTAAGGCTATTGTATTCAGCGAGTGCTTGGACTGGATTGGTTCTATTACCCCATTTTCTTAAGAATTTATCTTCAAAATCATTCCAAGTTCTAATACTACTTGGTGCAAGGGCCTTAAACCATTTTCTAACTTCACCAATAAAACTTTGTGCAAATAACCTTAACTTTACATCTTCATCATCAACTTCCTCCATGTCTATAAAATCATTAAATCTGTCTAAAAATTATTCTACTGAAATTTCCTCATCACTACCCCAAGTAGGAATCCTAACAGCATATTTACTAGGAAGGTCATGCAAAATAGTAGGAAGTACAAGTGGTGCATACCTAGCAGGAGCAGCCATGGCTAGAGGATGAACATTAGTTGTAAGAGGGGCAGAAAAATAAGATGAAGAACTGATATGAGGAGGACTGCTTGGTTTTTGTAAGCCACTGACAATAGAAATCCAATTTGGAAGGGGTAAACCAGCTTTGGATTTCAACAAAACTTTGAAAGGATCAAGTTCTTTGAGTTTATCTAAAGACTCTTTTTCTAGCAGTAGTTCAGAGGTAACAGCTTCCCAAAACTCTTCCTTGTCAACTTGTGTCACTGAGGCTGAAGTGTCAATTCATCTTTTTTGCAAGTCTAAGATAACATCAATGAGTTCTTTTTCACTTTCTGATGTAAACAACACTTCATGAATCTTGTCATCAACTTTCTTATGTTCAGGACTTCTTAATATTTCATAGGACAAAGATTTCGAATAAGATGGAGTACCTGATATTTCTGAAATTCTTTGACTTTTTGAAATAGTGTTTGGATTGTCCACAGCGGTAGGTGGATTGGAATCAAGATTTCTTCGTGTGTATTTCCTTCTCGAAGCCACCTTTAAACTTTGAAAAATGTATGGAGTCACCAAGGTAGATTGCAGCCTCGAAAAAATTTCTGAGCTCCTGCTACCTTCAGAAGTTCAGATTTCTTGATTTCTGGAATGAATAATCTTCAGACTCCCGGCAGATGCACGAAAATGTTATCACCAAAATAGGACCCTGATAGGCTGCTGATCAGACTACCTCAGTGTAACTATTTCAAACCAGAATTTTAGTTGAGGCTTAGCCTCCTCAACCTAAGAGGGCTCTCTCAATAGTTTTATGATTTTCAAATAAGGATTAGATGGCTAACTCTATGAGTAAAATGGATAAAAATTGATAATTGGTTGCACTTCTAATCAACAAACATCTATTGGGCTTATGGAGTCAAGTGTGTTTTCAAAAAACATGAATATCAGCTTCATTTGGAATTCAGGGCATTTAAGGGTTTAGATGCATCAAAGAACAGTAGGACAGAAAATAAACATAGTTCATGAACATATGAAGGAAGTTAGAGCACCTTCAATGAATTCTAAGTAACATATATTCATGCCACTGCAAGTAATTGAAAGAGGAAAACAACGAGAATAACACACAACCATAACCCTTTCTGAATCCTGAGTGATGAAACTAATATCTCTGTATTAACATAAAACACAGTTTCTGCTACAACAATAGTATGCTTGCCTATGAAAATTTCCAACCCTATGCAATTTAAATTCTTCTCTATTATAGAGTCATCATTACATTTCTTGGATTCTCTCCACACACTTGAGAGAATTTGAATTTGCTAGCTTGACACCTATCAACTGCTAAAACAAACTTTAACTACATCTGACAGTTAAACCATCTGTTCTAGAGTCCTAATACAACTAGGACTAAAACTCTTTATTATAACTTAACAACCTTATCCAAGCATTAAATCTTATGTCTGACAGCTGCTCCTCCTAAACTTTGACCTTGATGATGTCCATCTCCTTGATGTTTGACTGTATTGATTTGCCTCGTATCTACCCTGAAAAATAGGAACATGCTCTGAAATTCTTTGACTTTTTGAAATAGTGTTTGGATTGTCCACAGCGGTAGGTGGATTGGAATCAAGATTTCTTCGTGTGTATTTCCTTCTCGAAGCCACCTTTAAACTTTGAAAAATGTATGGAGTCACCAAGGTAGATTGCAGCCTCGAAAAAATTTCTGAGCTCCTGCTACCTTCAGAAGTTCAGATTTCTTGATTTCTGGAATGAATAATCTTCAGACTCCCAGCAGATGCACGAAAATGTTATCACCAAAATAGGACCCTGATAGGCTGCTGATCAGACTACCTCAGTGTAACTATTTCAAACCAGAATTTTAGTTGAGGCTTAGCCTCCTCAACCTAAGAGGGCTCTCTCAATAGTTTTATGATTTTCAAATAAGGATTAGATGGCTAACTCTATGAGTAAAATGGATAAAAATTGATAATTGGTTGCACTTCTAATCAACAAACATCTATTGGGCTTATGGAGTCAAGTGTGTTTTCAAAAAACATGAATATCAGCTTCATTTGGAATTCAGGGCATTTAAGGGTTTAGATGCATCAAAGAACAGTAGGACAGAAAATAAACATAGTTCATGAACATATGAAGGAAGTTAGAGCACCTTCAATGAATTCTAAGTAACATATATTCATGCCACTGCAAGTAATTGAAAGAGGAAAACAACGAGAATAACACACAACCATAACCCTTTCTGAATCCTGAGTGATGAAACTAATATCTCTGTATTAACATAAAACACAGTTTCTGCTACAACAATAGTATGCTTGCCTATGAAAATTTCCAACCCTATGCAATTTAAATTCTTCTCTATTATAGAGTCATCATTACATTTCTTGGATTCTCTCCACACACTTGAGAGAATTTGAATTTGCTAGCTTGACACCTATCAACTGCTAAAACAAACTTTAACTACATCTGACAGTTAAACCATCTGTTCTAGAGTCCTAATACAACTAGGACTAAAACTCTTTATTATAACTTAACAACCTTATCCAAGCATTAAATCTTATGTCTGACAGCTGCTCCTCCTAAACTTTGACCTTGATGATGTCCATCTCCTTGATGTTTGACTGTATTGATTTGCCTCGTATCTACCCTGAAAAATAGGAACATGCTCCCTGCAAAATAGCTGTGGTGTTTCATTTATGTTTCTTCAAACCATCTGCTAACCAACTTGTGCTCAAAACATGTGGCAAAGTCCTATTAATCTCTTGTGACTTCATCCTTCCAGATGTGCCCAAACCAAACCTTTGAAGAAATTCCCAAAACTTTTAACATTGTTGTGCTACAAAACTGTCTGTTGTTTTCGTAGTGCAGAACTTCACCTTTGAAAACCTTACTTGGAATCTCCATTTTCCTTTGTTTTGATATTGTATCTTCAGTTATGGTCATTATACATCCTTCATCAGCGTCAAGGTTTAATAAACATTCCTTTTTACCCTTTGAAAACTTGCAAAATCGATCAAACTGCATCCTACAGTAGTTTCATAGCATGCTACGAAACTGCTGTGTCTATCTTTTCACAGCTTGTTTCAAAAATTTAAAGCTTCAGACCTCTACTACCATCCTTCCATTTATATATAGGCTTTTATAATAAACAAAAACCAACTCTGAATTGCATAAAAAATGAAATATTTCCACATAACCTCAAAAATGTGTTAGGAGATGTCACTTACTGTTTATACTCATTTTGGCTGTGGTTGATCTTCAGGCTTTTCTAGCTGTATCTCAAGGTCTTCAACCTGCCTTTTAAGCCTTATATTATTAGCTCTTAGTTTGGTATAACCATCCTTATGAACTTTTCTTCCTTGATTGCAGGGACAGTCCATATGAAGAATTGATCATGACTACTGATTGACTCACTCTTTGAAACCTTTTCTAGCTCCCATAGACCTTTCAACCTCTCAAATTTTGACCTTTATACAACATGCATTCTCAATTTCTTCCTCAATTTATCAATCTCAATATTTGCAAGTCTGAGTTTGTCTTTAACCTCCTCATAACTACTCCTTTCTCTCTGAGTATTAAAAACTCTGTTTCTGTCTTCTTCAAGTATTTGAGATGATATATTAATGGGTTCTTCAAAAACATTTGCATCCTCACCTCCTATTTGGTCTATCTCCATGTCTGGCTACTGCATTTTCTTGGATTGCCTAGTCAATGGTTTTCTAGGCTTAAAAACAAAATCTGACACCTCATCCTCAAAGTCTAATTTTTTGGATGTTTTCAATTTCTTTGATTTTCCACCTATATCCAACTTTGTGAACTCTACTTGAACCAGGGGAGACTCTTCAATGTCAATAGCTTGTAATATATCATTCAATTCACCTCTTAATTGCAAATTTTCATTTGTGGCCATAGCCTTACCCTTCTCCTTTGACCTTTGAATCCTAGTCCACTTCTTCTGAGCTGTTTTACTAGTTGACTGTTCTTGAATTGTCTTTTTGACCTGAGTTCCTTTCTTCTGTGCAAATTGAGGAGTCCTTTGGATATTCAGTGATGTTTTTACCATAGGTTCCTTAACCTGTTTCTTGGGCTTAAGCTTGAAAAACCTCCTTGATTTTGATTCTGCAGGTTCAGTAGTCTTTGATGAAGATGTTTCTTTGACTTGGGTGCTAGCACCTATTCCTTCAACCCCTATTCCACTCAAAAAGAGAAATGCAGACCATTCTCTTTTCACTTTCTGAAGCTCATGCAAAACTATTAACTTGACTAGACCATGATGAAATAAAGAGGTTTCACATGCCTGAGTTTTCATATGTACTTTGTCTGCCATCTTGGCCAGACTTCGAAATAGAAAGAAAGGTAAGTCTAGAGATATTATTCCTGTAAAATTTAATAATAACTTAAAGTGGTAAGTGTATACCTTGTGGTATCTCCCTTTGCAAGTGAAGTATCTTTGGATGTTGTAGAGCAGGTTGGAAAATGCATCCTTGACATAACTTCTTGGAACAACTTTGTTCAAATCAGTATCCATAAACTCTAGTTTCAAAAAGATTTTGCAGGGTTGTATTTCAAACCTAAAATTCTTGAACCATCTCTCCTCCCCTCTTGGAATTTTTGTGACTGTTGATATAACTTCAGGAGAAATTGGCAAATTGAGAAAACCAAACTTTGTGTTTGACCCTGTGAAGTTGGTAGCAAATTCTTTGGTAACTTGATTATGCCCTCCTTGAAGCTTTTCATAGAACCTCCAAAAACCTACCTTCTTGAAGGCTTATTCAACATATTTATCTCTTGTGAGAGTTTCTAAACCTTCGGGTTCTGTCCTCAGGCGGTGACCAGACCTACGATTTCTTTTTTCTTCTTTCATCTTCTTCCTGAAAACCCTATGTCTTTAGCAAAAATGTAATCAACCTCCTTATTTTTTGGTATGTGTTATATTATTTTCACGACTAAGCACACGTGGGGGGGTAAGAGGGGGGGCGATAGCCCCCCCTGTCGGGGTCCAAGGCAGCGCCCCGATGAAAAATTTTTGGTCCTTAATTTCCGGTGGGTAGTCCGTGCCCATGGTTTTGTGCATGGTTTTGCACATGGTTTTGGGGTACGATGGTTTTCGGCCCCTGGTATTTTGTAGATCCAATCAAGGGAAATACGGTTATGTTCTAATCCAGGGTTTATGGATTGGGTTTTATGTATGCTCCGGCATGTATATATATGTGTTATAACACTAAAAGGAATATAATGAAAAAACAAGCTGGTCATCCCGATTTGGGATCCAGGGGAAAATCTCTGTGTTTATCTGTTTTATGTTTTATGCTCTCACTATTCTTTATTTTATGTTATAAGATTCATGTGTAGATAATTTCTGTCCAGGGATAAAACCTACACTTATTGGAAAAACTAGCTCGCTTGAAAATTTGTTTCAGCCTCGCTTGATTTAAGTTCTGCCTTGCTTGATTAGAAGCTCTGTTTCAGCCAACAATTCTTCTTAAACTTAATTGATTGGAAATTGAAACTACCGACATAACATTTAATTGTGTTCAACCTCGCTTGATTGGAAATTCAGCCTCACTTGAAAACTTTAAAGAGAGCTCTGGTTTCTCATCATGAGCTTCTCTTTCAACAATAGATATGCATGCATTTTTTTCTTTGCATGAGATAAAATTAATGATAACCAATCCTGTTTTCAAATTTGTAAAGGACCAATGACAAATGACTGCTAATGAATCTCATAATGATTTCATAACTGCTTTGGATGGTTGCATGCGTGAAGGAGGATTCATTGACTGACACCATAATCGTAGACTGGCCTGATAATCATGAAAATTTAACCCCAAGTTGATGGATGTGACAGCTAAACCGAAAATTCTGAAACAACGATTTCGTAGCGCTGGTAGTGTGATTTCAGGATTTTGCGCTATGAAAAGACAAGCGTTTTTGTAGCGCAGAAGCAATTTTTTACAGTAAGCGTGTTATGGAAACGTGGTTTCATGGCTTATTCGAAATTTTTTTGAAAAATACTCAAAATATGGTTTTCAAAACCTTGCATGAGACTTCTAAGGAGTAAAGAAAGGTTTATGAACTTCATTTGGAGATGAAATGATACTTGTAACCTATGACTTAGACCCTATAAAACATAAAAATGACTCAAACCCTATCTAATACCATGACTTTGGAACAAGTATGAACTAACTGAATTTAGAGAATTTTAATAGTGATAACACTTGAAATTTTATTTTTCTTGGCATAGTTTTTTTCCAATCTTCTATAAATATCATTGTCCTCATTTTCTTTCTCCAGGAGCCTCTCAAGATGTTGGTTAGCCCTGTCAAGCCATTGCTCTCGGTTCTCATTGATTACCACTGCAAACTGTTCATTAAGAGTGAGCTCACCTACTAGTTCTCTTTCTTTCTGTCTTTCTAATTCTAGGGCTCTCTTCGAACATCTAGTCCTTGGCCTTCTTCTTAGCACTTGTTCTTCTGGTTCATCTATCACACCATATTTTTCTAGTGTCTCTTCAAGCAAGACTTTAGGTTTTTCTGCCTCTCTTTGAGCTTTGATGAATTTCACTTCATCAATGAAGTGTTTGGTCTTTAGTTGTTGGTTCTCCTTCTCAAGAAAGTTAATGACAAATTTAGATCTATCAAGATTACTTTGTAGCTCTTTAATCTTGGCCTCTTTTTCCTTAATGACTGTGCTAGTGATATTAGAATAATATTGTTGATTCAAGCTAACTAGGTCAAACTCCATTTCTGTCTCATGAAGATTTCCCTCCTCATGCCTAATCTCTTCCTGAATATCTACCTCTGTCATCTTTTGCTTTCCTTTTTCTACCTACTTTTCTAAGAAAGAAGGCAAGGAACATTCTGAAATATGTGGAGAAAACACCTGCCTATGATCTCTCTGATATGTTTTTGCAAATTTCTCTATCTCAACCACTTTGGTATTTTGAAGCTCACTAATCCTAGCTCTGCTAGATGAACCAATCTGAGTGTGAAATGGTGATGATGGTGGTGAAATGGTTGAATTATTTTGAGCTGATGAATAAGTAGGTATTGTGGGATGAGATGGATGAATGGATGTGGAAGGATGAGATGGTGGAGGCACAACTTGAGCATGTTGAATTGGTGGAGTAGTAAATATGTCATTAGCTATGAAAGTGTCCCATGAGATGTTCAATTGATCGAGGTGATGGAGGAAAATGATCATGATGAGAAAGAGGTGAAAAAAGACTTCTCATTTGGTGGTCATAATCTCTCTTTTGAAAAATGTATGCCATATTTTCAATGTCCCTGAAGAGAAAATTGTTGGTGTTCCAAAATTCCCTATTTTTACCCTCTTCTTATAACCATTAACCTTTGTTTCATCTCTATAAACCTTGGCATTCCCGCATAAGTCCAAGAAATTGTCTATTCTTGCATAAAATTCATATTTCATGATTAAGGTTTATTAGGTGCTTTATTAATCATTTTTAAATAGATATCATGCCTTTAAATACTTATTGTAAATTATATTTACTTTTATAAAGGCATGTGATAAGTTAAGTATTAATCATTATGTTAGCATGATCTAAGTGATCTCTGCAATAGTTTGATCACTCCACATGGGAATTATGATCCACGTCTTCTATTTCGGTTGCGAATTAATTGAAGTCAAACACAGCCAGAGTTTAGTCAAGGATGATGCCAAAGATAGGGTCTATGGCCAGTGATTAGCTTGTGACTTATCATAGCTAGTGGCCCAATTCTGTAATTTTGGTTGTTAGTCCATTCAGCCGAAAGGCTTGATTTTGGAACGACTCTATAATTACCAATCATAGCCATAGGCATAAGTACTATATAAAATATAGATCCAAGATAGAAATAGGTTATTGAAGTAGCA
Organism: Pinus albicaulis; assembly: GCA_034641835.2. Classification (NCBI taxonomy): domain Eukaryota; kingdom Viridiplantae; phylum Streptophyta; class Pinopsida; order Pinales; family Pinaceae; genus Pinus; species Pinus albicaulis. The sequence continues at coordinate 56,375 of JAXQQM020088914.1, forward strand.
TTAACAGTAGCATGACTATAATCTTGTTTTGTAATTTCGTTATTGTCCTCGCTCTAGGGCTAGACTCAAGCTATAATGTATGTTTTCTGATCGAAGTTAATACAAGGAATTGTGCCATGATTTTATCACATTGCATCTAACTTTATTGATGCGTTGATTAAAAGTGTTGAAGAGATTTGTTTCCTAAAAACTGGAAATGAGCTCGTTGGCTAGGGCCCAGCCAACCTCGCTTGTTTACCCTCATGCTTTCATTATTTCAAAGGTTTGTGTGTTGATTTATTTATTTGCAGTTGCGTGGCTTAAATATTTATTTCATTATTGGTTCAAAGTTCTGATTTAATTTCGTTTAATAGTCAAGGTGTGAATGGATCCATTGTTTGGAAGTTTAAATTAAATTCATTTATGTTGGGGTCCTGTGATTTAGCATATTGGCATACCAAATGACAAGGCAACATCAAAACCAATCTTTAGAGCTCTAGGACCTTGCCTTCCTAGTCTCAGAGAGGGATCTCTCAATTGTTTGCAAAGATATGACTTGTTTTCTTGTAAAAGGTTGATTTTAGGCTAGTTATTAAGTGTGAGTTTGTTTGATTGTTTGGTGGGACATGATGATCCAATGACAAATCTTTCTCCATCAACAAACAGGTCAAAACATCCACAGTTTCTAGAACATCAATTTTCTTTCAACTTCAGCAAAACTATGTATTACTTCAAAGAATCATCAAATGCCCAGAGACAATGAGTTTGAATGAGGTATTTATGCTGCAAATGAGGAGGTGGAGATGATCTAGGGTTCAAGTGTTATTAATTACAGAGTAAATGCATTCTTGACCTTGAAAACCATGCAAGGCATAAGGTAGGAACATGTGTGCAGCTACTTCTCTGTTTTAATAACTTTGTCTTAACTTCTTAAGGAAAGATAGGTGAAAAGTTTGACTTTGAGGCCTATCTTTATCTTTACATTAACTACCTTGAAAATTTAAAATATCTTCTATCGATGCAATAACTGCTAATTTATCTCTGTAGGTAGAAATTAGGCTATAGGTGGCCTTTAGATATTCCAAGTGAGTAACCTCTCTTTGTTGATGTTTTCGAGGCTGCTCTTAGCCTAAGATTTCTTAATTTTACCATTAAACTGTGCTTTAAGGCTTGATTCTGCTTTTGGCCTTTATAATTTATCATGTTGTCTTTGAAACCTTTCGGATTCCTTTAAAATTTTGTTCATCTCTCTTTAATTGCGTTTCCCTACTTTAACTTTATTTAATCCTTTAATCTCTATTTTTCTTCCTTTGATCTTCAATGTATAGGTGTCTTCATTCAAAGCTGGAGGGTTTCGTTAATTTTAACCAATGATCATGAGGTATTGGTTTAAACATTAAATGACAATCCTGAGTATCCCATCCCTTCATTGCTTTGGCCTCTTGATCGTCATCCTCAGCCCTTTGCCATTAATATTTGGCTGTGGGAGGGCCTGCAGATTAAGGCCGCCATTTAAGAAACTGCACACTAAAAAAAAAATGTCATAAAACCTACGTAATTTGGATAAACTGCTTGCAGAGGTGATGGTGAGGGCGGAGGAGAAATGCAGAGGAAGTGACGCAGCAGAAAAGGGCCTCATGGCGAAAAACCACAAAAACCAGGGTTCAAAACTGAGTTTGGCATGAAAATATGCAATGGCGGTTTTCGGGAATACCGGAGGTGGTGTTCGCGCGAGATTTGGGTGGTAAGTGGTTTGGAGCTGGCTGAACGTGATATAGGTGGGTGGGTGACGCGTGTCTCCAAAAAAACCACTTTTTTCGCATTAAAATGGGTGGTTAAACCTCTACGGAGAAACGAGCGCGAAGATGAATGCCGGCCGTCAGGTCTGAGAGTTCCAAATCTACAGTGGAGATGGAGGCGAAAAACGGAGCAGCGCGGTCGGGTGGGACCGGCGGTGACGTCACTTGTTTTGTCGTGGAGCGATAAGGCTATTGGTTAGAGTTAAAGGTGAGGTTTAATAGGAGCCGTCAGATCTAGGAGATCTACGGTCAAAATAGAATCAGGCTTTGTTTATCGGCGGCAAAAGCATAGGGGGAAGGGGATGGAAAAGGGAAGTTGCGATGAGCATTTGGCCAATGGTCGTTGGATCTGGCGGACAATTAACAGCTGCGATTAAATCGGGGGATCGACCATCAGCGGAAAATAGTTCCAGGCAATGAGAACTTGGACGCGGTGAAGTGTGAAGTGCCGATGAGCGATGGACTTAACGCTCGGCCACGGGACCGGGTTATATGGCAGAAATGGGGCCAGGGGCTTAAGCGAAAGGTGCTTAAGGCCTTATGCATAAAAAGGGGCAGAAAGTGTTAAAAACAAAGATTTTTTAACCTTTTTGAGAAGTTTTGATAGGCTAAATAAGTGGGTTTAAACCATTACAAAGAAATTTATAAGGTTTAAAAGGGGTTTTATTAGGAAATGAAGGGTAGAGAAGAGAAAATGGGGGTTTTTTTAGAGGAATTTGCAACTTGTTAGGATACGTGAATAATGTGTGAGATGGAGGGATTTTTGGAGGAGAATATAAAGGTGAGATGATGGAGAAAATGGCTTAAGAACAGTCTTCTTTGAGGAATTTTTAATGAAGATTATCAACGGAATGGATTTCTTGAGGATAAAGAACATAGAGAGGCTTAAATAAGTCACAGATTTTGCATGAAATTTGTTTCTTGAAGACTGAAAGACTAATTTAGCCATCATGAGATGTGACATAATTTATATATGGCCAACAGTGGCTCCACTTGGGGAGGGTAGCTCCTTGGAGGTGTCAACAATCTCAGATATAATCTCTGGAGAGTAGACCAGTGCTTTGCATTTTGACAACCTCATTCTCCTTTGATCATGCTACTTTAAAAATATTATTAGTATTTATATTAAAAAACAGATTTCTTTCTCCAAACAACTACCTACACAACCTACTTTCCTAACATTATTTCTTCATAAGGTGCACTTGGACTTGCAAACCTTTTGACATCAACATTTTATTCTTTTATTCAAAGCAGGAAAATAATCTAAATCTACCCTTATAACTTCCATGAGTTTAGTTTAAATAGTTGAACTCATTAGCTTCTCTACCTAACTACTATATGTCAAGATTAAGCTGTCTGATAGATCTTATTCTCTATTTCTAGGACAGGAAATTTAAACATAGTCAAATCAGGATTAGACAGTATGATTTGCTATGGAGGCTATGGAATTTACGTACAAGCTTCACATAGACTTTATTTACAGAAAATTGAAACAAAATTGTGAAGGCTTAAGATTTGAAAATTATGGATATCCTTCTTCCCTTTTTCAGCTCTGATTTTGATCCTTTTGAGAGCTATTTTTCCTTTTCCTTTCTTGGTTCATGTTTTGAGTTTGTTTGAACCATTTATTTTCTATCCTAATATATTCTACTAATAAGCCAAGTTTGAAATAATCTTATCAATCAGTGCTTCTACTAGCTTATCAACATAAATTTAAAGTATGTTCAGCCATGATTAGGCTAGATAACTGAACAATATATCATTTTTTTAATCAGCAGTGGAACTTAGATTTGCTCACTTTCAGAAAATTCTCTTTTTTGGGTATGGGGTTGTACCTCTTTTGAATCTGCCCTCTTTTCATTTTCTTTTCTTTCATTGTTTTTGTATTTTTAATTATTTTCTTTTCAACTGGGTTATGTACAATGAATAAAAAATTTGAAGTTAGGAATATTAACAGAAGTAGTGCTTGAGCATCCTGGCATTGACATGACCTCAAAATAGATCTTCTCCATTCAGCTCTTGTAGAAAGAATGCATTATGACCCCTAATGGAATGAATTATGTAGGGCCCTTTCCACAAATTCTCAAACTTACCATGTTTTCCCTTTTCTTCCTTTCTAGAATCCCACTTTATAACTATATTTCCAACTTGGAAATCATTTGCCTTAGTCCTTTTGTCAAATAAATTCTTGATGCCTTCTTGGACCATTTGTGTTCTCTTATATACTTCCGCTCTGGACTGCTGTAAATGAATGGTCTGATTTATCCTTCTCTGCATATCATTATCTTCAGTTTTTATTTCTTGAAGGAGTTTCATGACTGGGACTCCTAAAGAGGTTGGGAAGACTGCATCCATGCCATAAACTAGCTCATAGGGGGACATATTTATTGACTTTTTGGTGATTAATCTATCAGCCCATAAAGCATGAATAAGCTTACTATGCCATGATTTCTCATTCTGCTCCAACAGTTTTTTGATAATATTGACAAGGATTTTGTTGGAGGATTCAGCTAATCCATTTCCTTGGGGATATTAAGCAGTAGAATGACCCAATGTGATATGATATTTATAGCATAAGTTAACCATTCTTTTAGACATGAAGGCAAAAACATTGTCTGTGATAATTTTTCTAGGACAACCAAATCTGGATATGATGTTGGTTTCAAGGAACTTGATAATGATAGAGTCAGTATAATTCTTAGAAGGTATGGCTTCTATCCACTTGGTAAAATAATTAGTGGCAGTGAGGATCCACTTATGTTGAGCTGAGGAAGATGGGTGAATTTCCCCAATGAAGTCCAAGCCCCATTGTTGAAAAGGAGCTTCAACACTGATGGGATGTAAGGGTAAGGGTAGGAGTTTTCTTTTGCCATCTAAAATTTGACACTTATGGCAAGAAATGAAAATTTTCTGAGTATCTGGGAAAAGGGTGGGCCAATAGTAACCAGATATTAGGATTTTATTTGTTTTATTCTTCCAGTAAAGATGTCCTCCACATTCTCCCTCATGCAGTTCATGCATGATTTTTCCTGCATCAATCTCATGCAAAAATTTAAGAAGTATTCCACCAACATTCTTCCAATATAAAACCCCATCTAATATGCAATAATTTGAAGCCTTCTGTTTCAAAAAACTAGCTTTAGTTTTAGATAGAGAGGGAGGGGTATTCAGATAAAGCAGCACATATATGATATCAGCATACCAAGGTGAATTCACAAAAAATTCTTCAATAAATGGAGCTGTGAATTCTTCTGTTTCTTCCAAAATATCAACCATATTCATATCTAGTGCTTGGAAGTTTGACACAGCCATGAGTTTTGCTAATCCCTGCCCTTTGATTAGTTTGGTGGGCCTGATTTATAAATCATATTATAGAATAATAGCAATCCATTTTCTCCTTTTAACATCAGGGTCTTGACTTAGAATTTCCTTGACAATAGTATGTGGGACAAAAGCAATGATGTGAGAATGTAAATGTAGACTCTAAAGTCTTTCAATGCTTTTACCAAGGCTAAGGCTTGCTTCTCCATGATGTTATATTTGAGTGGAGCATCTCTTAAGGCCCTAATAAAAAAGGATATTGGTTGTTCTTGCCCCATAGTGTTCTTTTGTAGTAATACTACAACTATTGTATGTTCAGATGCAAAAGAAAAGATGTATAAATCTTTGGTGAAATCAGGACTGATAAGAACCGATGTTTGATTAAGAGCTTGTTTCACTAGTTCAAATGACTGTTTAGTTTGTATTGTCCATTTAACACCTATCTCTTTCTTAAGCATGTTTGTGATATTTCTTAATAGCTCAGCAAGGTTGGGGATGAACTTCCTTAAAAAATTTATCTTCCCAATGAAAGATTGCAATTCTTTGAGGTTTCTAGGATGGTTGAATTTCAATATGCCATCAATCCTTTTAGGGTCTACTTTGATTCCCTCTTCAAAAATTATGTGGCCAAGAAGTTTTCCTTCTTGGAGACCAAAGAGTGTCTTTTTGGGATTCAAAGATAAGCCATATTTCCTACATTTCTCAAAAAAAATTCTTAAATGAATCAAGTGTTCTTCATCAGTTTTAGAGAAAACAGTAATGTCATCAAGGTAGATGATTATAAAATAACCTATGTCTTCTGAGAAGGATATATACATGGCCCTTTGGAAGGTGGCCCCTGCATTCATCAAACCAAATGGCATTTTGACATTCATGAATGTACCCCAAGGTGTAGTAAAAGCAGTTTTATGTTGGTCACTTGGGAGTACTAACACCTGATTATAACCTGAGAACCCATCTAACAGTGAAATTCTTTTAGACCCAACCACCCTTTGGAGTATGTGATCCATTTTAGGCAAGGGGTAATTGTCTTTCAGGGAGGCTCTATTTAGATTTCTAAAGTCAATGCAGAGCCTGATCTCCCCAATATTTTTCTTGATAGATACTAAGTTGGAAACCCATTATGAATATCTGAGGGGAACTATGATCCCATCATCATACATTTTTCTAATTTCTTTCTCAACTGAAGGCAGTAAAACAGGATTTATCCTTCTGAGTTTTTGTTTGAAAGGTTTCTGATTTTCCTTAAGAGGAATTTTGTGTTGAATGATGCTGGTATCATATGATTTCAGATCCTTATATCCCCATGCAAACACATCTCTAAATTCTTTGAAAAGTTCTATGTATTTCTATTTAATATGAGCTGGGAGAGTGTTGGATAGCTTGATCATTTTGGGTTCTGCTAGGCTGCCTATATTATGTTCTTCTATGTTTGTTTCTATAGGCTCCATTCTTGGTTCTTTGGCTACATCATTAAAATCAAAAAGCTGCTCTAATGGTGTAAGGCCTCTTGGAATTGTATCATTTTTACATTGTAAACCTTCCAGGTCTTTTTGGTCTGACATATTATCAATTATTTCTGCTCTAAAAGGGTGTTCAAAATAGTTTATATCAGCATAAAAAGGCAACACTGTTTCAAGGATTTGTTCTTCATTTAGATAGTTTTCCTAATAGCTTGAAGTAGCTGTTGGTATGGTAAAGCCATTTTTTTATTGCAAAAAATCATCTATGTGTTTGTCTCCTTAAAACACTTGCTGATAGTTCCCTATATCACTAGTATAGCCCCTTATTATTGTTAGTGTAAACCCCTTATTTTTATTGTTGTACCCTTGTAACCCCCATTTTTTTATTATTGTGCCCTTAAATTATTATTGTTAGGTCGGCTAGGATTACATTGTGGCCCACTAGGATTACATTATGGCCCCATGGACTCCTATATATAGAAAGGAGGTTTTGTAAATTGAATCATCCAAGAATTGTTCATTTATGTAATGTATTGGAGGTTGCCCCCTCGAAGTGGCTTATTTCTAAGGCGTGGATATCTCTTTTCTTCTCTTTTTGGAGCTGGTTACACAACATTTGGTATCGGAGCCTTGGGATTCTAGGGTTTCGCTGCTCCAAACAGGTCATCATGGAATTTTCGCTATAACTTTTTTTCTACGAAGTTTCAAAAGCTGAAATTTTTAGGGTGCGAAGCTGAAATCCTGAGGAAGATTGTCTAAACATTTCAGATCTTGGTTCGCAATATTTGCGGAGATATCATCTGTGGAAGTTAGGTATTTTTTCAAGCTCCTAAACAGGTCATCGTGGAATTTTCGCTATAAAAATTTTTCTACGAAGGTTCAGAATATGAAATTCATATGGTGCGAAGCTGAAATACTGAGGAAAGTTTTCAAAACATTTCAGAGCTTGGTTCGCAATATTTTCGGAGATATGATCTGTGGAAGATAGTGCTTTTTGAGGCTCCAGAATTGCATCTCAAAGAGGTGATCGTGGGAAAAGTTCAATAACTCTCTCTCTGGATATTGGATTGGAGTGCCGTCAAAATTGGTCGCAATTACACCGCCTGTAGTTTCTTGGATATCAATTTCAGAGACAAAGGACGAAACAGTGACACGTGGCAAGTCCTACAAGTTTTCTCTACTGAACCAGTCCAAAATTAGGTCATTGTGGGAGATTAGACAAAACTTTGTCTTGGGGAATCCAAATTAGATCAGACCTGTAGCATTTGAAAGAAGCTTCAGAGGGCTACTACAGGGCTGAATTTCAGATATTGAATATTTTCAATTATAGAGATAATTCAATTTCAAAATCGAGCTCCTCAAAGCAAGTAAAAGGTGTGTATTTTTTCCGAATTGCATAAGTCTTGTTTGAAGAATCAAGTTGAATTGATTCCAAGGGAATATTGTAGAATAGGTATCAATATTGGATTCTAAAATGGCACCTAAAAAGAATTCCAACACCCATTAAGCCTTGGAAGGCTCTACTATGACTCATGAAGATGAAGAATTGCAACATGATCTATCAAAATTACGAAGAAAATGCAACGATTTTCACTCTCGCAAAAGAGCAACAAAAAATGAAATGGAAGTTTTGAAGAAAGGCATGGAGGAAGTGAAGATGGACGGTTTGAAGAAAGGCATGGAAGTGAATATGGGCGGTTTGAAGAAAGGCATGGAAGCTAAAATGGATGGCATGGAAGCTAAGATGGATGACATGAAAGACAACATGGAAAACATGAAGAATGATCTAAAAGCATACATGGAAGGCTTGATGACAAGCTTAAAACCAGAAATGATTCCTAATGGCGGAAATATAGGAGAAGCTCATGATGAGAACAAGAGAAATGTTAATCATGATTTCATACTCTAATGTTGAATTTAAGACCCACCATATTCCAAAGATCGATATGTAGAAATTTGATGGCAAGGATCCCGTAACATGGATACTACAGATGGAGCAATACTTTGATCTCCATAATGTGCAAAACACACAAAAGGTACGCATTGCAACTTCATTTTTAGAACAAAATACATTTGCATGGTATCAATGGCTTTGCTCCCGTAAAAAAATTGTCACTTGGTCAATTTTTACGGAGGAAATGATAGCACATTATGAGGATACAAAGAGCAACACCTTCTTTACCCAAATGATAAATCTCAAACAAAAGGGTTTAGTGGGGCAGCACATGGAGGACTTCCAAAAAATTGAATATTAGGGTAACTGATATTCCAGAGGGACACATGATTGATCTCTTCCTAGGCACTTTAAAGGATAACATCCAACATGAAGTTCGCGTTTTGGAACCTGATTCATTGGAGAAGGCATTCAGGTTGGCAAGAAAAGTTGAATGTAAAATTATGGCGACAAAGAAACCTACCACTCAATTCTATAAAGAAGGAAGTGTTGCTACACCTAGATTTCCACAACCTACAAGGTTGACACCACAACAATTGGAAGAAAAAAGAGCAAAAGGGCTTTGCTACAGTTGTGATAGCAAATACACTAAAGGTCATAAGTGTGCTGAGAAGAAATTATTTTACATAGATTGTGAAGAAGAAGAAGAAAATGAGCAAGAAGAGGATATACACCAGGAACCACCCCTAGAAGAGGAAGAAATGAATCCGACCATATCGTGTAATGCACTGGCAGGAATTACCACTCCTCAAACTCTCAAGATAGAGGGACATATAAAGAAGAAAAGGGTAATAGTGTTGATTGATTCAGGTAGCACCCATAATTTTATTCATTATAAGGTAGCCAAGGAATTAAATTGTTTCCTATACCCAGCACCAGAATGTCAAGTGATGTTTGCAAATGGAGGAACTATAAATTGCTCTGGAAAATGCCATAATATCAAGCTAACCATGGGGGAATATGTATTGACTAGTCCAATGCTTGCCATTCCTATAGGAGGTGCTGATGTTGTACTAGGAGTACAATGGTTACAATCTTTGGGGACGGTAGCTTTTAATTTTCAAGAACTTTTCTTGAAATTTTTTTCAGAAGGAAAAGAAGTCGAATTACGGGGTATTGCGGGGAAGCCAGGAAGGATAATAAGCTCTAATGTCATGACAAAGCTTCTAAAGAAAGAACAGCGAGGCGTAATTGCACAATTATGCTCACTAGAAGTTCCAACATACTACAGATGGAGCAATACTTTGATCTCCATAACGTGCAAAACACACAAAAGGTACGCATTGCAACTTTACATTTAGAACAAAATACATTTGTATGGTATCAATGGCTTTGTTCCCGTAAAAAAATTGTCACTTGGTCAATTTTTACGGAGGAAATGATAGCACATTATGAGGATACAAAGAGCAACACCTTCTTTACCCAATTGATAAATCTCAAACAAAAGGGTTTAGTGGGGCAGGACATTGAGGACTTCCAAAAATTGAATATAAGGGTAACTGATCTTACAGAGGAACACAGGATTGATCTCTTCCTAGGCACTTTAAAGGATAACATCCAACATGAAGTTCGCGCTTTGGAACCTGATTCATTGGAGAAGGGATTCAGGTTGGCAAGAAAAGTTGAATGTAAAATTATGGCGACAAGGAAGCCTACCACTCAATTCTATAAAGAAGGAAGTGTTGCTACGCCTAGATTTCTACAACCTACAAGGTTGACACCACAACAATTGGAAGAAAAAAGAGCAAAAGGGCTTTGCTACAGTTGTGATAGCAAATACACTAAAGGTCATAAGTGTGTCGAGAAGAAATTATTTTACATAGATTGTGAAGAGGAAGAAGAAAATGAACAAGAAGAGGATATACACCAGGAACCAACCCTAGAAGAGGAAGAAATGAATCCGACCATATCGTGTAATGCACTGGCAGGAATTACTACTCCTCAAACTCTCAAGATAGAAGGACATATAAAGAAGAAAAGGGTAATAGTGTTGATTGATTCAGGTAGCACCCATAATTTTATTCATTATAAGGTAGCCAAGGAATTAAATTGTTACCTATACCCAGCACCAGAATGTCAAGTGATGGTTGCAAATGGAGGAACTATAAATTGCTCTGGAAAATGCCATAATATCAAGCTAACCATGGGGAATATGTATTGACTAGTCCAATGCTTTCCATTCCTATGGGAGGTGCTGATGTTGTACTAGGAGTACAATGGTTACAATCTTTGGGGACGGTAGCTTTTAATTTTCAAGAACTTTTCTTGAAATTTTTTTCAGAAGGAAAGGAAGTCGAATTACGGGGTATTGAAGGGAAGCCGTGAAGGATAATAAGCTCTAATGTCATGACAAAGCTTCTAAAGAAAGAACAACGAGGCGTAATTGCACAATTATGCTCACTAGAAGTTCCAACATCAAAATCATCTATTTCTGCAGATCTCCAATAAGTCTTGGACAATCATTCCAAGGTGTTTGAAACTCCCAAAGGACTCCCACATATTCGTGATCATGATCATGCTATTCATTTGATTCCAGGAAGTGTTCCTCCAAACATCAGGCCTTATAGATATCCTTACGTCCAAAAGAGCGAAATTGAACGTATGATTGCAGAAATGTTAGAGGCGGGTATGATTCAACCTAGTCAAAGTTCTTTCTCTGCTCCTGTAGTATTGGTACACAAGAAGGATGGATCATGGCGAATGTGTCCGGATTATAGGGAGCTCAATAAGCTCACCATTAAAGACAAATTTCCCATTCCTGTGTTTGATGAATTATTGGATGAATTACATGGAGCAATTTATTTTACCAAGTTGGATCTTCATTCAGGATATCATCAAATTAGAATGAAGACCGAAGATATTCCAAAAACAGCATTTCGAACTCATGAAGGTCATTATGAATTTTTGGTCATGCCTTTTGGTCTTACCAATGCACCTTCTACATTTCAAGGGTTGATGAATTCCATTTTCAAACCCTTCCTTAGAAAATTTGTGCTAGTATTTTTTGATGATATACTAATCTACAAAAGGTCTTGGAAGGATCATGTTGAACATGTTGACAGGGTGCTCAAACTATTGTAGGAGAAACAATTATATGCAAAAAATCCAAATGTTTCTTTGGAGTACAAGAGGTGGAATATCTGGGTCATATTGTATCTCACGAGGGTGTTAAAGTAGACCCTAACAAAATTAAAGCCATTAAAGAATGGAAAGTTCCCACAACCATAAAGCAGTTGCGAGGATTTCTCGGGTTAACAGGGTATTATCGCAAGTTTGTTAAGAATTATGGGAGAATAGCAGCACTTCTAACAACATTATTGAAGAAAGATGCATTTTCATGGACTCCTGAAGCAACTAAGGCCTTTGAACGTCTTAAAGAGGCAATGTGCCTAGCACCGGTCTTAGCTACACCAGACTTCACAAAACCTTTATTGTGGAATGTGATGCCTCAGGAAATGGAATTGGTGCAGTTTTAATGCAGGAAGGAAGACCCATTGATTTTGAAAGTCGTCCAATCAAAGGAAAGTATTTACAGAAACCTATTTATGAGAAGGAAATGTTAGCAATACTACATGCACTAAAGAAATGGCGAACTTACCTAATGGGAAGACACTTCAAGGTGAAAACTGATCATGAGCACTCTCAAGAAAGAATGAAGAGGTGGAAGCATTGCTTTGTGCCATTTCTATTATCCAACCAGATTGGATAACTGAAGCAAGAGATGAATGGAAGAAGGACAAAGATGTATGGATACTCATTCAAAAGTTGCAGCAAGATCCTAGTACATCTGATACATTTAGTTGGAAAATGATTCCTTATGGTACAAAGATCGCTTATATCTTTGTAAGAATTCCCAACTAAAACAAAAGATTCTTTTGGAATTGCACACTTCTCCTTTAGGAGGACACTCAGGATTTTTAAAACTTACCACAGGGTGAAGAAAGAATTTTTTTGGGATGGCCTTAAATCTGATATTCAAAAGTTTGTGGCGGAATGTTTGGTTTGCCAGCAGAATAAAGTGGAGACAATTAAGACCCCGGGACTTCTACAACCTTTATCCATTCCAAGTCAACGTTGGGAGGAGATTTCAATGGATTTTATCACAGGTTTACCTAAGTCCGAAGAAAGAGTGTCATCATGGTGGTAGTTGATAGACTTACCAAGTATGCACACTTTTGTGCATTATCTCATCCATTTAAAGCAAGTACAGTTGCTACTACATTTATGGACAGAATTCAAAAGCTACATGGAAGCCCAAGGGTTATTGTGAGCAACAGAGATCCCATTTTTACTGGAAATTTTTGGACGGAAGGTTCCAAAGCTTGTAACCCTTTAAACCATCCTTATACCCAATAAAGATGCACCTTTCAGATTTATTATCCAACTTGGTCCTTTTCTTCTTTGGAACATGTACATATGCATCACATCCAAATACCCTTAGATGTGAAAGAGAGGGTTTCTTACCAGTCCATACCTCATGTGGAGTCTTAACCTCCAACGTTGATGAAGGTGATCTGTTAACTAAGTAACATGCAGTCTCCACTGCCTCTGCCCAGAATTCTTGTCCTAACCCGGTACCACTGAGCATGCTTCTTGCCTTTTCCATCAGTGTTCTATTCATTCTTTCTGCAACTCCATTTTGCCGAGGTGTGTATGGAGTAGTCTTCTGCCGTGCTATACCACACTTCTTACAGAACTCTTCAAATTCCTTCTTGCAGAACTCCCCACCATTATCTGTCCTTAGCGCCTTTATCTTCTTCTCTGTCTGGTTTTCCACCAGAGCCTTAAATTCTTTAAATCTGTCAAAAGCTTCAGATTTATTCCTCAAGAAATATATCCATGTATTCCTTGAGAAGTCATCTATGAATGAAACATAGTACACAAACTTTCCCAGTGATGGAACTGACACAGGTCCAAACACATCACTATGCACAAGTTTTAATATCTTGTTCGCCCTCTTAGCACTAGAAGGAAAACTCACTCGATTATGCTTCCCAGATACACAATGTTCACAAAAATTGAAATCCAGAGATTAATTAGACATACCTACTACCATACCATTTCTATGCAGTATCTGAAGGCCCTTCTCTCCAATATGTCCAAGCCTTTTGATGCCATAGCATGGTCTTTTCTCCAAAGACAGCTAGGCTTTCTGCTCCACTTTTAGGAACCATAGAACTGTTACACCCATCAATAACAGTGCTACCTTGTAGCTTGTATAGAGTTCCAGTCCAAACTCCCCGCATTAATACCAGTGCTCCCCAAACCATCTTGCAGGCATATTTCTCGAACACTGTTTTTACACTTGCATCATCCATCTTGCTTACAGAAATCAGATTTCTGGCCAATGCAGGAATATGCAGAACACCAGGAAGTGTTCTAATCCTTCCACCTTGCAGCTTCAACTTGACCTTTCCATGTCTGACGATTCTGGCCTTCCTATCATCCCCTAGGAAGACATCACCACCATCATATTTCTCATACTCGCAGAACCACTCCCTATGGGGAGTGAAGTGAAAGGATGCACCTGAGTCAATCAACCATGACTCATGATCTACATGTGTATTTGAAGAAGAAGCCAAACACACATCCCCACCTTCATCCGAGGTGGTTTTTGCCTCTGCAGAAGGAGCATCATCAGATCCCTTTCCTTTCTCAGGAGCTTTAGATCTGCACTCCTTTTTTTAGTGCCCTTCCTTTCCGCATTTCCAGCATACCTTTACAAACTTTCCAGGAGATTTAGATCTCCCTCTAGATTTGGATCTCCCACTCGAAACCTTATTCTTGTTTCTGTTTTGGGACCTTCCTCGTACAGATAAGGCATCTCCATTATGGCCCTCCATATTTCTCCGTCTCATTTCCTCCGACAACAAGGCCGAGACAATGTCATCAAAATTCAAGGTAGTTGTATTGCTACCTATTGCAATAACCAGACTGTCCCACGAATCTGGTAGAGAACACAACAAACTGATGCACTTATCTTCATCTGAGATTTTAATATCAACAGATGAAAACTGACTTACCACAGTATTGAAGGCGTTCAGATGCTCTGTCACCGAGTCTCCATCCTTCATCCTCAGGTTATACAGCTTTTTCCGCAGGAACAACTTATTCACCAGAGACTTAGATTGGTACAAAGTCCCAACTTTTTCCCACAAATTCTTCGCCGTAGCTTCCCCAGATACATTCAACAATACTGAATCTGACACACACAACCGTATTGTGCTCTTAGCCTTCCGATCCAATTTCTTCCAGTCTTCATCTGACATTGCCGTTGGTTTAGTACCTGGATCTACCACGATCCACTGATCTTTATCCACCAGCAGATCCTCCATCTTGAGCTTCCACAACTCAAAACTCTGACCATTAAATTTCTCGATCTCTATCTTTCCGCCGCTCGCCATCTTCTTTCACCGTAAGAATCGATCCCGCAGATCTCCCACTGAACAGGGTCTACCACAGGCCCGAGCAAAAAACCCTCAACAACAAAGGCGTCCCCTTGAAGCCGAAACAGCTCTGATACCAAATGTAGGTTTTAACCCTGAACATAAATTATCTACACATGAATCTTATAATAGAAAATAAACAATAGCGAGAGCATAAAACATAAAACAGATAAACACAGAGATTTTCCCCTGGATCCCAAATCGGGACGACCAGCTTGATTTTTCATTATTTTCCTTTTAGTGTTACAACACATATATATACATGCCGAAGCATACATAAACCCCAATCCATTAACTCTGGATTATAACATAACTGTAGTTCCCTTGATCGGATCTACAAAAATACCAGGGGCCGAAAACAATCGTACCCCAAAACCATGCGCAAAACCATGCTCAAAACCATGGGCGCAGACTACCCACCGGAAATTAAGGACCAAAAAATTTTCATCGGGGTGCTGCCCTGGACCCCGACAGGGGGGGTTACCGCCCCCCCTGTGAACCCCCCGTTGCGCCCAGTGCAAAGGGGGGGCTATCACCTGCCCGTGCGTTCTTAGTCGTGGAAAGAATATAACACATACCCAACAGGTTATACTTATAAAGTACCTCAACAACCCTAGTATGGTCCGGTTAATTCTGGTTATCCAGGAGGTTTCATGATTCCAAATGCACATCCAATTCCAAGGTATCTTAAATATCCTCCTCCTAGCACTGGTTTGATCACACAAGGTTATCAAGACCCTAGCCATTGGTCACCATTTATAGCAAATTTAGATTTACCGGATCTATCGCGCCTTACAAACGATCCTATTTTTTATCTTCCATATTGGCCGCTGATGCCTAACAAGTTTCCCAATGATATTCCAAAGTTTAAGGGTAAGTCAGGAGAGGACCCATCTAATCACATTATGACTTATCACCTCTGGTGTGCATCCAATTCAGTAATTAATGATTCAATTCGATTGCATATTTTTCAGAGAACTCTCATTGGTCTAGCTGCCAAATGGTACATTGAGTTACCACGCGGCACTTTTAATAATTTTAATGCACTAGCTACTACTTTCTTAACCCATTTTCAGTTGCCTATCAGATACGACAACGGCACAAAATTGCTGACTTCATTAAAATAGTCTATGTCTACGTACATATCTGATCAAATTCATGAATGGAGACGTAGAAGGCATTTAGTGAAGGTCTTTATTCCGGATCAAATTTTGGCTGAATGGTTTATTAAATCTTTATTGCCCAAAATTACTGAAGATGTGGCCAAAGGAGGCGTTGTTACAGAAGAGAAAGTCATTGCTCAGGATCAATACCTTGACCTTGTATATACTCAGTCAGGTACTTTGTATGATAAAATCCCTGATTTACCAAGACCTGGTCAATTAAATACAACTCCTTCTGGCACTCATGCCGCTGATGGTGTAATTTGTTCTGTTAGTACTAGTAAAGGTAAGAATAAATCTTCCAAGTTGACTTCTCCTATTATCCCTTTACTCGATTCACCGAAAGTATATTCTTCTATTGAAGCTTCCACCAATATTCATGTTGTAGAATCATCTACAACCAAACCTAAAACTGGTGGTAAGAAGAAAGGTAAGAATAAAAAGAAAAAATCTTCAAAAGATAAAAACGATACAACTGAACCAACTGATGAAAAACGCAAGCCTCGATATCCTTTTCTGATATGTGACGAGGATTATTTTACAAAAGTGTGCCCGCATAGAGCCAAGGTATCAAAATTCGTTAAGGGTTTGCCCATACCTACTGTCTTGAAGGATCCCTTTCCTGTGCAAGATAGTAACATGGTTGGATCTTCCTCAAATGCGCTAGAGAATATCTTGATCGTTGCGATGCGATCGCAATATTACGGTAGTAAAAATCCTGGTAAAGAAGCAGAAAAATATAATTCAGCATCAACTACATCTCCCTCAGTTTCTGATCCATTACAAATCCAGAAACAAAATCCTGACTTAGTAATCAAACTACCTGTTAAAGGTGTACTTCATAAATCAGCTTTCAATCCACATACGAGAGCTACTTAGAATTACAATATTGTTGAAGATTTGGCAATTTCCCCTTCAGCAATGTTAGCTTTGGAAGTGTTGCAATCATGCCCAACCCAAAGAAAATTACTATTGTCATCCTTAGAAGCCATAGACCTCCAAGATTTGAACCTCATGATCTTCGATTTAGAGAATTTTACACCCCGCATACCCCATCAAATGGCTTTTCAAATTTCGGTAATAGTAAAAAAAAAATGTATCTTTCGTATTGTTGTTGATGAAGGGGCTTCTATGTGTATTATGTAGTTAAAATTTTGGAAATCACTTGGTTCTATGACAATTAACCAATCGCCAACTATTCTCAAAGCTTTTGATGGTAGAGGTTTTCAGCCGTATGGTATTTTACAGGATCTACCAATAGAGGTCGATGGCAAAATGGTTAATCTAGATGTGGAAGTGGTTGATTCCCCTTTGGATTACAACCTTCTCCTAGGTCACATTTGGTCTTACGCCATGACTGTTGTTGTATCATCGATCTTTCATCTTATCATGTTTCCTCATAAAGGAAATATCGTTAAAATCGATCATCTCTCATATTATTCATCTCACCCAGCCTCTACTGATAGCATCCAACATATCGGGAAATCGACTATCCCTTATAAGGATGTCAGAGTAGGTTTTCTTAAAGATTCGTCTTTACTGGGAAATTTTTCCCTGCCTGCTCCCAACGTACAGCCTCCTATTGCTAATATCAATATGATTACATCAAGTACTATTTCCTTTGATTATCCTTGGATAGTACCTTCAGAATCAGAATTACATTCTTTCGATGGTGTGATGCCTTTGAGTCCTTTTGAGTTAGCATATCAGACTATACAGTCATTTTATAATACTTCTTCAACTGAATCTGATCCAGTGAATGTGATCAATGAGGAGTCATTTTCAACATCGAGCTTCGCTTCGACATCAATTCTAGATTTTGGTCAACAAGTATTCAATACTGATGAACATATTCGTGAATTCTTGTCGGTCGATGAGTTACCATGGGAAGATATTCATCATAGGTCTTCGTTTTTACCTGATCTCGATCATTTTGAGATTAATTTTTCCTCCATTTTTACTACTAATTACGTCAAAGAACCTTAGAATCCTCTCACATTTCGATTATGAATTGAATTTATAAAATATTTCTATAATGGTTCCCCTTGACATTTCAGTAAAACCTAGAATTGTTGAAAACATTCATATAGGTGCTTCTTGTACGACTGATGAAATCCAAGCATATAAAGCCCTATTTCAGGAATTTTGCGACATTTTCGCCTAGTCATATGAAGAGATGTCAGGAATCGATCCATCAATTGTTGTTCACGAAATAAAGACACACCCGGATGCTAAACCTGTTGGATAGAGATTACGTTAGATACATTCGAGAAATGTTGCTGCTATTGAAGCTGAAGTTGAAAAATTACTTCGTGCAGGTTTTATTTATTCGATTCTGTTAACAGATCTGGTATCTAATATTGTTCCAATCAATAAAATACAAGGAACAATACGAGTGTGTATCGATTATAGGGATATAAATCGAGCTTGTCCAAAGGACAATTATCCAACCCCTTACATCGATCAAATTATTGAAGATTGTGCTGGAAGCGAAATGTTTTCATTCATGGATGGATTTTCCGGCTACAATCAAATCAACATACTCCCTACAGATCAGCCCAAAACAGCTTTCATTTGTCCATGGGGAACTTTTTCTTATCGCAAACTACCTTTTGGACTTAAGAATGTTGGCACCACTTTTTAGAGGGAAATGTATTATGCATTTCATGATATTAAACACATTGTGAAACCCTACCTCGATGATTTTCCTACTCATTCTTTGCGCAGAGCAGATCATATCACTCATTTACGAGCCATTTTTATATGATGTAGGCATTACAAGATTCGTTTGAATCCTCACAAATGTGTTTTTTGCGTACAATCTAGATGATTGATGGGATTTATTGTCTCAAAGGTAGGCATTCGTTTTGATCCATTGAAGGTTGAGGAAATCATCAATTTACCTCCTCCTTCTACTCTTCGCCAACTCCAAAGTTTGCAAGGGAAAGAAAGATTTTTACATCGATTCATTCCTAACTACGTTGAATTAACGAAAGGTTTCACCAGGTTGTTGAAACAGAATATTCCTTTCTTTTGGGACGATATCGTTGATCGATATTTTGATGCTACTAAACACACTTTGACCCATGCACCGTTACTACATCCTCCCAATTACAACCAGGATTACTTTTTGTACCTTGCCGCTTTCGATTCCACGATAGGGATGGTTCTAGTTCAGGAAGATGAATTCCATGGTGAACATGTGATTTACTATCTTAGTCGCAACTTTCATCTGACTGAAATCAAGTGTTCACATGTGGAGAAATTGGCCTTGGCAGTGGTTCAAGTTGTCCAACGTTTTTGTCATTACATACTTTTACGCAAAACAACAGTGATTTCTGATTGTAACTCTATGATGTATATCTTAACCAAACAATTTCTAGGGGGCAAATACTCCCAATGGATTGTTATCCTACAGGAGTTTGATTTGGAATTTGAAAAATCGAAATCAAAGAAATCATTGATATTTTCTAAACTTATGTGTGACTTCCCACGTACTGAAACAGAAACTATGGTAGAACAACCAATCGCAGAAGAATCCTTGTTTCTTATTAGTACCATTGATCCTTGGTATGGAGATATTATTGTTTATATTTAGACCCAATATTTTCGGCCCGAACTTTCACCGTCACAACAACATAAAATCCATTTCCAGTCTCAACAATATCATATTATTGGCGACACACAATACTGTCATGGTGCGGACTCTATTTTTCAACGTTGTCTCACCCATGAATAAGCCGAAAAGGTTTTAAATGACTGTCACTCTGGAGCATGTGGCGGTCATATGTTTGGGTACACCACAACCCAAAATATATTGCGTAGAGGTTATTTCTAGCCATCCTTATTTAAAGATTGTATTTATGTGGTCTGAAAATGTCATAATTGTCAAATATTCGATCTAAAAATGCATGCACCACCTACTCATTTTCACCTTATAATTGTTTTCAATCCTTTTGCAAAATGGGGCATTTACTTCATTACATGTAACCCTCACTCAGCCGGGGGGCATGGGTATATTATTCTAGCAGTATATTATTTTACCAAATGGACTAAGGCGATGCCTACATTTGCAGCAGATGGAAAAACTGCAACTACTTTCGTGTTGAATAATGTGATTTCTCTTTTTGGTGTACCCCAAGCAATAATTACTAATCATGGGAACCATTTCGAAACATCATGATGACTGAACTGACTAATCAACTTGGCCTAGGCCATGACAATTCTACACCATATTACCTGCAGGCCAATGGTTTGGTTGAAGCTATCAATAAATTTTTGGTCACCATGATCAAACGAATCATTGGAATTCATAAGTCAAATTGGCATACCATGCTCTTTTCAGCACTTTGGGCATATCGAACCTCAGCAAAAACATCGACAGGTTTTACCTCTTTTCAACTGGTTTAAGGTTTATAAGCGGTGTTACCCATTGAATGCGAGATACCATCACTCCAACTAGCCATAGAGTTACTACCAGCCACTTCTGAAGAGGAGAAAAATTTTTCATACTTAGCTCAATTAGATGAGAATCAGGGCACCGCTGCACTAGCCACCGAGACTCATGCGAAACGAATGAAAGCTTAGTATGATAGGAAGGTTACACCTCATATTTTTTCAGAAGGAGACCTAGTCTTGGTTTATGATCAAGCTAGCAATAAGCTAGGGGCTGGAAAATTCGAACCCATGTGGCATGTTCCTTATATTGTCAAGCGATAGCTTGCAAAAGGGGCCAATGAATTGATTGATTTTGACGGGGTCTCTTTAGGAAAACCCAGAAATGGGCTTTATCTAAAGAGATATTACGCTTGATTCTTGTGTGGAGATCTTTCTTGTATATTAGTTATTTTTTAGCTGGTGTGTTGTAGATTATAAACATGTGCCTATTTTAGGTGTGCTTTTACTACTATTCCTGCTTATCTGGATTACTCTTGATATTGCAGATGTCAACATCTTTTCAAACATACATTGGTTTTGCTGATGGCGCTTGTCGTAGTACATGGAACATCTCTTCCGCAGCCTGGGTTATTTATTCACCCACTGATGAGTTAATATCTATGCATGGGGTAAGCCTCCGTCAAATGACAAACAATATTGAAGAATATAGCGCAGTTATTGAGTTATTGTCTGAATCCATTTCATTTGGAATTCAGAGTTTGATTGTTAGGTTAGATTCAGAACTCGTTGTATTACAATTAAATCAAGTATATGAAATTAGAAACCCAGTGTTGTTAAGATTATTTTTAATTTTTCGTCTCTTGGAACAAGAATTTGATTATATTGAGTATCAACAAATTCCAAGAAATTTAAACACATTAGCAGATGTAATAGCTTCTAGTGTGATTAACAAGCATTTTCAATAATAAAAGCAGTAAATCAACATTTGATAACATGTTGGATAGGTAAATGAAAATAGTAGTATATCATAGCATAGATTATTATTTCAAAAAATAGTACATCGTCCTCAATCATAGGTTCAAAATGCCTTATGATTGGGAAAAAAGTGATACAAAAAATGATATGAGTCTACACAATCAATCATCCACTATCCATGGTAATGATCATGATAGTATACTATAGCTCGTGCCACTCTACTCAGGAATCTCCTGAATGGTCCAGGAACACCAATGACATATCTCTGTAAGCGAAGAGGAATGTCATCTATAGTAGTCTCTGGGATGTTCAGAGTCAGTCGCTCTAAATGGTGTTCCAAATCAGTCAAGATTTTTGTTGTCTGATCCTATGCTGGTACTGTTGTATCTGCATCCCTTTGCCTCATATCAAAGGGGTAGAGAGTGGTTGGTCGACGTGGACCCACATCTACATTTGAAATTTTTGTTATCAGTTTTGGATTATTTAAAAAACAAAATAAAAATTAGAAATTAGAGCGTGTCAAAGAGATTTTTTTTTTACCTGACTCGTCCCACTGAGCTCCTGGAGGAAGTGGCATATCCTAATCTCCCCAGTAATCCATTCCAGCATAAGGGAAGTCCTCTATCACAAAGATTTGGTGTTCTAACCAACGAAAATAAGCCAAGGGAAATCGAACAATCTCTGTCCCCTTACTGTGACGAACCATCAAAGCAACCCATCAGACCATTCGAGGCTCTCGGACTCTACCATCATCAAAAGGAATATGTTGCGGGGCTAATAGAGGAATCCTCTCTAAAGCAAATGTAACCACGATAGATCCATATTCGAAGTTATTTAACTTCCAATTTTTTGCTCTAGTTAGTTGGCCTTTGACATTAGACAACACTGCCTCGCACCAGTTGAATATAGTGCCTCGAAAGAAATCCACTGCAATCTGCATTTGAGATCTAGTACCCACATGAAAATTTGCACTTCCACATAACTTGGTAATGGTAAATGCAATCACTTTTAATTCAGGACGGATGATAGTTTTAATATCAATCCATTTGTCTTTTGGATTAGCCTCATCATTTCAAAACTTTAATTGCATGCTAGCAACAGATTGGCCACCTAGTCTAGCCCCAAATAGAGAAAGTGGTTCACCTCTCTTAGACAAACCAGTAAAAAAATATATGTATTCTAGCTCAATTTCGAGCCGGTTGCCTCCAATCACGAAACACTGGTCCTGAACATCCCACTTGTTTACCAACCAAGTGAGAAGGTCTACTTGAGCTCTCATGCTGCTGATAGCCCAGAATTTGAATAACCCACATTCTTTTAGAACTTTTAATGTAGGTAGATGAATCATTTCAGCTTCATCCACCTCCTCATGTTCATGTTCCCTCCAGATGAGCATTGTAATTATCCTACAATGAGAAAAATGAAAGATTAAAATCATTTTAAAACAAAACTTTTGGGTAATTTTGGAAGAAATTATGTTTTTAAATTCTTCACGGTGCCCCTGCACTTTACGTTCAAAGACAGTGTGTAGCTCCACACGGGCTCTGTGCTAAAAGTGCAAGGCCACAACATTTTTCTTTGTAAGAAAATGTCGGGGTCCGCAGGTACCATGTGTCTTAACTGCGGACCCTCGAGGGTGGAATTTTGAACCTATTTCCTCTCCAAAAATGAATTTTAAACCCTAAATTAAGGAAATGAACAAATGAAAAGCAAGGAAAAGAGGATTTGGATTACCTAAAGCAGACGGTTTTCAATTTCAACGGTCGGTTTTTCTGGAATCTTCTCTGGAGCGTTTTTTTCCAAAAGCTCTCGAATCTTCACTCTGAACTCAAATGGTAAAAATGAATTTGGAAAACTCCTTAAGTTTTTTCAAATAAATGAAATTTAAATTTGTTTATTTTTCACTTTAAAAAGATGGTTTTTCAAAATATTTTTATTTTTGAAGCAGGTATGTTTAATTTTTTGTGTTTTTGTGTAGAATACTGGATTTTTCAGGTGAAATGGTCATTTTTTACGAAGAGTATACTTTTATCACTTTTTCGAGCTCTTTAAAATTTATGAAAAATTGAAACCATGGAGTCCTCTTTTAAGCCCTTTTCAGACTCTCTAAAGATGAAAATATCGTCGAGTACTTGACTATTCAAACTCATTAAATAAAATGAGCAGTCGTCCCTTCAGTATAATTTTACCCCTTTTCAGGACTGAAATGGACTATTTGCGAAAAGGTATATGTTGACTAATCATGGTCAATAGATTTCTATCCTGTATTATTTTATCCTTTTTGGAGCTTGAGAGACTAAATTTACGAAAAAGTACACCCATGGATTTTTCTTAATTTTTTTCTTCTGACTCCCTAAAAATGAAAAACAACAATTCTCTCCTATACTAGACTCGTTAAAATTTAACAGTAAAGGACTTGTCAACTAAAAATAGGAACAGACCACTCCTTAGGGTTCGATTTATACTAAGTTGGACTCATCCGAATGATGAGCTTATAAACAAACAAATGTTATCCTCCTCAAGCTTGTCAAAAATAAAGAGGTACTCACCAGAAATGGTGGGAGAAAAGAGAGAAAACGAATTCATTTGTTACACTTTGATTTAAAAGCAGAAAACCACCCTTGAACATGACACTTTTTGTCACACTTATACTTGGGTTGGGAAAATCCCTTGCCTATCAGTTAATCAAACCAATTGAAGGTCTTCAGCCGGTTTTTG
Organism: Pinus albicaulis; assembly: GCA_034641835.2. Lineage (NCBI taxonomy): Eukaryota > Viridiplantae > Streptophyta > Pinopsida > Pinales > Pinaceae > Pinus > Pinus albicaulis. The sequence goes on from JAXQQM020088914.1 coordinate 80,591, forward strand.
GGTATTAGCTTAGGGAAACTGTCACCAAACCATCTGCAGTGTCATTATGTGTTCAAGAGGACAGTCAAACAAACAATTCAACTAAAAACATTTGTCTCCATTTGCGTTAACCATCCCTGAGTCAGTCCTTGCAAAAAATTTCTTCAAAACTTGATCTATGGTTTCGTGTCGTGAGCTTGCTTATGACAGATCACTTTCTACCAATGACAGCTCATCATCTAGGAAGTTGATCTAGAATCTGTCAGTACCTTGGAATCTGCATGCCTTAATGGCAGGTTTCTGCATCATCGACCTTCGATCGAATGATTCCATGAAATGTTCGACTTCAGATCACTTATTCACATTTTATGGATTATACTGAGTACTTTGATAGCCATTTTCATTATTGGTGGTTTCTCTCACACTTGTTAATAGTTCACATCATTGACTAGTAATCAAGTGGATTCTACCATGTTTGACTTCAGCACATTTAATTTCATGGATAGAATCGTACTAGTTCGGGTAGTGGAAATCAAGACCCTGGATCTAGTTTCCACCATCCAGGCTGTGAGGATTTTTATTATTCATTATGCAGTAGACTATTCAAGACAGATGGATGTGTCCATGCTGTGTCTACGATATTGATGTAATATTAAAATCATTTCTGTATCAGAACAATTTATTTAGTTTTTTATCTGAGTATGGGAATGCCTACCTCAGTGATGATATATATATATGTGTGTGTGTTTGTGTGTGTGTGTGTGTGTGTGTGTGTTTTGCATTGAATGCTTTTACAGGGTTCTGGCTGGGGTGTCCACAAGCTAATCCTTGAAATGATAAAGCACATCACTCTTTGAATGCTCTCAGACCTTGCACTTTAGGGGGGAATTTTTTACACTGAAATTTGTCACCATGACGTTTTCTTACTCCCTTGGAAGTCTACAACATCAAAGTTCCTAAAATCAAGCCTTGAAATTGAGAGAAAAGCTCATAAAAATCTTAAAAACACTTGTACCGCACTTTCTCTTAACATTGCCTACGGTGCCGCACCTTTTGCTCTAAATTAGGCGGAGCTAAATGCACTTTTTATTAATTAAGGGTGCGAACCCCTGTAAAAGGTAAAGCAAAGGTGGAAAGTAACATTTAGAAGCCCAGCAGTCAAATCTGGAAACTTCTAGAAGAAATTATCCAGTCGAAGGTTCGCTCCTATCATGTATGTTCATTCCTCCATTATGGGAGACTGCCCCTTGATTTATGGAGCCCAATCCCTTCAAAAGAGCATTATATCCCTTCTTATGTGGAACCATAACCTCCTCTCTTTTCCTCTAAATTGAAGCCATAGTGCAGCTTCAAAGGTTAGAGTTAGTGAGTTATACTTTGAGAATTTTTGAGGAGAAATTTTGTAAAGACTCATACTCTCTTAACTGATCATTATGTGGGAATGATTACACACACATGTGCATTTTAGCTGAGAGAGTGCAAATCTTGTCATAGTAAAGGAAGCACCTGTTCTGGACCCCAGGAAGGCATGTACGACATCAAGGCGGACACGGTTGTAAGGCTCTTCTTCATCAAAGATAATACGAATGAATATCGTTTTCTCAATGAGTTATTTAGTTAAATATCTTGTTTATCATGTTTTATCATTGGTTTATTTAATTAATTATCTCATTTATTGAATTCCTTGATCATCTTGATAGATGTTTGATTCATGAATTAATTTTTATTATGCCAGTGCTTTTGATCTTTTCTTATGTTTGTGATTGCAGATCCTTGACGACGAATTTCTTCAAGCTACTAGAAAGAAGATCAGCACTGGACTACAAGTAGGTTTCCAAAACCCTATTATATTTAATTCCAAATCAAACAGTATCTAGAGAAAGTAGTTTTTATTTGTCTGTTTGTTACTAGCTGTCCGTAGGACACTTGGGAGGTCTCTCTTGTCCGCAAGAACGACTTATCCATCCAACAGGATGATATGCCTCGGGCCTATCAGAGGCATACTATAGAGGTGCCGAGTCATATGCACCGCTTGCTTAGGCAGTTGGTATGGGTGGTGACATGCTATCATGAGCAACACGCCGATTAGGCACTTAGGCTTTATTTCCACACATTTTTGAGAGACATGTTGTCTCACGATGTAACTGAAACAAACATATATTATTTTTTGTGGGTTTTATGATGCACACGTTGCAAAAAAATGATATATATATATATATTCTACATTTTTCTATGTACATATGATGATGTTTTTATAAATTTCGCAAATGTCTATCTAGCCCAATGTATGCATTCATCTTGTTATATGTTGATATGTAATGAAATCAAAATGTATTTCAACTAAACGAATACGCAAATACAATCTCAAAATGCATGGATTTTGATCAAATAATGACTATTCAGTTGAAGAACAAAAATTTTTGAATCCAACTTCACAAGCAATGCGTGTATGCCGAGGTTGACTGCCCTAGTTAATAGTTCCAAAACTGCACTATATTCAGCGACATTGTTTGTAGTTGGTCCCAGAAAAATACCTTGTAAGTTAATCAACTCAGCAACAGGATCATAAATTACCTAGGTTGTCGAAGACAAGTTCCTGGTACTGCGAGAAGCACCATCCACGAAACTGACATAAAGGGAAATAGACATTTGCATAGCAAACAAGACCCAATAAGTACAAAAAATCTCACAAAGCACATCAAACCAAAGCATGCACACAAAATGAAAATAATCACCTATGTACAGATATCACATGTGAATGACTCAAGCATAATATTTTTTCAGGTACAACGCATTTCTGGGCTGTGATAAAGGACAACCTTCATAGTCAATAAGCTAATAAGCCCCATTCTGTAACACACGTTTGATGATGTAGGGCCCATGCCACATGGGTTGGAATTTTCCTGCCCCCATCTTGTCATGAGCTTGGTCATACAGAAGAATGAGATCGCCTTCGATAAAAGAACGAGGAGAAAATGTTTGATCAAAATGGGCTTTGACTCGCTTTTTCTGTGCTTCGATGACCAAGGCAGCTAAGCGACGAGTTTCGTCCAATCTCTCTAAGTAGATGAGATGTTCTTCTTCAGGCGAAGTATTAGGTAGTAATTCCACAGCTAATTTAAGTGAAGGGATTTCACATTCAATCAGAAGCATAGCTTCCAAACCGTATACCAACTGAAATGGGGTAAATCCGGTTGCATTCTTGATTGAAGCTCGGTAAGCCCGTAGAGCTAAAAACATCATGAGATGCTAGTTTGATTTATGGATCCTAATTTTTCATTGAAGCATTGTAACAATGACCTTGTTTATAGCTTCAACTTGGCCATTAGCTTGAGGATAGTAAGGTGTTGATTTGTCGAGATGCAGACCCAACTCAGACGTCAGCTCTGCCATCATATAATCCCGAAAATGGGAACCATGGTCGGTGACGATGGCTTGAGGGACACCAAACCGAGCAATAATGTGATTGAATATGAACTATGTCATTGTCTTACCGTCCGCAGCCAGTGTAGGCATTGCTTCGGCCCATTTCATAAAATAATCGACGACGATGATAATATAGGCATGCCCCCCTACCGAACGAGGGTTACACATCATAAAATCTATGCCCCATTTGGTAAAAGGGCCAACAGTAATGACAGGGTGTAAAGGAATAGGTGGCACACACATCTTGCATTGATAAATCTGGCACGCATAGCATTTACGTACTGCAACAATGTAATCTTTAAAAATGGATGGCTAGAAATAGCCAGCACGAAGGATCTTCTGTGTAGTGGCATAACCAGACATGTGACCACCAGAGGTGCCACTATGGTAGTCATTTAAAACCTTCTCCACTTCCTCGAGGGTCAGACATCGGTGGAGTATAGAATCGACTCCGACATGGTAAAGGGTATCTCCAACAATACAATAAGGTTGCGATTGATGTTGAATGCGACGTCGGGCATCTTTCATTAAATCAGACCTGAAAGTAGACGTTTGGAGGTACAAGATGATATCACTATACCATGGATCCAGGGTGCTGATCAGGAAAAGAGTTTCATCCGGAATATGGTCCTCAGAAGAAGAAGGAGCAGAGTTGACGGGGAGAGAACAAATAAAATATGAGAAAACAAGTGATTTCTTCGATTTGGCAGTAGTGAAATCCAAATTAAAATCTTGGAGGATAACGATCCACTTCAATTATTTTCCCCCCAGCAACTTCCGAGACAAAATATAAGTCATGGGGTTACAATCAGAAATCACGGTCACTGTGCGTAAAAGAATGTAATGACGAAAATGTTGGACGGCTTGGACTGCAGCCAACGCTAACTTCTTGACATGTGTGTAACGTGTTTCAGGGTCGAGAAGGTTCTAAGACAAGTAATAAATGACATTCTTGTTACCTTCATCATCATATTGAACCAAGACCATGGCGATCGTACTAAAGGCAGCAGCTAGGTAGAGGGTGAAATCACGATGGTAATTCAGAGGACGTAATAGAGGAAAATTGACAATAAATGTCTTAAGTCTATCAAAATACTACTAAGAAATCTCATCCCAAAAGAAATGGACGTCCTACTTTAAAATTCGTGTAAATTCTTTGGCTACTTTGGCATAGTTTGGGAAGAAACGACGAAGGAAATTGGCTTTCCCTTGGAGACTCTGGAGCTAGTGTAATGAGGACGGGGAGGGGAGATTGAAAATAGCCTCAACCTTAAGAGATTCAAGGAAAATTCCATATTTAGATACGATGAACCCTAAAATTCTACCAGAGTTTATGCAGAATATGCATTTATGTTGTTTAAGCTTAATGTTGTAGCGTTGTAATATTCTAGATCTGGAACAACTTAGCAAGCTTACTGAAATAACGCACTTCTGAGAATTATATGCATAGAAATGAGTTTGAAGCTCCTGGATCCCTTAGATCAGCTCATATAAGATCTAATCCAAAAGGAGAGAAAAAACAAATCATACTAGGTGGGTTAAACAGATCTCCCACAAACTAGTCTAGCTGAAAATCACCCAAAGAGAGGTGTTGCAGCTATATGCAAAGGACTGCTTCAGAAATAATGCAGATCCACTGAAGCACAATAGGAGGCTGATATGAAGGTTCAGAAATCAGTATTATAAAATCAAAACATATTTTCTTTATAGCCCATAAATTATACAAGAGAAATAATGAGATTATACAGCAAAAATCCTCAGAAATGAGGTGCTACAACCATAAGAAAAGACTACATAACCATGATAGAATTATTTTTAGGGGCTGAAGCAGAAGTTTATTAATCTTCATATATAGAGAATATTTGTACATAAATATTTATATCTAATACAGATCTGTGTACAATAAATTTTGATCTATACATTCCCCTTGGGGTTTTGTGCAAAACATGAAGCATGGAGAGTAGATCTGAGATATAAAGTTGTAGATCTGCAGAATGATTCAGAAATTTCTGAATAATAATATGGTATAGCATATCAGATCTAAAACGAACATGGATTTGATGGCCAATCCATGGATCACCACAGTGAAAGGAAGATTCCTAGCACCGAAGATCTCTCCTCCAAAATGCAGACAAAACACCCTACAATTTCTCCTTTGCAAATAACGCAGTCCAGGGAGAGAAACTGCACTGTGGGCTCTAAGAATGCTTTTTCCTGATGCCAAGTTCTGGATCTGAAGCACAATCAGCTAATGAACTCTTCCAGGAGGTTAAAAGACACACTCACTGAGAAGAGCCAGTAGTATAAGCTAGATCTTAACATATCTAGTTTCTTCCACTGCTGCAACTCACAAGGACAACCCAACCCTCAACAGGATCAGCGTTGTATGTGTAAGGTGAAGCTTGGCCTGAAAACCTGATGTGGAAATATAGCACAAGTCTCTTCTAAGAGCTGCTTAAGGAAGGAGGTGGGATTCTTGAACAAGAAGACCCAATAAGGGATGTCTCAGCAGAAAATACCTTCAAAAATAATAATCTTCAGCAACCCTCTCTTGTTTCTCTCCTCCTCCATTTATAAGATTGGAGTCTTGGAAAAACCCTGAACCACTTCTTTGGTTTATCCCCTTTCACATTTATATTCTCCTTCTAGACCCATTCAAATATGACCCACTCTTGTGATTTAGACCCATTCACACCTACAGGAGTTATTTACATAGCCTAGATATGTCTCTATTCACATAGGCACTAATTTATTCTTGGTTTTCAGGAGTTTTTCATGTCCTCCTTTAAAATTTATTCATAAATCATGAAATGTAAAAATAAACAAGGCAAAATTAATATTCCTATTAGCTGCAGCTAATTTAGGAATATTACAGTCTCCCCCTCCCAAATGTTGCTTGTCCTCAAGAAACTGCAAGGGTGTTGCAAAATCTCCCCTTCTTCTCTTGTGGCCTCTTCATCCAATAGTCTCCACCATTTCTATGATTTTTCTGCAATAGTCCTGTCTTCCAATTTTCCTTCCTCAATGTGCAAGTTGGCCCTTGGTGAGTAAACCCAATGGCTCTCATCATGAAAGAATGGAAGGTTGTTATGGAAACCTTCTTGCTGATCCATGGCCTCCTCAAGATAGAAGTGATGACAATCATGGGGAATTTCATGGTTCATGAAAGACTCCCATCTCCATGCTGTCATCCAAATGAACTGGAATACCTCCCAGCTTGGAAATCCATAGAAAAATTGTTGGGAAACCAGCTCCAAAAAGAGAAGAAAAGAGATATAAACACCTTAGAAATAAGCCACTTCGAGGGGACAACCTCCAATACATTACATGAATGAACAATTCTTGGATGATACAATTTACAAAACCTCCTTTCTATATATAGGAGTCCATGGGGCCATAATGTAATCCTAGTGGGCCACAATGTAATCCTAGCCGACCTAACAATAATAATTTAAGGGCACACTAATAAAAAAATGGGGGTTACAAGGGTACAATAATAACAATAAGGGGGTTACACTAATAACAATAAGGGACTATACTAGTAATATAGGGACCTAACATGCCCCTCTCCTTCAAAAAAGTGTTGTCCTCAACGCTTGACTAGCTCTGGGTGCTTCTGTATAAAATTCTCATCCTCCCATGTAGAATCTTTAGTGGGTAAGTTCTTCCACTTGATGAGATACTCTGAAATTGATCGATTCCGTAGTTGTCGAGTTCTTGTTTCCGTGACCGCTTCCAGTTCCAATATGATTTTTCCTTCCTCATCAAGTTCTGGAAATATTGTTTGAACTGGAAGATTTTCACCTATAACCTTCTTTAAGCATGAAACATGGAAAACTGGATGTACTCGCGAAGAAGCAGGAAGCTCCAATTTGTATGCCATAGTACCAATCTTTTGCAACACCTTGTAAGGACCATAGTGCTTTGGCGATAATTTATTATCCTTCTTAGCTTGCTTGAGGGACATTTGTTTGTATGGTTGTAGCCGTAAAAATACCCAGTCTCCTACATCAAAACTTCTCTCGCTGCGATGTTGATCTGCCTCTTGTTTCATTCGATTTTGTGTCAAATTCAGGTTATCCTTTAAGAGTTGGAGAACTTCTTGTCGATGCTCGATGTGATCTTCCATTGCTTGAACCTTTGAATTTTCTCTTAAAGATGATGTGATGGATGGTGGATGATATCCATAAAGTGCCATAAATGGGGTCATTTTTGCTGCAGTATGGAAGGAAGTGTTATACCACCATTCAACGAGAGATAACCACTTGACCCATTGTGTTTTTTTATCAGATACAAAACAATGAAGATATCCTTCCAAACATTTATTTACTATCTCAGTTTGACCATCAGATTGAGGATGATAAGATGAGCTATGAGCTAATCGAGTACCCAAACAAGAAAATAAATCCGTCCAAAAATTTCGAGTAAAAATGGGATCTCTGTCGCTCACAATAACCCTCGGGCTTCCATGTAGCTTTTGAATTTTGTCCATAAATGTAGTAGCAACTGTACTTGCTTTAAATGGATGAGATAATGCACAAAAGTGTGCATACTTGGTAAGTCTATCAACTACCACCATGATGAAATTCTTTCCTTCAGACTTAGGTAAACCTGTGATAAAATCCATTGAAATCTCCTCCCAACGCTGACTTGGAATGGATAAAGGTTGTAGAAGTCCCGGGGTCTTAATTGTCTCCACTTTATTCTGCTGGCAAACCAAACATTCCGCGACAAACTTTTGAATATCAGATTTAAGGCCATCCCAAAAAAATTCTTTCTTCACCCTGTGGTAAGTTTTTAAAAATCCTGAGTGTCCTCCTAAAGGAGAAGTGTGCAATTCCAGAAGAATCTTTTGTTTTAGTTGGGAATTCTTACAAAGATATAAGCGATCTATGTACCATAAGGAATCATTTTTCCAACTAAATGTATCAGATGTACTAGGATCTTGCTACAAATTTTGGATGAGTGTCCATACATCTTTGTCCTTCTTCCATTCATCTCTTGCTTCAGTTATCCAATCTGGTTGGATAATAGAAATGGCACAAAGCAATGCTTCCACCTCTTCATCCTTTCTTGAGAGTGCATCCGCAACAACATTAAGCTTTCCTTTTTTGTAGATTATTTCAAAGTCATAACCCAACATCTTTGTGACCCATTTTTGCTGCTCTTCTCAAGATAGTCTTTGTTCCAAAAAGTGTTTAAGACTATCATGATCAGTTTTTACCTTGAAGTGTCTTCCCATTAGGTAAGTTCGCCATTTCTTTAGTGCATGCGGTATTGCTAACATTTCCTTCTCATAAATAGGTTTTTGTAAATACTTTCCTTTGATTGGACGACTTTCAAAAGCAATGGGTCTTCCTTCCCGCATTAAAACAGCACCAATTCCATTTCCTGAGGCATCACATTCCACAATAAAGGTTTTTGTGAAGTCTGGCGTAGCTAAGACCGGTGCTAGGCACATTGCCTCTTTAAGATGTTCAAAGGCCTTAGTTGCTTCAGGAGTCTATGAAAATGCATCTTTCTTCAATAATGTTGTTAGAGGTGCTGCTATTCTCCCATAATTCTTAACAAACTTGCGATAATACCCTGTTAACCCAAGAAATCCTCGCAACTTCTTTATGGTTGTGGGGACTTTCCATTCCTTAATGGCTTGAATTTTGTTAGGGTCTACTTTAACACCCTCGTGAGATACAATATGACCCAGATATTCCACCTCTTGTACTCCAAAGAAACATTTGGATGTTTTTGCATATAATTGTTTCTCCCGCAATAGTTTGAGCACCCTGTCAACATGTTCAACATGATCCTTCCAAGACCTGCTGTAGATTAGTATATCATCAAAAAATACTAGCACAAATTTTCTATGGAAGGGTTTGAAAATGGAATTCATCAACCCTTGAAATGTAGAAGGTGCATTGGTAAGGCCAAAAGGCATGACCAAAAATTCATAATGACCCTCAGGAGTTCGAAATGCTGTTTTTGGAATATCTTCAGTCTTCATTCTAATTTGATGATATCCTGAACGAAGATCCAACTTGGTAAAATAAATTGCTCCATGTAATTCATCCAATACTTCATCAATCACAGGAATGGGAAATTTATCTTTAATGGTGAGCTTATTGAGCTCCCTATAATCCGGACACATTCGCCATGATCCATTCTTCTTGTGTACCAATACTACAGGAGCAGAGAAAGAACTTTGACTAGGTTGAATTATACCCGCCTCTAACATTTCTGCAATCATACGTTCAATTTCACTCTTTTGGACGTAAGGATATCTATAAGGCCTGATGTTTGGAGGAACACTTCCTGGAATCAAATGAATAGCATGATCATGATCACGAATAGGTGGGAGTCCTTTGGGAGTTTCAAACACCTTGGAATGATTGTCCAAGACTTGTGGGAGATCTGCAGAAATAGATGATTTTGATGTTGGAACTTCTAGTGAGCATAATTGTGCAATTACGCCTCGTTGTTCTTTCTTTAGAAGCTTTGTCATGACATTAGAGCTTATTATCCTTCCTGGCTTCCCTGAAATACCTCGTAATTCAACTTCCTTTCCTTCTGAAAAAAAATTCAATAAAAGTTCTTGAAAATTAAAAGCTACCGTCCCCAAAGATTGTAACAATTGTACTCCTAGTACAACATCAGCACCTCCCATAGGAATGGAAAGCATTGGAATAGTCAGTACATATTCCCCCATGGTTAGCTTTATATTATGGCATTTCCCAGAGCAATTTATAGTTCCTCCATTTGCAACCATCACTTGACATTCTGGTGCTGGGTATAGGAAACAATTTAATTCCTTGGCTACCCTACAATGAATAAAATTATGGGTGCTACCTGAATCAATCAACACTATTACCTTTTTCTTCTTGATATGTCCTTCTATCTTGAGAGTTTGAGGAGTGGTAATTCCTGCCAGTGCATTACACGATATGGTCGGATTCATTTCTTCCTCTTCTAGGGCTGGTTCTTGGTGTATATCCTCTTCTTGTTCATTTTCTTCTTCTTCTTCACAATCTATGTAAAATAATTTCTTCTCAGCACACTTATGACCTTTTGTGTATTTGCTATCACAACTGTAGCAAAGCCCTTTTGCTCTTTTTTCTTCCAATTGTTGTGGTGTCAACCTTGTAGGTTGTGGAAATCTAGGTATAGCAACACTTCCTTCTTTATAGAATTGAGTGGTAGGCTTCCTTGTCGCCATTATTTTACATTCAACTTTTCTTGCCAACCTGAATGCCTTCTCCAATGAATCGGGTTCCAAAACACGAACTTCATGTTGGATGTTATCCTTTAAAGTGCCTATGAAGAGATCGATCCTGTGTTCCTCTGGAATATCAGTTACCCTTATATTCAATTTTTGGAAGTCCTCAATGTGCCGCCCCACTAAACCCTTTTGTTTGAGATTTATCAATTGGCTAAAGAAGGTGTTGCTCTTTGTATCCTCATAATGTGCTATCATTTCTTCCGTAAAAATTGACTAAGTGACAATTTTTTTACGGGAGCAAAGCCATCGATACCATACAAATGTATTTTGTTCTAAATGTAAAGTTGCAATGCGTACCTTTTGTGTGTTTTGCACGTTATGGAGATCAAAATATTGCTCCATCTGTAGTATCCATGTTAAAGGATCCTTTCCATCAAACTTCCTCATATCCATCTTTGGAATATGGTGGTTCTTCCCGCCAACATTAGAGTTTATGAAATCACAATTAACATTTATTTTGTTCTCATCATGAGGTTCTTCTACTATCTTTTCACCATTAGGAAACCTTTCTTGTATCAACTTTGTCAAACCTTCCATGTCTTCTTTTAGAACATTCTTCATGTTTTCTATTTTCTCATCGATCTTAGCTTCCATGCCAGCCTCCATGCCATAAATCTTAGATTCAATGCCATCTATCTTAGATTCCACGCCTTTCTTCAAAACTTCCAAGTCATTTTTGTTGCTCTTTGCGAGAGCGAAATTTGTTGCACTTACTCTTGTAATTTTGATATGTCATGTTGCCATTCTTCATCTTCATGAGTCATAGTAGAGCTTTCCAAAGGCTTAATGGGTATTTAATTATTTTTAAGGGCCATTTTATAATCCAATACTGATATCTATTCTACAATATTCCCTTTCAATCAATTCAACTTGATTCTTCAAACAAGACTTATGCAATTCGGAAAAAAATACACACCTTTTACTTGCTTTTGAGGAGCTCGATATTGAAATTGTATTATCTATTTTATTGCAGCTCTTAAATATTTGAAATTTAGCACTGAATTAGCCCTCTGAACTTGTACGACTTGCCACGTGTCACTGTTTCGTCATTCACCTCTAAAATTGATATCCAAAAAACTAAAGTCCGTTTACTTTCGATCACTTTCTAGGCACTCCAATCCGATGCTCAGAGAGAGAGTTATTGAAATTTTCCCACGATCACCTTTTTTAGATGAAATTCGGGAGCCTGAAAATCACTACCTTCCACAGATCATATCTCCAAAAATATTGTGAACCAAGCTCTGAAATTTTTTGATGGGTTTTCTTAGGATTTCAGCCTCGCACCATAAAAATTTCAGATTCTGAACCTTATTAGAAAAAAAGTTATAGCGCACATTCCACGATGACCTTTTTAGGAGCCTGAAAAGAGACCTAACTTCCATAGATCATATCTCCGAAACTATTGTGAACCAACCTCTGATATTTTTAGAAAATATTCCCCAGGATTTCAGCTTCGCACCCTAAAAATGTCAGCTTCTGAAACTTCGTAGAACAAAAGTTACAACGAAAATTCCATGATGACCTGTTTGGAGCAGCGAAACCCTAGAATCCAAAGGCTTTGATACCAAATGTTGGGAAACCAGCTCCAAAAAGAGAAGAAAAGAGATATAAACGCCTTAGAAATAAGCCACTTCGAGGGGGAAACCTCCAATACATTACATGAATGAATAATTCTTGGATGATACAATTTATAAAACCTCCTTTCTATATATAGGAGTCCATGGGGCCATAATGTAATCCTAGTGAGCCACAATGTAATCCTAGCTGACCTAACAATAATAATTTAAGGGCACAATAATAACAAAATGGGGGTTACAAGGGTACAATAATAACAATAAGGGGTTTACACTAACAATAATAAGGGACTATACTAGTGATATAGGGACCTAACAAAAACTCCTCCCCAATACATATGAGAGGCATGTTCCCAACAAACATATGGCTCACTCTACAAAGAGACAAGTGATCTATCATAGTGGCCATACAAAATCTCATGCTCCCATTGAAGTATGTAATGCAAAAAAAATGGGGAACTCCTTTCCCCAAGGACACATCAAAAAAAATTTCCTCTCCTCCAACCATGCCCCCAACAAAGATAAGGACATCTTCAGCTTGTTAGATCATGATTAGAATCATGCTAGCTACCATGTATGATAAATGAGAAGGAATATGTTCCCTCATGTGCAACCAGTGCAATTTTATCCTTAACTGCCATAGAATAGGATATGACAAGTGCCTTCCCCAACACTTGTTCATTGCCTCATCCCTTCTTAATTCTTGGAGAAAATGCATCATAGTTGGTGTAAAAGAATCACATCATGAGGAATATAATAGCTTTCCAAGATCCTCCAAGGAATGACCTGCATCAACATAGTTCATGGCCTTGAGTATTCCATGAAACCCATCATAAATAGTGCCCCTTTTTGGAGCAATGTTCTGTAAAATAGTGTTAGAAAAATATACACATATAGGAGATACATGATAGCATTCAGAAAGACAAGTCCCTCTATATACTTGGTTTACATCAGTGAGGTAACTCATGGATGAGTTCCCTCTCACACTTAATGAGTAAGGAGATGTGAATGATGGCTCTTCCTAAGAGCTATGTTCCTCCTCATCTACCAGGTAATCCATGCACATCTTCATATGAGAGTGCACCTCTTCCTTGAAAACTTCCCATATAAAACCACCCAAAAGAGTATGATATGCTCTAATGAAACCAGTGGGTTTGGAAAGTAGGATCTCATAGGTGGCATCTAGTAGTCTCTCCTTGAGCTTGGATTCATTAACCAAAAGAATAAGATTATAGAAATAGATGACTCCATCAACCACCTTGAACCTTTCATCCTTTACTTCCCCATCAAGAACCTCACATGTGAAAATTTCCTTGGAGTATTCCATCATGAGTTGGGAATCCCAATAAGGATCCAAGCTCTCCAAAAATGAAAACGCTATAGAGGTATGTAATGCAGCCCTGCCTTCTCATGGCTCCCCTATTTGACATCCTTGATATCAAAATCACATGTTGGAGCATCATAATCTCCCCTTTTCTGCCCCATTTGTAGCTGATCTTGCCCAAGATAATATTGAAGCATATGGAAATCAACTTCCCCTCGGAAATTCCTTGTCTTCCAAAACTTCCTCATTTTGGCCCATGTATACAAGAGGGTTAGCATCCCCTTGCCATGTTTATAAATCTTCTTTGTGAATGAATAAATCATGGGTTTCCCCAAATATATGGAGTTACCATGTGTCCTCATGCTCATGCCATCATATATCTCTGATCTCTCCTCTCTCAGCGCAGATATCTGAGTGGGAGTTAGCAATGCCCCTTTCAGGAAATTGCTCATCTCTCTTCTGATTTCATGAGAGATTCTCTGTGTTGTGTTGGCTTCTCCCAAGTCTCCCTCCTTAGCCAAGTATGCATATACTGCCCATAGTTGAGAGAACACTTTAGACTTCCTCCCATCAAGAGGTGCTCCTGGTAAAATACCTCCTTTCAAAGAGGTGTCAAGGCATAGAGTAGAATGTGAATGTAGGTAGACAGATTTTTCCCTACCCTTATTGCATAGGTCCTCTTGCCTTATTTATGATCCCAAGCTTTGAAACAGAGAAGGATTCATGCACTTCATCTTGTGATTCCCTTCCTCCTCCTTTCCTCCCTCTATCTTCAAGATCTCATCATTTGAAAATGATGGTACATGTTGCTCATGTGTTATGCCAAGAGCCTTATGTGTGAGACCTTGTGGAACTCCTTGCAAGAGTGCAATAGTTTCTTCCCTTGGAGAAAGTGCCCCATCCTCCTCTTCATGAGGTGCTTGAGGTGCCATTTTCATGACTACATTATCTCCTGCCTTCCTCTCCTCCTCCTTAATAACTGAAGTTGCCTCATCATCAAAAAGAGACCTTAGATCTTGGTCATCCATTGAAGGAGGAATCTTCATGCTTTCCTTTTGAGAAGAGAGTCCTTCATCCAATGGAGATCTTGCCCTTGGCAATGCATCAAGCAAAATTACACCTTCTTCCATGGTCTTTAGAAACATATTTGGATTCCTAGACCCTTCCAACTCATGCAAAATATTTGTCTGATATGGTTTGATAGTGTCAACAGAAGGTGTTACACATGGAGCTTCATCAAACCTCTCTATCAATCTTGCAATGAACCTTGAATAAGTAGGTGTATTTACATTTTTCAAGGAAAAAGACTCAAACAACCACCAAGCATATGCTTTACCTTCAAAATGCAGCACTGCAACTTTGATGGCTTCAATCTCTGAAACTTGATGTTGTTGCACAAAGTTGTCTAGCTCCTCCACCCAAACCCTAACTAGACATTTAGATGATCCATCAAAGGTAGATAGATAGAATCTACCCATACCATGCTGCTACTTCTTTGTGCCTTTTCTTTCCTTGATCTTTCATAACCCTTGGAAGTTCAATTTGTCTCTGAAATCCTTGGATTGATCTTCATACTCTTGCAAATACTCTCTAAGAGTCTCCTTCTCGGGTACACCTCCCTTCTTCCTCTTCATGAAGAAATCACAAACAGAATGTTGAAGCTTAGGTGATATGGCTAATTGCACATATCCATAATATGAGGATTCATAATGTTCCTCATGTATAGGTATTGTAGATTTGATCAGAATATCTTCCTGCTCTTGAAACCCTCTAGGAGTTTCACTGCTCCTTCTATTTTCTTCTCGTTCAACCTCCTTGGAGAGGTTCTTACTGGATCTGAAAAGTGATGAGAGTAGACTCATATTATTCATAATTTTTACCTTTCTCCTTTCTATACAACACTTTGGCTTGAAACCCACAGGCTGAGCCAAAGATATTTCTTTGATACCACTGTAATATTCCAAATCTAGAACAGCTCAACAAGCTTGCTAAAATAATGCACTTCTGAGAATTATGTGCATAGAAATGAGTTTTCAGCTCCTGGATCCTTTATATCAGCTCCTCTAAGATCTAAATCCAAAAGGATAGTAAAAACAAATCAAACTAGGTGGGTTAAAATGATCTCCCACAAACTAGTCTAGCTAAAAATCACCCAAAGAGAGGTGTTGCAGCTATATGCAAAGGACTACTTTAGAAATAACGTTGATCCACTGAAGCACAATAGGAGGCTGATATGAAGGTTTATAAATCATTATTATAACAGAAAAACAGATTTTCTTTACAGCCCATACATTATACAAGAGAAAGAATGATATTTTACAGCAAAAATCCTCAGAAATGAGGTGCTACAACCATAAGAAAAGACTGCATAACCATGACAGCATTATTTTTAAGGGCTGAAGCATAATTTTATTAATATTTATATCTAGAGTAGATCTATACATAAAAATTTAGATCTAATACAGATTGGTGTACAAGAAATGGTGATCTATACATTCCCCTTGGGGTTTTGTGCAAAACATGAAACACAGAGAGTAGATCTGAGATCTAAAGTTGCAGATCTGAAGAATGATTCAAAAATTTATGAATAATAAAATGGTATAGTATATTATATCTGAAACAAACATGGATTGGATGGCCAATCCATGGATCACCACAGTGAAAGGAAGATTCCTAGCACGAGAGATCTCTCCTCCAAAATGCAGACAAAACACCTTGCAACTTCTCCTTTGCAAATAACGCAGTCCAGGGAGAGAAACTGAGTTGTGGGATCTGAGAATGCTTTGGCCTAATGCCAAGGTCTATATCTGAAGAACAATCAGTTAATGAACTCTTCTAGGAGGTTAAAAGACACACTCACTGAGAAGAGCCACTAGTATAAGCTAGATCTGAGCAGATCTAGTGTCTTCCACTGCTGCAACTCACAAGGACAACCCAATACTCAACATGATCAGTGTTACAGATGTAAGGTGAAGCTTGGCCTGAAAACCTGATGTGGAAAGATAGCATAAGTCTCCTCCAATAGCTGCTCAAGGAAGGAGGTGGGATTCCTGAACAGGAAGACCCAATAAGGGATGTCTACGCAGACAATACCTTCAGAAATGATAACCTTCAACAACCCTCTCTTGTTTCTCTCCTCCTCCTTTTATAATATTGGATTCTTGGAAAAACCCTAAACCACTTCATTGGTTTAGCCCCTTTCACATTTAGAGTCTCCTTCTAGAACTGTGTTGTCCCTCAAAGAGGTTCAATGCATCTAGACTGCGTTGTTGACTTGGTCAAAGATGACCTTCTCTTGTGATTTAGACCCATTCACACCTGCAGGAGTTATTTACATAGCCCAGATATGTCTCTGTTCACATAGGCATTGATTTATTCTTGGTTTTCAAGAGTTTTACATGTCCTCCTTTACAATTTATTCATCAATCATGAAATGTAAAACTAAACAAGGAAAAATTAATATTCCTATTAGCTGCAGCTAATTTAGGAATATTACAAGCATCTACAATGAAGAAATATTTGACAGAGATGTTTCGGGTGGTCTTTCTGTGCAGTTGAATGAGCCGGAAGGTCATCCAGGTATGGTTGGAAAATATGCCGAATATTGTGAAAGGCATAAGACATCGCGCGCCCAAACGTAGCCCCAACATTCTTCATGTTGGAAATACTGAGAGGGGAGGGTGAATCAGTATTCCTTTCAATTAGAGCATTAGTTAATCTTCAATTATTATCATTGTTTATACAATGATAGCAGCAAACAAGAGGAACACAAATTCACATAGTTTTTAAGGTGGAAACCCACTCTGGGACAAAAACCACCTAATGCTTTTCTAATAATTCTTTAATATTCAACTCCAATTGAAAATAAAGCTCCAACTTCCTAGAATATAGAAAAGCATTCTTATCCAGCTCCCACTGGATAGACGCTCCAATGCCCGAGATTCTTCAGTATTCAACTGAACGGATGCCCCAACACCCAATGAGCTACGACTCACCCTAGCACCACCCTAGCACCCTATAGAAGAATAAAAGAAGAATGGACTCCCGTACCAGGGAAAATGGTCCACTTTACAATGATATAGAATGATGAAAAAGAAGAATATATACTAGACCATAACCCCAACTTTGACACAACCACCTAATGATGATCCTAGACCTCCCAACACTGCCTCTTCAACCCTTAGCAAATAGACACTAGTACAATTTGTACAATAATGTATTTATAATGACTAAGTACAATGATACCTTTACAATGATTGTATGCAGTGCTGCACACTTGAAGACTTCATATGATGAACTTCTTGCTGATGTTATGCACTTCGGTTGCTACTCTTGTCATGCTACCCTCTGCTGCATCTTGCTTTGCTTTTCTGTCGTAGAAAGTCTGGTCCTTTGCAATCCTTGACAACACATGATCTAGCTTTTTCTTGCCTTCTAGGAGCTCGATATTGAATCTGGTGTATCTCTGTTATTTCAGATCCTCAATATCTTATTTTTGGTCTTGTGGTATTCCTCTGAGTCCTCTTTCCAATGCCACAGGTCTGACCCAATTTGGATTCTTCAAGAGAGAGTTATACCCAATTTCTCACAATGCCCTAATTATGGATTGTTTCAGCAGAGCACACTTGTACGGCGTGCCCCGTGTCACTGTTTCTTCATTTGGCTCTAAAATTTATAGAGAAAAAACTAATACTTTGTAATATCTGTCACTTTTTACGAAATTCCAATTCGATACTCAAAGAGAGAGTTATGACGATTTTACCATCATCACTTCTTTGAGATGAATTTCAGGAGCCTGCAAAAACCCTGACTTCCATAGATCATATCTCCAAAACTTTTGTGAACCTTGATCTGAAATTTGTATTGTAGCTTCCTCAAGATTTCGGCTTCGTCTCATAAAAATTTCAGCTTCTGAACCTTCGTAGAAAACAAATTAGAGAGAAAATTTCACGATGACCTATTTCAGATGGCCGAATCCTTTGCATAAGGAGGAAATGAAGATCACAATTTATATGAATGCTTAAGTTGAGAAGGGCTTCAACAAGTGAACGTGGGAGGGATTTTAGGAGCTTAAAAAGTATTAATTATTACTTTTCAATGACCCATGCCCCAACCCCATGGGGTTTTATCCCACTAACTGGGGGTACAAACTTCAAACATGAATATCTCTCAAACTGTGAAGAATTACATGGCATGCCATATATCAACGGAAACATCTCGACAAGTAGAAACCATCAAAAGCATTATTGACCCGAAATATATAAATGCGATAGGTCAAAATTCCCACACAATATTGGGTTAGCCCTTGGTGCTGCTTGGGTTGACATCAATGACAACCGTTGATCAACAATATCCCCCTTTGGCATTGATGGCAACACAAGTACTCCCCCTGCGATCATGGCACCTCTTCCTACAACATTCTCTCCCCCTTTGAAATCAATGGAAAAGGATAACTCCCCCTAAAACACAACCATCCTGTGGACTTGTACAAACTTCCACTCGCACTGACACACAACCATCCTGCAGACCTGTACACACTTCCACTCCCCCTTTATATTCTGAAAAAGGAAAATCTAATGAGAACTTGGGAGAATCCCAAGCTTCTGGAGAAGATATTCCAATGTTGGCGAATATTTAATATGTGATTCTTTTGATGCTGCTTGGAATCTTGCTACTTGTCCAACTGCTTGCATAACATCTGGTTGGGAGGCTGTTACATATATAAGACTACTAATCATAGATTTGTACAACCTTTGATCCACATCCTTAGATGAGTCGTCTATGCTCAATTTGCAACCTGTTACCATTGGAGTAAGGATGGGTTTACAATATTCCATTTTAAATTTCCTGAGCATTTCCTTGATGTACTTGGCTTGACATATAAATATTCCTTTCTCTTGCTGAGATATTTGAAGCCCTAAGAAGTATGTCAGCTCACCAAGTAAAGACATCTTGAAATCACTTTGCACCTTTGTAGGAAAATTCTTACTTAGTCGATCACCATTGCTACCAATTATTGTATCATCCTCTTTAGATATTAGACATGCTTTAGTTGCTTCATCCAGAACATATATGTCGTTTGGAGCTTGACTTGCTGTAGCCACAATTTCACCATACACGCCTTTCTTGATTTCACATTTCGTGGAGTTGAATAGTATTGTGTGTCCTTGATCACACATTTGTCCAACACTGAGCAGATTGTGATTCATGTTTTCAACCAACAGAACATTCTTGACTAGAACATCTTTGCTTCCGAGAGTGACAGCACTTGATCCTATAACATTTGAAGATCCATCATTTCCAAAGGACACAGTTCCATCCTTCTTCTCTTTCAGAGATACAAATTTATTTCTATCTCCAGTCATATGCGTTGAGCAAACATTATCAACATACCACACATTTTTGTTCTTTTGAGCTATGAGAGAAAGAGCACAATTATCATTCTTATTCTTCTTCCATGTTCGTTCATTCTATGGCTTCGAAGATTCTTCTGGAGGATTTCAAGTCTGCAGTCTTTGGCTATGTGTCCAAAGTTTCAAAATTTGTAACATTCAATATTATTTCTTAAATGTTCAAATCTATTAATGTTTCGTTGAGCCCTAGGAGGTTCATATTTGATAGATCTCCTGGAATTGTATTCATTCCTAGGGTACGTGCGACATTCTACAGCTTTATGACCAAATATTCCACATGAATAACAGTAGCCATAAAAAATATGTTGGTACCTGGATGGAAATTTTTGTCAAGGAATTGTCTTCCAAGGTTGTTCTTGCGAATCTTGTCCAATGAAGTCTACATGCATGTCAGATCTCATAGGCTCATTGTATTTTGTTGTAGAATGTCCTGCTTCTTCTTCTTTTTAACTGATTCCAGTTTTATCGTTGTAAGATCATTGATTTTTGATGAGTTTTTCTAATTCCCTTGAGTTGTTGGCATAGTTTTGGATAGTTTCTCCATTCTTCACTTCCTCACGCAGCAAGACTACTTTAGCTTCTAATTCTTCCTTTTCTTGGTTTCTTTCTTCCAAATTCTTTTGAAGTGACTCTTCAATGCATTTTTGTTCTTCAACTTCAATTTTGAGACCTTGAACTTGTTCTTCAAGAGTTTTGGAACGGATCTTCTCCGCCTTGAGATCTTTTATAAGCTTGATTGCTTCCTCATAAAATTCGTCTATGGTCCATCCTTATTCTTCATTGTTTGATACCTCTTGCTTATTGTTCTTGGATTTATTGTGCTTGGCCATAAAAAATACTCTCCCATTGGCTTCTTCTTCACTATCACTACCTTCATCGGATGATGAGCTATCTTCTTTAGAGAGAAAGTTCCTTTTGGATCCTTGCTTGTTGAATTTCTTAAATCCTTTCTTTCTTTTTGAGTTGCCATTACTTTTGTTTGGACATTTTTCTGCAAAATCCCAACATATCAATAGAATTTTACCTTTGAATTGTCCCTTACCAATTTGTATTTTTCTCGTGAATTAAGCATATTCTTCATTTGAAAGACCTTCCTCATCATCTCCCTTTTCTTCACACTTGCAGGTGCATTTCTTTTCAATTGAAGGTTGTTTATCCTTGTTGGTTTTATTAGATGCAACGAACGCAGTTTCTATATGTGAAGTACCCTCTTCTTCATCAAGTCTCATTTCATATGCTATGATAACTCCATGTAATTCCTCTTTGTTGAGTTTGTCCAGATTTTCACTGTATTCTAAGACCGATACCTTTAGGTTGAATCTCCGTGGTAACGTTCTAATAATGTTCTGTATAATAGTCTTCTCGCCAACTGGCTCTCCCAATCCTTCCAGAGTATTTGTTATTTCATCAACGTATTGAAATTATGCAGCAATGTTGCAATCTTCTTTCATGCTGAGTTGCTCAAATTTTTCTCTATAGATTTGAAGCTTTGCTTCTTTGACATTTGAGTCACCTGCATATATATTCTCAAGCTTGTCCCATACATTTTTGGTGGTTTTACAACCCAACACTTTATGATAAGTAGATTCAATAAGTCCACTGATAATAATATTCTTTTCTTTTGCATCATTTACCAAATTCTTCTTACCTTGTTCATCCGTGGTTGATGTAAATCCATTTTTAACAGTGTCCCATACTTCGTAACCTTGCGCCAAGAGATAAACCTCTATTCTTCCTTTCCAAAGTGCATAATTATTTTCATTGAATAGAGGTACACCATTCTTGGTATGCTCAATGACCTCCTTCCTGCTGTTAAACTGCTATTGAAGGAACCAAGCTCTGATACCAATTGTTGGAAATACTGAGAGGGGGAGGTGAATCAGTATTCCTTTCAATTAGAGCATTAGTTAATCTTCAATTATTATCAGTGTTTGTATAATGATAGCAGCAAACAAGAGGAACACAAATGCACACAATTTTTAAGGTGGAAACCCACTCCGGGACAAAAACCACCTAATGCTTTTCTAATAATTCTTTAATATTCAACTCCAATTGAAAATAAAGATCCAACTTCCTAGAATCTATAAAAGCATTCTTCTCCAGCTCCCACTGGATGGACGCTTCAACGCCCAAGATTCTTCAGTAGTCAACTGAACGGATGCCCCAATACCCAATGAGCTACGACTCACCCTAGCACCACCCTACCACCCTATAGAAGAATAAAAGAAGAATGGACTCCCGTACCAGGGAAAATGGTCCACTTTACAATAATATAGAATGATGCAGAAGAAGAAGATATACTAGACCATAACCCTAACTTTGACACAACCACATAATGATGATCCTAGACCTCCCAACACTGCCTCTTCAACCCTTGGTAGATAGACACTAGTACAATTTGTAAAATAATGTATTTACAATGACTAAGTACAATGAGACCTTTACAATGATTGTATGCAGTGTTTCCCACTTGAAGACTTCATATGATGAACTTCTTGTTGTTGTTGTGCACCTTTTTTGCTGCTCTTGTCATGCTACCCTTTGTTTCACCTTGTTTTTCTTTTCTGTCGTAGAAAGTCTGGTCCTTTGCAATCCTTGACAACACATGATCTAGATTTTCCTTTCCTTCTAGGAGCTTGATATTGAATCTAGTGTATCTTTGTTATTTTAGATCCTCAATATATGATTTTCGGTCCTATAGTATTCCTCTGAGTCATATTTCCAATGCCACAGGTCTGACCCAATTTTGATTCTTCAAGAGAGATTTATACCCAATTTCTCACAATGCCATAATTATGGATTGTTTTAGTAGAGCGCACTTTGGAATTCCAATCTGATACTCAGAGAGAGAGAGTTATGACGATTTTACCAAGGTCACTTCTTTGAGATGAATTTCAAGAGCCTGCAAAAACCCTGACTTCCACAGATCATATCTCCAAAAATATTATGCACCTTGATCTGAAATTTGTACTACAGCTTCCTTAGGATTTTGGCTTTGTCTCCTAAACATTTTAGCTTCTGAACCTTCGTAGAAAACAAATTTGAGTGAAAATTCCATTATGACCTGTTTCAGATGGCCAAATCCTTTGCATAAGGAGGAAATGAAGATCACAATTTATATGAATGCTTAAGTTGAGAGGGGCTTCAAAAAGGGAACATAGGAGGTATTTTAGGAGCTTAAAAAATATTAATTTCAATGACCCATGCCCCAACCCCATGGGGTTTTAGCCCACTAACTAGGGGTACAAACTTCAAACATGAATATCTCTCCAACCGTGAAGAATTACATGGTGTGCCATATATCAACGGAAACATCTCGACAATTAGAAACCATAAAAATAATTATTGACCCAGAATATATTAATTTTGTAGGTCAAAAATCCCATGCAATATTTGGTTAGCCCCTGGTGCTGCTTGGGTTGACATCAATGACAACCGTTGATCAACACTTCAAGCCAAAAGTGAGTTTCTTATACGCGAATGTTCCCCATTGACAAATAAAAGAGGTCTTATGTTGATCCAACAGGAGAATGTTAATCTGGTTATAGCCAGAAAAACTATCCATAAGGGAGAAGATTTCACTCCCCACATAATCGTCAATGATCTGATCGATAAATGGGGTGGGATAGTTATCCTTAGGACAGGCCCGATTGATATCGCGATAATCTACACAAACACGAATTGCGCCCTACTTCTTATCCACAAGAAAAATATGAGAAACCCATTCAGTCAGGGGAATCAGATAAATGAAACCTGCTTTAAGAATTTTTTCAATTTCAGCTTTGATAGTGGTGGCTTTCTGAGGGTGCATGGGATGAAGACGCTAGCGAATAGGCTTCACACATGGGTAGGTGGGAACCTCATGCACCATAATACTGGGGTCAATTCCAGGCGTCTCTTCAGAAGACCAGGAAAAAACATCATTGAATTCGTGAAAGAGACTAGTGTACACTTGGACTTCCTCTGAAGAGAAAGTGACTCCCACATGGATATTCTCGACAATCCTCGGTTTCACGGAAATGTCGATAGGCATCATTTGAGTAATGTTACCCAAGTTACCTTCCGCAAAGACTTCATGAGTCAAAATAGGTGTTTGAAGTGGTAGAGAAGGAATTTGAGATGCAAAGCGTTCAAGACAGTTAGACATTGCCCCGAGGAAAGGCATAAACGAGGAACGATGATGCCCATCGCTCCATGGTAGATCTTTGCGAGACATGGTTTCCATGTTAGCCTTGTCGAATGGAAACACTTCATTCAAAGGATCTGGAAAATCTACATCGTCGAGCCAGGGGGATGAGAATACACGTTGAGAGACATGCTCAAAGGAGCAGCTTCAGGAGGGGGAGAATCAGATACAGTTGTAAGCTCACAATAATTGATTTCGATTGGACTAAGAGGCATTGAATCTCCAAATGAATCAACCTGTTCAGGTAAAGGGACGATCCATGGGTCATCTGATCGAGAGATCATATTGACTTGAATGGTATTCGGTGGCGGAAGGGGAAAAATACCCATGAGAGCGGGATATTAAAAAACACCCAGCCCTATACTGTGAGGGGGATTGTGAATTTGATCTACGTATGGTACGTTGTTCTCGGAAGACGAGGTAAAAAATGACAAATGATAAATAGTAATAATTTTTCCCTCATGTGGAAACTTTAGAAGACGAAAGAGGGTGGACGGAATGCACAGCATAGCATGATTCCAACTGTGACTGAGCAGAATATTGTAGTTGAGTTTGGCATCAATGACTTCTACTTCAATGTTGACCGTCTTTCCTTGCAACGTGGTCGGAAAGCTAGCGAGAAAACCAAAGGGTTTTGATTCCCTTCCATCGAATGCCTCAAGGGAATTGGGTGATGAAATCAGGGCTGGAGAGCCAATAGCCTTCCAGCAAGTAGATGAAATGACACAGGTAGATGCACCTTCATCCACTATGGCCCTATGGATGTTGAGACCATTGATACCAACTTGTATAACAAGCGCAATCTAGTGCGGAAGTTGGGAGACGAAATTCTCCAAGTCGAAGGAGAGAAGGCTAGAATAAGCAAGGTCAATCCCGCTAATCACTGATAATAATGCTTTACGTTGAGATGGAAAAATATAGAGCACTTCTAATGCAGAAATCACAGAAGTCACCTGTGCTAAATCCTCAACAATACTGTAATGTTGAGCAGCACGGGTGTTAGGATTATAAGAATATTTCTGGAGAACACCTTTAGAAGGTGGTCGTACAACGGGTTCATCACTGGGCATTTCAATTTCAAGGGGACTAGTAGCAGGTGAGGGAGGAGGACCATCAAAGACCTCTTTCCCGGCTACCTGGTGTGATATGGCATAATCCTTCAACCGAGTAGTGATGGAAACTGGTGCAGAACTGTTCATCATGAAAATTTGAGAGGCAAACGATGCAGATGGCAAAGGTTTCTCGACCATCTGGGTCTGCTGAGATGGGAAAGGTTATTTAAGGACCGTCAGAGTTCCCTTAGCACCTTTGAGTATTTGACTAACCTCGGATCTTCTAGGACAATCTTTAGTGTAGTGGTCCTCATCACAAATCAGACAGGGATACTTCGGCTTTCACTGTGAACCATCATCAGCATGAGGTTTAGACGATTCTGGTTTTGGTGCATCGGATTTGGCCTTGCCTTTGCCCTTATATTTCCCCTTGGAAGTCTTTTTCGTAGGATTGGCTTTAACAACGTTGAACTCCGAGGTTTTACCAGAATCTGGGGTAGCCTGAGGAGTAGAATTATTGGAATAATTTGATTTTTGCTTCCCATTGGAAGACTTGCGTGAAGTCTAAGACACGGAACCAATAACGTCGTTGACTGATGGGGGTAGCCAATGCTTTTGAGGTCCCAGGACATGGAGCCTCATTCAATATTTCGTACAAAATGCCTAATTAAGAGTACACTAAATCGAGGTATTGGGCACAAGCGATGGCTTGTTCCTCGGTTACACATGCCCCCATGGCAATGTCTTTTGCAATCTAATTGACAAAAGAGGTAGTGAACCAATGACTAAGAATTTGATCAAGAATTTCGAACTTGATCAGCCGATGACGCCGTCTCCATTCATGAATGTGGTCTGAAATATGGGTAGCTCGGTCCTGTTTCAAGGATGTGAGGAGATGCGTCCTGGCTTCATAACGAACCGAAAATTGGAAATGAGTAAGGAACACCATAGAAAGAGTATTGAAATCTTGAAAGATGCCACAAGGTAGTTCGATATACCACTTAGTAGCAGCTCAGGTAAGAGTGCGTTGGAAGAGATGGAGTCGAATAGATTCATCCACCTAAGAATTAGAAGAACGCCATAAAAGGTATGTCATGACGTGAACTTGGGGGTCTTCTCCAGACTTTCCCTCAAACTTGGGACAATTACCAGGAACCTTCATTGGAACCGGAGGCCAAAAGAAATTATGAAGAATGGGATCATTTGTCAATTTGGACACATCTGGCAACTCCAACATAGCGAGAAAAGGTAACTGAGGGTTAAAAGGAATAGCAGGTCCTCGATAAGGACCCATACCCATACTCCATCCTAGTTGAGTATAAATCCGAACCCATTGGTTTTGTCCGAGAGGATTCAGACCATAAGGGGTATAAGCTGGATAATTCAGTTGATATGGCGGCTGAGAACCAGGATACATGGGTTGAAAATAGGGATATTGATTTTGAGTATACGAGGGTCCTGATTGAGCAGCATAAGGATTCTTCTGTGAATTATAAGTATAGCCTGGCAGTTGAGGATGATAAGCAGGACATTGATACAGGTTGTAAACCGGTCAATATTGACCTTGAGGAAAATAACCGCCTTGGGGTCGAACAGGCTGCTGATAAGTGGGGCCTTGTTGAGCTGGGCACGTTGGGCACAGCGGTTGCTTTGGCTATGACATGTAGTAGAGCGGTGGCTGAGTAGGGTAAATAAGTTGTGCAGTTTGGCCCGGCTGAGTAGGTTGACCTGACTGATGAGGGCCACGAGGTTGCCTCGGTGGAGCGGGTTGGCTTGATGGCAGCAATGGGCCAGGTTGTGTCTGATAACCAGGTTGACCTAGATTAGGACCATAAGATGGTCCTGGCTATGCAACATTTGGACCAATCAGAAGATATGGGTGTTGAGGTTGCACCATAGGTTGAGATGGATGAATCTACCTCCCAGGACCATATGAAGGTCTGAGTTGATATGCCGGTTGCCCAGCTGGTACTTGAGGTTGCCCTGGTTGGATCACAGGCTAAGCTTGTAAAGTTTGACCTTGAGGATCGTAAGGCTGCCCTTGTGGGCCATAAAAAAATTCTTGTTGGACCGAAGGTTGTCCCTGTAAGGGTTGCCCTTGTGGGTAATATGCATACCCTTGCTGCACCGAAGGTTGTCCCTGAAATGGTTGTCCTTGTGGGTCATGAGCATACCCCTGTTGAACCAATGGTTGTCCCTAAAAGGGCTGCCCTTGTTGGTTAAAGGGTTTCATAGGCAAGGTAGGTATAAAACCAAAAAGAAACTGATAAGCCTCTGGAGCAGGCAAGTAGATAGGGTTGCCTTGCCCATCATACTAAAACGGAAGTGAATAAATCAGGGTACAATCCACTCCATAATGAGAAAAATAAGACCTATAAGGATCCTAAGGGGACTGATAAGTCTGGGAGCTCTTCTGCTGAACATCCAGCCGATA
The DNA here is from genome assembly GCA_034641835.2 of Pinus albicaulis. Lineage (NCBI taxonomy): Eukaryota > Viridiplantae > Streptophyta > Pinopsida > Pinales > Pinaceae > Pinus > Pinus albicaulis. The sequence continues at coordinate 108,252 of JAXQQM020088914.1, forward strand.
CTCCTCAAAAGAAAGGCTGTCAAGGATCGCCATGGAAATCAAGTTTTCTACTAAAGTTGAAACTCCTAACAACTGAGCAGTGACAACCAGTGCCTAAGCAGCCACACAGAGAGTAGGCCAAGTGGGAACAGACGTAACAAAAGGCGTCGACGATGAGACAGGTGTCATTGGCGACATACCTAATGATGGGAGAACCGGACCCCTTGACGGAGTTGATGTTGCCATGGAGGCAATGCTAGCCATAATTTGACCCAAAGACCTATATCCGGCTGGAAGTGACACCGATGGTGAAGATTGAGCAGGTTCTTGTTGGATGTCTTCAGGGAAAAGTTGGTATTATTCATCAGAAATTGGAATACCCTCACTGCCATTAGGACCAGAAGAATCCAAGTCTGAATCCACCGTAAGCTCTTGAAAAATAATATGGGGGCTAGGAGGTATGATAGCAGCCAAAAAAGGTGATCCCGATGTAAAAGGGGGAAATGTTCCCCAACCCCGAATCCAAACCAAGAGTTTTAAAGAGGCCAATGGAACTCAACCGGTTCTCCAAAGGGGTACTCTGATGGGATGACAGGTTGCTGAAGCTCGGCAGACCTAGAGATCTGAGAAGTTTCGGATGAATCGTCCGAAAAGGACTGCCAGTAGACGAAACTGATGGTTCCGCCACTGAGACTGTAGCACACCAGAAAAGGGAAAAAGATCAAAAACGAAGACCCTTGGATCAAAACCAAGGCAAACAAAGACATGCCAAGTAATCAATCTTTAATGGGAGTGTAATTTTAGGTAGTTTATTTTATCACATTGAAACCAAAAGCTTGTTGTTTCATGTTTTAAGAGTCAAGAAACAGTCAAATATGACTCTAGTCTCTTTTAGTTTTAATCGAGCGCCAAAGGACAATTGCTCGATGATCTTTTCAAGATAATGGAGTCAGTAAAGATCGAAAATGACTGCTCAGGTAGTCTAGGTAAAAGGGTGTACCAGGTTCCCGTGAACTGCCATATACACCTTGGTTATAAAATGAAAGAAGAATCAACCAAGGACTTGACGTATGTGTAGGTAGTCTCCCTGAATGTTGTGTTCGGTGTATCACGGTTACAAGGTGGAAAACTCGGCTTCCTATGGATAAAAGGATTGCATCCTATAGGGGTCTCCCTTTATATACTCGATGGTATGGGGAGCACAAGTTCGTACTAGCGCTGTCTGAAGCTAGATGGCGAGCGACAACTGCTAGGTTTTAAGAATCTAGAACACGTCTCTAACTTAGACTACTAAATGTTTCGTTAAGTTTCAATGTTGCCTTAGGTTAATTGAATAAATTTTAAGTTGATCTTGAATTTATGTTTCAATTCCAAGGTCCTACTGAAATTTGGATCTCACAAATCCCTGAGTGCAAGCTACATGCCATAAAATACCATTTCGTTCAATGAAGAGCTATCTACGAGAAGGTTAGGAACTTTCAAGTGATATCAAATAATGAGAAAACATATAAGCATTCACTACATAACCTTATGCAAACTAATGAGAATGAGAAATCTTTCCTAAAATGCTGAATGCTAGTTATGAGAAAGATTTTTCAATTCCACAATGCAAACAAAGATGCAAGCACAAAATATCTTTTTGATTTTTTCAATGTAATAGAGAAAACAATGCACTAAATAACATGAAAAATGAATCTTCACACTAGTTCGAGAATGCTAATGCAAGAGTCGAAGCGAAACAATTCAATCAACTCACAAGCAAACAAAACAAAGACTCAAACCAATGTCACAATCTCTCAAGTCGAAGAAAGATGTCGAAACAGACCCATACAAGAAATGTGAGCTATGCTTGGAGTAACAGGAATAAAAACTGAATGAAAGAGACAAGAATCACTCAAGACTCATTTCACCAAAAGAAACCACTCAAAATGGATCCAGGGAGTTGAATGCAATCAAGCAAATAACGAAGGTGACCGCAAAACAAGAGACCCAAACTCCTACGGGAGGCTCAGCATATTAAAGCACTAGACAGCCCTAAAGCCATGATGCTAAAAGAAATGGACAAACAACCAAAGGAAGAAGGCTGATCATAGTCACAAACAAACCCAAAGTATTCAAATCAAGCCAATAAAATGCCCAAAGACACCAGGATGCACCCAAAACTCCAAAACAGGGAAAACCCTAGCACCTACAGGGATTGGCGCGACTGTCTGGCTGTAATTCATGCCAGACAGGGGATGGCACGGGTGATGAACTGGAAACAAGCACCATTGAGCGCGACTGTCAGGCTGGAAACCGTGCCAATCAAGCCAACCTTGGAAAGATGAAAATTTTGGAAAAATAGAGGTCAGATCTGATCCTCTAGGGCTAAACAAGGGTCTAAGACTCAGTAAAATAACCAAAAAAGGTAAGCTAAGCAAGCAAAGACCAAGAAGAAGATCTAATAGATGAAATACAAACTCGCACTAATCCCCAGTGGAGTCGCCAACTTATTACTCAGGTAAATCCCCTTTGCAGACAAAGGCGATCCCACTAGCCCTAGGGTGGGTCTAAAAACAAGGAATCATGCTAAAGTGTAGGTTCCTAGATACTTGAATGGAAAAGGATGCGATAAGATGGCTACCTGTGGTCCAAAGTTATCATCAACGCCTGTAGTGATGATGAGAGTCGCTCACTCCTGATCGAAGACAAGTCACAATCCTTCCACCTGTCACATTTGGACACCTGCACAGAGATCAAGAAACAACAACTACATACCATATACTAATTCTATTAAAAATCTACTAATCAGTCAGAGAATACTAGCATATTGCATTTAATAGAGACAAAACACAATACGGAAACCAACCAATAGTCACTTATATTAATAGGAAGAAAGAAGAGATACAACCATGCTCTGCATTGCGGTCTCCTCTAGCGGGGCTCGGGTGAAGCACGTCTTAAATATCATTGGGGAAATCGGGCGGCATAAAGGACCTCTCGATGTACTTCCTTCTTGATCTACCTTCTCAGTTATTCAACTATGGATTAGTTCTCCAAGTTCAGCATTTCAGCTGTATAATCCTCTTTTTTTAGCTAGCTTTCATGATGTGAGAAAGCTCATTTATATAGGGGGAGAGGGAGAGGTTAGGATCCCTATAATCATGGAAGGGAGACCTATCTTATATGAGTGTCCCATAAGAGGAGGAAACCACTATCTAAAGAGGGAGATCCATGGTTTATCTAGTTAACCAATTCCTGTAACTCATCCAAGCGGTGTTTGAAGGAAACTTCCGCCTCTAGTTTGTTAAAAAACATTCCCAAAAAGGCTGGTGTTGGCACAACAAAGGGAGAGAGCACCAGCTAGCGTGGCCTCTAGTGTACTTTCTCCACATTGGCACGAGGGGTGAACTGTCTACCCGCGCCAATGCCAAAACATGGGTTTTTATGCACTTTTTGAGAAATTCTTCTGCAGGAGAAATGATGTTCTTGTATAGAAGGATGTAAGGAAGGTGCTTACAGAGGATGACACTTCTCACAGGTCACGGGAAATACCCTCCAATGTGCGAGGCGAGGGATTTCAGAGATAGTGAAAAATTGTTGTGTAACACCCAATAGCTAGCCTATGCCTGGTCCCAGCACTGCAGTCACCACAACTATTAGTGGGTCTCCAAATCCTTCAAGACCTACTCCTACGGTGACTACGCTAGGACCCACGGTACCTGCTCCCACGAGCGTGACTACTTCGGTTCCTTTTAGCAACCCTTTTAGTTGGAACCCTTTGCTGATTTCAAACCCCTTGGCTATCATTCCATGGGGAAATGTCACCAATACACAGATGAGTGGGGGCACTTCGGTACCCCTGCAATTATTTAGACAAATGGGATAGCCCACTATTAACACTGCTTCCTTAAGTGGTCAAAATTTCGGTATGGGATCTATGTCATTTATTAACTATGAGAATAGCAGCATGCCTCTGGCTAGATCTATTGTGTCCATATGGGAAAATCAACTCCAAAATCCATTTGGACAAGGGGGAAACTTTTACATTGGGGGCAACCAACCGTTAGTCCCCCAGTACAATATATCATATGGACATCAGCCATACGTTCCTACACCCCCACCCACAGCGAACTTTTATCAACAAAGTCTTACTTATCCTATTGGTAACACATTGATGGGCGGACCCTATGGTCCGAATAGTTAGTCTATTCTTCCTTGGTTGGACCCAGGGGAAAACACGTAATTGTCGTTTTTGGTAACTCTAGACATCCCCAACATCTACAAACTGACTAATGATTCCATCAATTATAACCCACTCTGGCCTCCAGTACCACACAAGATTTTGTCTGACATCCCTAAATTTGACGGGAAACAAGGGGATGATCTGGATATGCACATCACCACCTTTCATCTATGGTTTGTCTCTAAATCCATGGTGGATGATATTATCCAGCTTCTACTTTTCCCCCACGCTCTCACAGGTAATGCTGCTAAATGGTACATTGAGTTACCACACAGATCCGTCAACACTTTTGGTGCTTTAGCTATAGAATTTCTTAAAAACTTCCAACTACCTATTATATACGAAACCAGCACGGAACTCTTAACCTCGCGGCACCAAGATACCACCACCCACATCTCCGATCACATTCATGAATGGAGACGTAGGAGGAGGTTAGTCAAAGTGCCAATCCTGGATCATCTCTTATCTAATTGGTTTTGTAAGTCACTCTTACCAAACCTAGCTAAAGACATTTGTCTGTCTAGTGCGGTCACGGAAGATCAATCCATTCGCCATGCACAGCATCTAGATTTGATCTATTCACAATCTGGCACGATATATGATTTACTCCCCTATGCCCCTAGTAATCTGAATCCTTCCGGTACTCAGAAACCTGGAGCACACGCTAACGGCCTCGTTGGTGAAATCTCTAGTATTGCCAAAAAACAACCTAGTGGGCAAACCTCCCAGCCATCTTTGGTTGCCACCGCCCCTAACCAATCAACTACTCTTCCTACCACTGAGGTAAATTCCGTGCAAGTTTCACAAAAACCTAGTGGCAAAAACAAGAAGAACAAGAAAAAGTCCTCTTCTTTGGAAGAGCAGTCGGATCATCAGCATAATCCCAATCAGAAAAATGCTACTAAAAATGACAAAGGGAAAGAAAAACCCATTAAATTTTCTTGCCGAGTCTGTGGGGAGGACCACTTGACATACAAATGTCCTCAGCTATAGGAATGCACAAATTTTATCATAAACAAGGACTCTGGGAGGACACCTGCCATCCTTCATAATCCCTTCCCTAATCCATAGCAGCAACAAAAACACATGATTGCAAATCCACCACAACCCCCGCAAAGGGTCAATGGTGGTACGCATCCTTCCAGTGAAGGATCTTCCACCATTTATGGCGTAGAAAGTTTTGAACTCCAAACACGAGCCAAACTTTATGGAAATCCTATCATTGTTACTCAAGAACCTGGTACTAGTTCAAATCCGTCGCTACCCAACAATTTTCATATCGAACGGCCCACTGCTGACCCCGTGATTTGTCCCCCCAAATGGAAACTTTGATGCATGACTCATAACACCTCTGCACTTGCCTCCCAAAACTACAATATTGTAGAAGATTTGACACAGGCACTGTCAGCTATGTCTGCTCTCGAAGTATAGTAAACTTACCCAGCACAAAGGAAAGCCTTGCTTTTGGCCATTAGTGGGATTGACCCCCAGGATTCTATGCTAGCTATTTTTGAAATGGAGAAATCTAAACCTCACCTCTCACACCAACTTGCATTCCAGGAAAAAGTTGTGTCGAAAGGGAGACCAATCCATCATACTACCATAGACGAAGGTGTTTCGACCTGCGTTATGTCAACTACTTGCTGGCTCACTTTGGGTTCTCCCACTTTGTCTCCTCTGTTGAATTCCCTTAAAGCTTTTGATGGCCACACTTTCCTCCCAAAAGGTTACCTTGTTATCTTTCCCATTTCCCTTAGTGGGAAAACGATAACGGTGGACATAGAAGTTGTAGATCGTTATCTCGACTATAATCTATTTTTGGGTCGCAATTGGTCATACGCAATGACTACCATTGTTTCTTCAGTTTTTCGGCTCATCCTTTTTCCATTGGATGGGAAAATAGTCACAATGGATCAGTTATCATTTTGCACCCCTGATTATGCCACATTATCAAGTAGAATTGTACCCCTAATAGGAGGCATTCCTGACTCATACATCAGTTTTGGTACCAGTATTCTGAAAGCATCTTCCCTGATGGGTTGTTTTCCTCTCCCGTTGCCTGAGGTTCCCCATACAAATGCAATGATATATACCACTTTGGATAGCTCTATCAACCCATGGATCCTACCGGTTTCTTTAGAAATTGATTCCTATGGATATCAGATGTTGCTCTCACCAGCCGAGTTGGCTTATCAAGCCATCCAAATTACATCTGAACCCTCCATAGCTATGATTTTGACCAATGGTACAAACCTCCCGCATAGGATCTAATCTATGAACGGCATAGGATTAACCAACTTTCAATTAAAAAATATGACCAGCATAAAACTGCCTTCATTTCCTTGGGGCACATTTTCATATCGTAAACTCCCATTCGATCTAAAGAATGCGAGAGCAACTTTTTCAAAGGGCTATGGACTACGCCTTTCATGAAATTAGGCATATTGTACAAGCTTACTTGGATGAATTTTTGGCTCATTCCAAGAGGCAATCCCATCACCTCACACATCTGAAACAAATCTTCGCTCGGTGTAGGTTCTACAATATACATCTAAATCCACATAAGTGCGTATTTTTTGTCAATTCTGGACACCTTCTTCGTTTTATTGTCTCCAAGCACGGGATTAGGGTTGATCCCGATAAGGTTAAGGAAATCGTTGAATTACCCACACCACAATCCATTCTGCAACTCCAACGTTTGCAAGGGAAAGCAATTTTTTTACGTCGTTTCATAGTGAACTATGCCGAGATGACGAAAGGTTTTATGTGCTTATTAAAGAAGGGAACACTATATTTATGGGATGACCAAGCTCAACTGTCGTTTTACACCCTGAAACGAGCACTCATTTCTACCCCACTTCTTAGTGTCCCCAATTATTCACGTGACTTTCTCCTCTACCTGGTAGCCTCACCATCCTCACTTGGCATGGTTCTAGTTCAATTTCACGATGAAGATAGTGAACATGTGATATATTACTTGTCAAAAGGTCTCATCAGACTCAAACTACGATATTCACATGTGGAAAAACTCTCTCTCACGATGGTCTTTGTTGTCACCCGACTCCGACACTATATATTATTACGTCAGACTACTATTATTTCTTTGGAGAATCCCATGCGACACATTTTGTCTCGCCAAGTTATTGGAGGAAAATATTCCAAATGGATAGTGATCCTCCAACAATTTGACTTGGTATTCACTACGGCCAAAGCAAAGAAATCCCTAGTCTTTTCCGAATTACTGTCGGACCTTCCTATAATCGACCTAGGAGATGTATCTCATGATCCATTTCTTGATGAATCCGTCTTCTTAGTCGATTCTTCTGATCCTCGGTATGGAGACATTTTGGTCTACCTCCAAACTCAATGCTTCTGCCCAAATCTCACATCCGATGAACGGCATCATATTCGCCACCAAGAGAAACACTACTTCGTACTCAACGATACTCTATATCGTCATGGTGTCGATACTATTCTTCGGTGTTTCTTCACTTTTGATGAAGCAGAATGCGTTTTAAATGACCGCCACGCAGGGGCGTGCTACGGTCATATTTTTGGCATAGCTACTGCCGAGAAAACCTTGCGTACAGGCTATTATTGGCCCACTTTGTTTAAATACTGCATCACAGTAGTCCAGAAGTGTCATCCATGTCAAATTTTCATGAAGAAAATGCGTTCTCACCCCGTCCCTCTCCACCCAGTTATCTCAATTGGTCCTTTCACATGCAACCCCACTTCAGTCAACAGACACAACTACATTGTCGTGGCAGTTGACTACTTTACGAAATGGGAAGAAGCCATTCCCATTTTTAGAGCCAATGGAGAAACTTCCACTCTGTTCCTATTCAATCAAGTTATCTGTCGTTTCGGTGTACCCCTTTCAATTGTCACAGATCATGGATCACATTTTCAGAACCATATGATGATGGAATTAAATTCCATGCTAGGATTTCGACAAGAACAGTCTTCATCCTACTATCCACAAGCGAATGGTCAAGTTGAATCCATAAATGGAATCCTCAAAACCAATTCATCGATTAGTCGGTAATTATAAAAACACATGACATAGAAAGTTATATTCCGTGTTATGGGCATATCATACATCAGTCAAAGATGCCACAGGCTTCACACCATTCCAACTCATATTCGGCCTGGAGGTAGTACTCTCAATCGAGTGTGAGATTCCATCACTCAAGCTCATTGTTGAACTCCTACCCAGCAGCACCTCCACAGAAGAGCGCTTGATCTCGCTCGATCACTTAGACAAAACTCGTCGAGATGCCACACTGGTGCTCGAAGCTCACCAGTGCCGAGTTAAACCATAATATTACAAATCTATCAAGCCTCGTTCTTTCCAAGAGGGTGATCTCGTTCTACTCTATGATCAGAGAGACGACCTCTTGGGGGAAAGAACACTTCAACCATTATGGCTTGGTCCTTACATAGTCACCAAAGTCCTCTCAAAAGGATCTTATGAACTTCAGGACTGTAATGGAATTCCACTCCTGGAGCCCCACAATGGGCTCTATCTGAAGAAGTACTTTGCCTAGTTCTCCACTAGGCATATGCTTTGTAATTTTATGTATATGAGTTTTTCCTTTGTTTTGATGTCTCTGGATATTTTGGGTTTTTGAGTTTTTCTCATACACACTTTTTTTATTTTTTTACACAGATGCCTTCGTCATCCTTATCATACGTCGGATATGTAGACGGTGCTATCCATCATACTAGGCACATTGCGTCAGCTGCTTGGGTCCTCTACACACCTAAATTGGAACTCCTTGGTTCCGGGGGAATATTCTTGGGCAATGCCACCAAAAACATTGTTGAGTATATGTCAGTGATCCAACTCCTCACAGAGGCTGCCTCTCATAACATCGCAAATCTGGTGGTCAGGTTAGATTTCCAACTCGTAGTTATGTAGTTAAATAGTCATTATCTCATCCTTCATCCTGTCTTGTTACGTTATTTATTAAGGGTATGACTTTTAGAACGTCACTTTCAAACCATTGCGTTTGAGCACATTGCTAGAGAATTTAATGCATTAGCTGATTCATTGGAAAATTATGTGTTAGATTGGAATTTGTCACACTTATTATAGAAAGGGTCATACATGAGTATATATTTTTTATTTCAAAAAATACATAAACATTTAAAAACACATGAGATCAAAAATCACCAAAAATTTCTCTAGCTATCCTCCTCAGAGGCACCAAGTATCTCTCTGGCACACCCAAAGAATGTCACTGTAGACGGACTAGGATCTCTCTCATGGGAAAAGACGGCACACCCATACTTAAACCCTCTAGGTTTCTAGTAAGCTCCTACAAAATGTATGTTTCATCTCCCTCTTCGGTGGCTTCTGCAACCTCCACTGCTACACCAACCCCAAGTAGCTGCATTCCTCGCCTTACATAATAAGGGGCTCCAGCAGGACACATAGGTTCCACATATGTGTCAAGCAACAAAGCTTCATGTCAACATACATTTTTCACCTATTAAAACAAAAAAATTTCATAAACATTAAAAAGATACTCTAAAATACTTCAAGACTACACTGATCACGCTCTTTCTTACCATCTAGACCCCACTGAGTGCCCGGGGGCAATACCAACTCTAGATCTCCTGTATAGTTCATCCCTACGTAGGGATAATCTTCAATCATGATGATCTGGTGTTCAAGGCACTCAAACAATCTCTCATCAAAATAGTGATGAATTGGACCCTCTCCAGTCCGCGGAATCAAAGCTGCCCAGCTTTCCTGTCTTGGATCCCATGGGCCCAACACATCCGTGACCATTCTGGGCCTCACGGTCGGCACCCACTCTATTATGAATCAAAAAATAAATGTACCATACCCAAACTCTCTTTGGGTCTGAGTCTTTCATGTTTTCAACTCTGCACAAACTCGACGGACAGCCCCTTCACACTAGTCAAATACCTAAGGTTGAATACAATCCAGTACTAACAACACCTAGGCCTTGGTGGCCACATGCTTAATCTTGGCACCAGCCAAGCGAACTATCATCCACAATAGATACCTCAGCGATCTCAATGCCACTCGTGCAATAGACACCTGGTTACTCACTGCCACAGTATTGTTTATGCAGTGCGTATGAATCAACTCGGCAGTGGTACGGGGATCAACCCTAGATCCTGTCAGATTGGGCCTTGTCCCTCGGCATGATAGGCCAGTCAAAAAATAGATATCGTCTTTCTCAATCGAGATTTCATTACCCCAGATATGAAAGACATGTTGGCGGTCATCCCTTTGCTGAATTATCCATCTCAGAAGGTCCTCCTGTCCCCTCGTCAGCTTTAAACGAGCATACTTTAGCAATCTGTATCTACAGAGAACTAGCAAGGTCACTTCATCGGTCACCATTTCACATTCTTCTCGCTCATGCTCCCTCTCACGCCAAATACTCATGGTAAATAGCTTTATACCTACACAAGCAACCATTTCACTGGATTAGTTTTTGTCTATAACATCTTAAAATGCTACAAAATGAGTTTCTAAAATATATTTGCTAGCTAACGTGGGATATAGTGCCCAACAGTGCATGCTAACACGTTGTTTCTTCATGGGAAGAACATTTAACGCGGGCATAGCACTCATCACTCGCGTCAGCCGCTTAAATTTTTTAGGGCCTACTAAAATTGACACTTTGAACCAGCAAAAATACTTAAAAACACAATGAAATGATAGAGAAAGGTTCAATTTGTTACCTAGATCTCGCCGAATGAAAAACAGTCGCTCGGATCGTCCACAATCGATAGCTGAAGTTTCACCACTTTTTTCTCCAGAGCTCTATCACAGCACTCAACAGAGTGAAAATGAAGGCCCGTGGCCTTTTTATAGCCATTCTAGAGGTCAGACCCACTCAGCTAGTTTGATACAAAGGGGTAAATTCATGCTACATTTTGTCACAACTATTGGTTTTTATAAGTTACCGATGCTCTGATGAGTTTTAAATTTTTATATGCAAATCTGACCATGTTCGACACTATTTTGAGCTTTCTTTTTAGGGACTCTTTCTATCTCATAAAACTGAAAAACCCCGAGTTGCCTTTGTCAGACTCGTTAAACCACCACGACAGAGACATATGAGCCATTATTTTCATCTTTTTCAAAGCTCTTTAAACAAAAAAAGTAACTTATTTTTTTTCCGCATGACTCGTTAAAATTTCACGGAAAGCACCGAGTTTTTTTCCGCGTGACTTGTTAAAATTTCACAGAAAGCACCAAGTTTTTTCTGCGTGACTCGTTAAAATTTCATGGAAAGCATCGATTTTTTCCTTTTTGGACTCATTAAAATTTCACAAAGAACATTAAGTGTACTCCATCTCCTCGTACTCTGTAATATCCCAAATGGGGAAATTTCTGCAATGCCGAGAATATCTTGAGATATTCCTAGTTTCTAACTCCGGGAGTATTAACAATCAACACTGAACTATTTCAGAGATTGAATGTAGGGTAATTTACTAGATATTTCACCTTCATAAGGAAGGATGAGATCCAGAGGCTACCTGGCCCACTAGCAGACTCTGCCAATATAATTTGTCAAAGGCTAATAATTCCCTTCAAGGAATTTCTACAACAGCTGCCCATGAGGACGCTGTATAAGGAATCCTATGTGAAAATAAGGCAATCCAGTGTTGGGATGCCTTAGTATATATCTGATACAAACTCCCTGCAGAATATCATCTCAAAGAAATAATCCTAAGGGGGTTATTCAGATCTCCCACCAACAAGTATACTGAAACAATGCTCAATGTGAGAATCTTCAGCAGTATTTAAACTTCAATATGAACAGCAGTGAAATAATGCATCATATAATGTAAGAAGAGTAAAAATATGATACATAATGTGTAGCAACAAATATAATATATATTCCTTGAGGAAAAGTCCTCTCAAGGTGAGCTTAAGTCTGCCTCAAGGGAAAATGTACATAAACAAGAGAATACACTACTGCATAAACCCAGCTACTATATCACTGCGCAGTCTATGAGGGAAAATGACTGTAAGCTGATATACATGAGATGGTATGAAATTATATGCTCAAATAAATATGGGGGAGCAAGATCTCAACACCAGAAAACATTATTACATCAATCCTCCAAGGAATTGGCTAAAATACATAAAATAGAAAAATGTTAGAGTTGCAATGTAGCTACTGCAACTCAAATATAATACATCATAGGAGAAGGAAGAATATGCTACAATAAACAATGATACCTCCTCCAATGATCTCCAAAGTGAAGGGGCTTATCCCCTTCCTGAAGATTGCACTTTCTAGTGCACAAAATGAACTCCTCCTACAAACCCTCTCAGAAAATAATGTTGTAGGAGAAAGGGACTACGCTGGGCATGAGAAGAAACAATGGCCCAATGCCAAGATCTGCAATAAAAAGCTTCGGGATCTCCTTTTCTGATCTCCTAGAGAAATAGATGGCTCCTCCTCTACAAAACAGCTCCAGAAGTGAGATGAGGAAGGTCCCTCACTGCAACACCAGCAACTCCAACATTCTCTTGCTACAAGAATAGCGTAGTAGCTAAAAATGACTACTTTGTCCTCAATCCAAGATGTGAGGAAGATGAATAACAATCTCTCCATGGCCTCCCATGGAAGAGAAGGGCATTCCTAAATAGGAATCCCTCTTGTGCTAAGTAGCACAAAGTTGAAGAGAGCTTCAACCTCCAAATTCTTTCTCCAAAGATGATCCCACAATGGATCTCCTTCATATTTTATTCAAGGCATGCATGGACCCCACTCACATTAGGGTTTCTCTCTCATTTCAAATTTCCCTCCATCCAACTACGCAATCTTCATGTACAAGCTTCCCCTCTTGGGTACGTTGTTGACTTTGGTCAACCATGGTTTAGCTCACTTGATTTTGGCCCCTTTTCACACTTGGGCTGCTAACTTAAGCCACTTAAGTGACGTTTTTCACCTTAGGAGTGTTTATTAACTTTCTACATTGGTTCCCTCACCCATTTTGCTCCTTTTATTAAAATAACAGTGTTAGCCACCTATAAATTTTTGGCATAGCAAACAGGTGGCTAAATATGTTTTTGAGCCTTCAAGAGAAACATTTCCCTTGAAAATATTTCATTCTTGAAGCCTCTATGTGTCTTATGTTCCTTGAAGAACCTTCACTGTTTTTTCCATTAAAGAATCTTGCTGATTGGTGAAGAAATTTTTTGTCAAAGAGGCCTCCTTTCTCTTCTTTTCACTCCCACAAATCCCCCATGTTTCATCCTCGTTCCCTTCATAAAATTCCTCAAAATGCCTCCATATAACCTCTAAACCTTCCTAAATCCCATTTTAAACCTTATATAGCCTTTTATCTGGTTTAAAAATGCCTCTTTTCATCTATCGGAACCCCTTCCTAAGCCTTAAAACCCTGTTTTTAGTCCTAAAACACCCCTTCTACAATATAAAGTCCCTTAGCCCCCAAGGTTTTATCCCCGTTAGCCCCTCCTCCATGCAACCTTGAGATTTTTAATTAGGCGCTAAAGGCCTAGAAACCCTAATAAAAACCTTCCTCGAACCCTTTTCTCCTTCTATTCTCCTACGTTCTGATGTTTTGGTCCAAGCAGATCTAGACCGTTGATCTACATAGATCAACGGTCATTGGGCCATCATTTCTCTGCCTTGTTCACTCACCTCCCTCCCCTCCATTCAAACCTCTGCCCGATAGAAAATCATGATCGTCCGATCATCAGATCCGACGGCCCACACTTAATCTGATGGCCCAAACATTTCTACTACGCGACAAAATCGAAGCGGGTCCCACCACTTTCCTGACTGTGCAACTCTCCCCGTCACGTGCGATATGCACCATTGGATCTGCACCCGATGTTCCGACAACCGGCGCAGCGTTTGGCAAAAATTTTGCGACCGAACGTTAATCCCCAAAAATTTTCCGAAACCAGCGGTATTGCGAGGGACACGCGTCAATCAATGTGTCGTATCGCATTTTTTCTGGGAAAACCACTTACCGCCCAAAAATTTTGTGAAAACCACTATGTTTTTCTGCCTTACCACCTTTCTCCTCCGCAATGTCTTTTTGGCTTTTAATCTCAACCATAGATCTTCCTAATCTAACGGTCCAGACTTAATTTTGTCCCATTGTACTTTTCGCCCAACCTCCTCCCAAATGTTTTCACCAATCAATCTCAGCCGTTGATCATTTTGATCTAATGCCTCCAATTTAAACTCCTGCAAAAACCTCCAAAGCCAGTTCTAAGCCTATTTTCACTGGGTTTTCTTAACTTTTGCTCGTTTTTTGCAGGATTATAAAGTTTTTTTTCCCACTATTTTAAAATAGCACGAAGGCCAGGAATGGTGATTCCTGATCTTCAGTACATGAAGGGATCCAAGGGAGCTTTCATTAAAACAATACCTCCACCTGTGTAAACCTTCAGTGCGCCTGAAAAACAACAAAAACGCAGTGTGCATCAACTAAACAGGGAGTATCAGCGCCTAAAGCACAATCAGAGTCAGATCAGTGAAACATGAAGGACAGATCAGCAGAGAAGCCTCTACACGCCAAATCAAAGAGGCTAGTTATTTTCCATCGACCCATACTACCCCCTGCAGTCCTATTTTCATTAACACATGTCACAGTCAAGGAATTCAGAGATTTTATTGATATATATGCATCTCAGAAGTAAATTTCCAGCCTACCAGAGCTTCCGAAAGTCAAACAAAACAGCCAGAGTACAGATACAAGTGAAGGCTCATTTAATGAAGTATGGAGCTTGTCACTTCTTCTCCATCAGGCCTCCCAGAGGCCGAGAAGCACTAAATTCTTCATTTAATTGGGCCAAAATTATCTTTTGTTACTTTACCTCCTCATTCCCCTATAAGAACTCCTGTAAATTTCATTGAAAAAGTGGTTGGTTGTTGGGATTCTATTAGTTGTTTGAACTGTTATTGAGGGGAAGTAGCTAGGTAGTCTATAATATAGTAGGCTGGGAAGAGAATTTTGGATTGTAAAGAGCCACTAGACTCAAAGTATGTGACTGGTTTTGCACATCAATTAAACAAGCAGATTCACAGGATCCTGGTCTATATTATTGGTGATGTTTTCCTTACTGTAACTGCATCTTTTCATGTTTGATCATATTGTCCATTATTCTCAGATAAAGAATAGAAATCATAGATTGGGATGTACTGCTGGAAGTACCCTAGTCTCACTGTTAAATCTTTATCTTTATGTTTTCTGCTACTTGTGTATCTAAGAGCAAATTCGTCATAATTTAACCAGTATAGAAGTTGGCCTATCCACGCTTACTGATGTCTGAATTTAGAGTATATTCCTTAGATTTTCTTGTTTGGTTTTCAGCTGAAAGAATTGGGAAACTGGGAGATTAGAGCTAGCCCTATATCACCTGGTTCCTTTTCCAATAGTTAGCTTTTCTAAGATCCCTTTGAGTTAGTGTCAAAAGCAGTGAAGGTTAAAATTCTTTCTCTAATCGTAGGCCTTACTCTGTGTTCAATCTTAAATGTTTTCTACTGTAGGAAATCAGTTAGGAGGATTGTTGGATTGTCTTCCTTAAGAGTATGCTGAGAGCAGGTTAAGTTAAAATTCTTTCCTTGATCTTAAGCTACCCTTTGTGTCTTTACTGAGAGTTTCCTTTGAATTATGTCAAAATCAGGATAGGTTAAAAGTCCTTACCTGATCTTAGGCTGCACTTTGGTTTCTTTCTTTCACCCATTATTAATGTTCCATTCCACCATCTATCTAAAAATATCCTTTGGTATAGATGACTTGCCCTATGGAAACCCTTGGATAATTGTTATGCGAGTAATCCCCTTTCATGACTCCATATCCCAATGGATTAATCTTTCTCTTGACCTATCTTCCCATGGTGAACATCCTTCTATTCAGTTCCTTCTTTAATTCCATAACCTTCTCAGCTAATGATCTCCAACCAAACAAACAAAATCAAAAACCCCTGTGCTTCATACCTATCCTAATACCTCAATATTGAGTCTTAAAGATATATCATTCTTTACATTTATAGAGAGATCCCTCTCTGGATCCAGGAGGGCTAGATCCTAGGATCCCAAAGTGGTTTGATGTTGTCTTATCTTTTGGTCTTGCCAATCTGGCCAAAACATAGGAACCACAACAAAAATCAAAATTAATGTTCCAAATACTTTATTGCAAAATTTGGAACATTACATTCCTCCCCTCCCAAAACTTTCTTGTCCTCAAGCAAGAGCAAGGATGAACTGTAAAAATTCCTCCACTCAATGCCTGGAGCCTGAAATATCCTCATGTAGATCCTCCATCCTCAAGCAATCAACCAAGCAAAATGAGTCACCATCCAACTAGGAAACTCCTGAAAGTACTCCTCCACCTTGTGCTCATGAGAAATAGGTGGGTTGAATTTCTGAACTTGGTAAGCTTCATAGCCTACCCCACACTGTCCTATTCTCCACTTATGATGAATGTGGAGTGAAATCTGAACTTGGGCTACAATAGTGTTGCCTTCAAGAGGCAAGATGAAGTCTAGATCCCCCAAGGACCTCTCCTCCAACGCTGCAAATCAAGCTGGCCCAAATCATCTCATATGTGATGAGTTGGAATTCATCCACATATGGAATCCAACAATCATATGGTTCACCTCATGTAAAAACACATGGCTGCACATGGTGACCATATCATCTTCCATACTCCCCTTAGAGCATGTGCTGCAAAAAGAATGGAGGTCTTCTCTCCCAAAGGGCACATCCACCCAATGAGTCTCTCCCTCCTCCTGATACATATGGGGCTGCTGCTAATATATGGCTGTAATGAAATGGTCTTCATGAGAGACCCAAGCCACCCCATCAATCTTACAAACCATGAAATGCCTCATCCAAAATTTTGAACTCTCCAAATAACCCCTCCCTAATGAAGGAAAGAGATGAAGCTTGGCAATGATGGGTTGCCCATTGCTTCTCCTGAAACATACAACATGAAAGGTAGGGAGAATCACACTCCCAATGGGCATCTTCAATTTATTTCCCTCCTCCAAAACAGTGCTTCCTCTGAACAGTGTTCCACTAGCAATATATAGAAGCATAAACTTATGAGAGCAAGGAGGTGAAATATGGTCCCATTCATGGAACCAGCGCAGGGCATCATTTTCTTGCCTCAATATATGATGCAACAAGTGTCTTTTCAGCCACTTGTTTTCTGCCACATGCATCTTGCAATATGTGATCATGAAACAAAATTTGGTGCCAAGGGTGCACACCAAAACCCATGTGGCTTTCCCCCACAACCCACTGCTAAAAAATCCATCATTTTGCTGCAATGAACCATAAGTACAACAAACAAAATTTGCAATAAGGAAGGATCCCTCTTGATCTGATATTTTTCTCATAAATATAAGAGAGTGCAAATCATGTCACAAATAGTTACCTCCCTCACCATGTACTTTGGCCTTTGAGCTAAATTGGCTCAAGTGAAAAGTCCCCCTTATTGCAACATAGTAGGGGAGTGGTTGTGCCAACCATCTCATCATCTCTTGGGCTATTCATCTTCTCATAAGCGAATATACCTCCATTAGGATTCCCTCCCAAGTGGATTCCTCCATCACTGAATAATATGCAGTAGCATGCATGAAAAGAGAACCCAAAATTTCAGCATGTATACCTTTCTCCTTGGGCTTGTGAACCAAAGCCAAGGAAGTCAAAATGTAGTAAGGAGTGCTCTCCTCCCTTACTACTTCATGATCCTCACCTACATGACTCCAAAGTACATCACTTGTGAAGTGGCTTGAAAGACACTCCAACAAGTAACTCAAGCTCTCAAGTGAAAGCGCTGCTAGCCTTTGGAGTAGGGCCACTGTCATCTCAAAGCTCCCCTCTTTGACATGAATCTTGCAAAAGACTCATCCCATCATGTTGCTCCAAATTTAGAGCTCCCCCTATGAATAAGGTGTTCGTTGGGCATCCAAGATCAAAGAGAAATCCTCTTGCACTATGCTAGTGCCTCCTCTTGCTCCCGCAACATTCAAACAAGATCTGAGCAACAAGAATGTTTGTTGCTCCTCCAT
The DNA here is from genome assembly GCA_034641835.2 of Pinus albicaulis. Lineage (NCBI taxonomy): Eukaryota > Viridiplantae > Streptophyta > Pinopsida > Pinales > Pinaceae > Pinus > Pinus albicaulis. Next base: position 126,518 of record JAXQQM020088914.1, read on the forward strand.
AATTCCACCATACTCAATCTGAAATGGGAACATAATGAGTGGTAATAGTAATGGCATCCCATCATGACGCACCCATGATCTCCTCTTTTTTCATCAAGAGCAACAATTTTGAAATGATCCTGGGACCTGTGGGTTATGGATCCTCCACATTTCCGCTGGGCACACTTCATCCATAAGGCTCTACTCTTTGGTGTAAGTATCTTGCCACTTGGTACCTATTTCACAAGAGCTACCATTTTCCCAAAACAAATTTCTCCTCTTGCATTTCATGGGACATTGAAATGCAATCTCCTCCATGGTCCATGTCTCAAACCCCAACCTCATGTGTGGTGCATGACTCATCAAGGGTGTCTGATAATAATGGCACAATACAGTGAAATTTCCCTCCTCAATACAATCAGTATGCCATAATGTACAATCCTCCATGATAGATTCAAACTCATGCATACCTTGGAGAGATTTGGAAGAATCTTGTGTTGCTGCAAGAGTCTCTTCCTCAAGTGTGCTAGCTGCCTCAATAGCTGAAGGTGGAGGCTGCCCCTCCATGAATGTGACAGTGCTGGCATGTGCCTATGGTGGTGAGGGCTCCTCCCTCCTTTGGCCAAATATTCTGATCAAGATCTTAGAAAAATCAGCAAGAGTAGAAACCCTTACATGCCTCCCATGGCTGAACCACCAAGTTCTTTCCTCTATTTGTTGAACAAGTGTGAAAAAGATAGAGTCTCTTGGAAGACTCTAGGGTTTTCTCCATATTCAGCAATATTCTCACTTAGAATTTGAATTCCAAGTTTTCTCCATGCTTCTGCTCTGCTTCTCTGTGAGAATAGGAAGTGCATGGTCCTTCCTCTTCTCCTTCTTCTGTTTCCTCAACCTCCTTGGAGAGGTTGATGCTGGATCTGAAAATTGATGAGATAAATCTCATCCTCTGCATCAATCTAGCCTCTTCTTCTCTTAAATTCAAACTTCACAGGCTGAGCCAATTTCAAAGCTCTGATACCACTGTAATATCCCAAATTGGGAAATTTCTGCAATGCCGAGAATATCTTGAGATATTCCTAGTTTCCAACTCCGGGAGTATTAAATATCAACACTGAACTATTTCAGAGATTGACTGTAGGGGAATTTACTGGATATTTCACCTTCACAAGTAAGGATAAGATCCAGAGGCTACCAGGCCCACTATCAGACTCTGCCAATAGAACTTGTCAAAGGCTAATAATTCCCTTCAAGGAATTTCTGCAACAGCTGCCCATGAGGACGCTGTATAAGGAATGCTATGTGAAAATAAGGCAATCTAGTGCTGGTATGCCTTAGCATATATCTGATACAAACTCCCTGCAGAATATAAGCTCAAAGAAATAACCCTAAGGGGGTTATTTAGATCTCCCACCAACAAGTATACTGAAACAATGCTCAATGTGAGAATCTTCAGCAGTATTTAAACTTCAATATGAACAGCAGTGAAAGAATGCATCATATAATGTAAGAAGAGTAAAAATCTGATACATAATGTGTAGCAACAAATATAATACATATTCCTTGAGGAAAAGGCCTCTCAAGGTGAGCTTAAGTCAGCCTCAAGGGAAAATGTACATAAACAAGAGAATACACTGCTGCATAAACCCAGCTACTCTATCACTGCGCAGCCTATGAGGGAAAATGGCTGCAAGCTGATATACATGAGATGGTATGACATTATGTGCTCAAATAAATATGGGGGAGCAAGATCTCAACCCCAGAAAACATTCTTACATCAATCCTCCAAGGGATTGGCTAAAATACATAAAATAGAAAAATGTCAGAGTTGCAGTGTAGCTGCTGCAACTCAAATATAATACATCATAGGAGAAGGAATAAGATGCTACAATAAACAATGATACCTCCTCCAATGATCTCCAAAGTGAAGGGGTTGATCCCCTTCCTGAATATTTCACTTTCTAGTGCACAAAATGAACTCCTCCTACAAACCCTCTCAGAAAATAACGTTGTAGGAGAAAGGGACTGCGCTAGGCATGAGAAGAAACAATGGCCCAATGCCAAGATCTACAATAAAAATCTTTGGGATCTCCTTCGTTGATATCCTGAGAAAGGGATGGCTCCACCTCTACGAAATAGCTCCGGAAGTGAGATGATGAAGGTCCCTCACTACAACACCAGCAACTCCAGCGTTCTCTTACTGCAAGAATAACGCAGTAGCTGCAAATGACTACTTTGGCCTCAAGCCAAGATGTGAGGAAGATGAATAACAATCTCTCCATGGCCTCCCATGGAAGATAAGGGCATTCCTAAACAGGAATCCCTCTTGTGCTAAGCAGCACAAAGTTGAAGAGAGCTTCAACCTCCAAATTCTTTCTCCAAAGATGATCCCACAATGGCTCTCCTTCATCTTTTATGCAAGGCATGCATGTACCCCACTCACATTAGGGTTTCTCTCTCATTTTAAATTTCCCTCCATCCAACTACGCAATCTTCATGTGCAAGCTTCCCCTCTTGGGTACGTTGTTGACTTTGGTCAACCATGGTTTAGCTCACTTGCTTTTGGCTCCTTTTCACAATTGGGTTGCTAACTTAAGCCACTTAAGTGACTTTTTGCACCTTAGGAGTGTTTATTAAGTTGCTACATGGGTTCCCTCACCCATGTTATTCCTTTTATTAAAATAAAAGCAAAATGTTCCAAATAATTTATTGCAAAATTTGGAACATTACATACTCATAACAAACTGAGGTAGATGTCCATCGAACATAGCTTTCTAACTGTTCTGGATTCAATGGACTAACTCACGGAAAATGAATTGTTTCAGGCTTAATATTCTCCCTTCGTCATTCCCGGTTATCAAAAATGACAAAGGTACCCACTGGAGTTGTGTTTTATGGTGTTTTTCAGACTCTCTAAATATGAAAAAACCATCGAGTTTACCTATCTGGACTCGTTAAACTTAATCAAACGGGGAAAAAATTTGGACATCAGGGATACTTCTTTTGTTACATTTTCTAAAGGTCGATTTGGCAGCACAAAATCTTGAACATGGCACTTCTCAGAAAAATATTTTGAATTTAGCCAGACCCTACCATCTATTAGTTTAGCCTTCATCTCCCAGTGTTCCTACATTGTTGAATCCTAACTCTCTTTGGTTTTCATTAAGCCTGAGTTGCCTAGTACCATGTTAGATTGCCTTCTATTGTTCAAGAGGATCCCGCTATCTACTGCTTCTTGTATCAATCAAAGTCATCATGTGCCAGAAATTATTTTTCATCAGTTATCCCCATTTTCTCTTGATTATTTCCATTACTACAAAATCATCTTTTCACGTTTCGTGTCAACTGATGTAGGATGCCTTAGTTCCTACCCTTTGACAGATCTCTTCCTATCGACTTCAACATCTTATCTAGGAATTTGATCCAAAAACACATCAGTACCCAGATACTTGCAGACATCAATGGCAGGTCATCTTGTGTTTGGTTGGGGGTTCTCATTATTGGCTCCCGATCAAATGATTCTATGAGTGTTCGACAGCAAAACCTTTTATTCACACTCACTAGATTTTACTATGCATCTTGGGGACCATCATCATTATCGGTGGCCACCCTCCCGTCTGTTAATAGTTTTTGTTATTTACTGGTAATCACATGATTTCCTGCATGTTTGACTATGACTCATTTATTCACATGTATGGGAATATGCAATTTAGTGAAGCGGCAACCAAGACCTTGGGTCGAGGGTTACACCATTACAGTTGTGTTTCCTACCCCAAGTTACGATATTGTTTTTTGGAGACAACTTTTCAGTTTGATCCTATTATGACAGACACTTTCACGTTATGCTTATCAGTGGACATACTGTTCATATCTTTGTCCTAGAGAAATCATGTTAATTAGCTACTGAGCATGGGAATGCCCAACTCAAGACAGATACTATATTTTCTGACATATGTTGTCGTTTCAGGTTTTCCTCTCTCCTCCAATTCCTCTTATTCTGCTACGCTTGTTATAAATTATTTCGGCCATCATCTTCATCTATGACCTCACACTTTAGGGGGCATCTGTTATAGTACAAATGACCTCCTCATCAGCTCAGAGGATAAGGTAACATGGAAGGAAGAAAATGACCTAGACAAGACCCATTTCTTCCAAGGTAACGCACCCCAAAGGTAGCTAGATAGCATTATAACGCACTTGAGACATGTAAAGGGAGCGTTAGTACCTAGGGTAATGCTCTGTCTTGACCAAGGCGCAGCATTATCCGTGTTTGAGTGTGAAAATGGAAAATATCTTGCGGAAAAGTGACTAGCACTTCCATCTTTTTCTCACAAAGGACCAGTACAAAATAGAAAATAAAAGGCACAAACCTTTTATTAGTCCTTGCCAAATACAACTGGATTCCTAGGAGGCAAAAGCATGGAAGGACATGGAAACATATTGATCTTTCCCATTACAAACTAGTTGAATAATTTGGCAATGTTTACCCTCTCCATCTTCTATAAAATGGAGTTGTGGGCTCTTGGTCTAGGGTCGAAGGATTGAATATATGTAGAACAAAGTTTCATTGTTGTAGTGTGAGTTTTGAAGATCGGTGAAGTTCATTGAGAGCCTTTTTCCTTGAGCATCATCACACTCAGAAATAGAGAAAGAAGGAGAGGAAATGGGAGATTGAGGAGGGCATAGTGCAACCAACAATTGTAATCCTCCTTTTTATAAATCAATAGAACTGTATCTATTTTTTCCATTCGATGCATCAGTGTCACAATTGTTTTTCAATCATCTATGTAGCATGATATGAATGGCTTAGATCTGTATTGTTTCATGTTTCTTATATGCTAGTTTAATCAATAACAAACTATATTATCGTAGAGATTACAAGGGTGCTTTGATTGATTGCAGGATCTAGATTTGGAGCTGGTGAAGAAGGATATCTACTTTGCTGCTCGTTGTTCTCCATAGCATCTGCTACCGATAAAAAGGTAATCTCTCTGTCTTATTTTGTTGATTATAGACATTAGCATGAACATGTATGCAGCGTCTTTGTGAACTTTACAGCTAATCTGACTGTCTGCCTCGGGCACCAGAAAGCCCTGAGAGGAATATTTAGTAACCACTGTTAGCCATCTATAAATTTTTCATATAATATGATGGATAAAACAGGTCTATTAGTCTTCAAGAAAAAAATTTGAAGCAAATCTGCAACTTCTTGAACCCTCTCTGTGTTCTTTATCCTTACGAAATCCTTTGCATTGATAATCTTCAAAGAAGCCTTGCTGATATACAGGGACTATTTCAAAAAACCTCTTCTCCATCATTTCCTTCCTAAAATCCCCTTTTTTCCTTCGTTATCCCTCCATTCCCTCAAAAATTCATTTAAACCTTGTAAAATCCCTCTTATAAGGTTTAAAATCACTTTTTCTAACTTATCGGAACTTTAGAAAAACCTTCAAAAACCTCCATTTTCAGCCTAAGAACTTAATTTTTACATATAATGCCTTAAGTGCTTTTCGGCTTAGGCCCTAACCCCTTTTCCTCCATATGACCCGCACCATGACCGAGACCTAAGCCCATTGGTGATCGGCGCATCGCACTTTCTAAAGTTCCACTTCCCTTCCCCTTTTTTCTCCAATGGTCGATCCCTCAATTATATCTGAGCCGTCCTTTCCCCCAGATCCAATGGCTATCACTCCTCACATTAGCGCATTCCCCTTTCCCTTCCACCTATGGATTTCCCTGCCGATAAAATCCCGACCGTCGATCTCCCTCAAATCCGACGGTCCGCGCTGCATCGCACTTCGGCATTTCCTCAGCAATATTTTTCATTCTCCACTAATGGCCCCCACTGATAAGATATTTGTCATTGATCCTCCAGATTGGATGGCCCATTCTCTATCGGTGCATTGCAATCTTCCGTTCTGCCCTCCATTCCCATCTCCGTCGATTTGATCCAGACCGTTTATCTCTCTGATCCAACGGCCATCGTTGCATCACCCGTTTAATCCCGCCCTTGATCATTTCCTCCTATTCACTTTCTTTCGAATGATCTCAACCATTGATCTCATTTAATCTAATGTTCAGTGCTCTATCGCTTCTTCTCCATTCCCCTGACCCCTCATCCACCATCTTTTAAACCCCGGCCTCTCGATTAAATCTCCACCGTCGATCTCTCCCAGATCCGACGACGCAGGAGTATTGCGGGGGCACCAATCCAAGGTAGCCCATACCCCCTAGTCCCCCTGTAGTTAAATCTCCATAGTTGTTCATTTCCTGATCCAGCGGCCAGCATTCTCCCATCCACTGCGCAGGCACCCAACCCACAAACTTGTCTGTACCTCAAGTGCCCTCACAAGACACATTTTTCTTTCAATTTCCTTTATAACCCCGTTGGTCCCACCTGACCATGCTCTGGCCTTTCATTGTGTTTTTTTTTTATCTCCACTGTTGATCTATCTCCCCCCAGATCCAACGGCCCACAGGAATTTTCGCACCCGTTCCCCCATAATGCTCTAAAACTCGTTTAAACGCAAAAAAGGAAATTTTTTCTCCTGGAGCACACATTAGCCCAGCCCCACCACCTCCTCCCGCCATGCTACTCTTCCCCCATGTGTTCATTCTCAACCATAGATCTACACCCCTAGATCTAACGGTCCATATCCCATTTCGCGTCCATTTTTCTCCCCCTCCCCTCCGTGTACTTCGAACACGAAATGGGCGGTTTTCAAGAGCATACATGTCAACCACTGGTGTGTATCATCTTCCCCTTACCATTACCACTTACCACCTTTGCCCTGTGCGAATACCACCTACGGTATTCCCCAAAACCGCTTTTCCTGTTCTTTGTGCCAAACTTAGTTCTAATCCTAATTTTCGTGGTTTTGTGCCATGAAATCCTTCGCCACTACATTCTCCTTGCCTCCACATTTCTCCATAACCCCCGTTGAACCCTCTGAAGCAGTTTTACCCCCCATCGCAAGTTTTATTTTAACAGTTTGTGTGTGTTGCAGGTTTAATGGCGGTCCTAAGATAAAGAGTCATCCCACAGCAATTTAGCTGCAGAGGCCAAGGAGGATGATCCTCGGTGGCTGAAATTCAGTGCAGAAAGGGACATAAGGGTCGAATTTGCAAGTTTTAAATCAATGCGTCATGGGCATTGGTTACACAGCAAACCCTCTTGCGCAGCAACCTATAGACAAAGGAAAACAAAGAAGATCAGTGGAAGATGAAGGTTAAAGCATAAATCTAAAGATCAAAGGCTTAACCAACAAGTTAAGGGTAAAGACAAAAACACAATTTAAAGCTAAATATCAGTGTTTAAAGAGATAAGTTCAAAGACAAGTCAGCAAGAAATGACTTCAAAACGCCATATCATCGAAGTATTTATTTCTCCAAAGGACCCAAAGGACACCAGTAGTCTACGTTTCCTCTCAAAGACACCGTGACAGCCATCTCGATGGCAGGAACTCTTTAGAACCGTTAGAATAGTTATTGCACAGTCATGGGGCTACAAAGCCCAAAAATGACAGTTTGTTTGTCCCAGAGGTCAAACAAGGTACTTCAACCACAGTTATCTCAAAGAAACACTTCGGTGTTATTACCATGCCTACCAAATATGCATCAAAATAGGAAAAACTACCAAAATGGTACAATCAATTAATGCTATGATTATTAAGTTGAATGGGCATTCGAATACTTCTCCCACTCTGTCTTAATTAATATTTACTACTAATCCTGTAACACTCTTCCTCTTTCTCCTATATGTATCCACAGAAAATTCATTGTAATGGTTGGGAAATTTTTAATAGTTTGAACTGTTATTGAGTAAGAGCTGCTGAGTAGTTGTAATATAGTAGGCTAGGAAGAAAAGCATTGGACTGCAAAAGCTATTGGACTCAAAGTTTGTAACTGGTTTTTCACATCAATAGACAAGCAGATTTACTGGATCCTGATCTAAATCATTGGTGATGTTATTCTCACTGTAATTTTTTTTTTCCTTATGTTTCCACTGTGTTCATATTCTTTGATAAAGAACAAAAAATATAGAGTAGGATATACTGCAAAGTACCCTAGCTCTCACTGAAAATCTTTATCTTTATGTTTTCTACTAAATGTGTGTTTGGGAATGATTTCAATAGAGTATAACTAGTCAATGAATGTTGGTGAGCCCATATCTTGCTGAGTAGAACTTGAGATGTTGATTCTTGAATGATATTTTCACTGCATGCTAAGTAGAGTCTTAATCAAGGAAGTTTATGGTTAGCCTTGTCCCTTGTTTAGTCTTAAACAATTGTTTTGAAGATTTCCCTTTAAGATTTTGCCAAAGCAGGCTAGGTTAAAAGTCCTTACCTGATCTTAGGTTACCTTTTATGTTTATCTTAAATTTTTCCCTTGAGTGCATGTCAAATCAAGCTAGGTTGAAAGTCCTTACCTGAGCTTAGACTTCCCTTTGTTTCTTATATGATTTTTTGTTCTTAAGAGTATGTCAAAGTAGGATAGGTTAAAATTCCTTACTTGATATTAGGATGCCCTTTGTTTTCTTACATGTTTATTCCTTTCTCATCATTTATGAATGTTCCATACCACAAACTCAACTTAAAATATCTTATGATATAGATGACTTGCCCTTTCAAAACCCTTGAATAGTTGTTGTGCAAGTAAACCTTTTATGACTCCATAACCCAATGATTTAGCATTATGTTTTGGACTATCTTCCCATGCTGAAATATCCTTCCACTTATTTCCTTCTTCACTTCACATTACCTTCTCATTTAATGATCCCCAACCAACAAACAAACAAACCCCTTACACCTCATAACTAGCCTAATATCATATTATAAGCCTCAAATACATATCCTTTCAAAACACTTATATAGAGAGATCCCTTTCTGAATCCAAGAGGGCTAGATCCTAGGATTCCAAAGTGGTTCTGATGTTGCCTTGTCATTTAGTATGCCAATATGCTAAATCACAGGACCCCAACATGATGGCGACTCCACTGGGGAACTTCTGAGTAAATTGCAATCTTAGACATCATTTAGACCTCAGAAGACCCACAACATCCTTAGACTGGTAGTTAATTACCAATGATGGACAGCAAGTCATCTTAAAACATTTGAAATCATCCACCTGGCAACTCCACAAATCCTAAAAGACCAAAATACTCCACTGGTGATCAGTAGGCCTGCTGATTACCCCCGGTAAAGGCTCCACTAGGGTCGCCCACACTACCATTAAAACATCTTGTACACCCATGAGGAGGAAACTTTGAGGATTAAGTTTTCTTTGTTAAAAGAGTAGTTTGCCTCTAAAGATTGTCATATTTGGCTAACTTTATTTTCTTTGGGACTGAATATTAACATACTGGCTTCAAGAAGAATTCATACCAGAGCCTATCCTGACCCAAATCCTCCTGAAATAGTTGATAATCCAGAAATCATTCTTAGGAAGTCTCTTGTATCTAGGGATCCAACTATTATTAGTTCAATTCACAGATCTATTCCTATCCCTGAAAACCTTTCAGATCTGCAAGAGATCCAAGTTGACTTAGATTTTCCAAGTAATCTACCAAGAAATAAGTCACTTAATGCTATATATCAGACAGACTTGGAGCCTCCAAGTTCACCACAACATAGTGGCCAACATATTAGTAGTAGAGAAACCCCTCCATCCACACCTCCTGATCTTCATTTCATTCATAACTTTGGTTTCTCTCACCCAAAATCTGCTCAACAGTTTCTTGCTGGTACAAGCACTTCTTTCACCCATATACCCACTGTTCAAACTACTCCATTCCTTCCACAAAATCCTATCATGGCAGCATGGTATGCTCCCCTAGTGTTACCACAACCTCTGGTTCCTTTACCCAATGAATATTAGTCCAGAATTCCCCATTTCACCGGAAATGAAACCACTACTGCTCAACGGCACGTAGATAATATGAATGATGCCTTTAATTATATGGAAATAGAAGATGAGACCATTAAGATGAGAATCTTTGCCCAAATTTTAGGAGGAGAAGCCAAGAAATGGTTTAAGGGTTTAACTCCTAATAGTATTAATGATCTCCCTTCTTTACGTCAAAAATTCATAAACAAATGGTAAGTTAGAAAGAACCCTCTCAAAATACTTTCAGACTACAACAACCTCAATAGAAACCTTGGGGAGAGTGTTCAGAATTATTGCACTAGATTCAATAGTGTTTATAACGCACTACCCCCAGATTTGAAACCTCCACAAGGCTCAACTTTGTCCAAATTCCCTAAAGGATTTGATGCCGAAATGGCCTATCAACTAAGAGAAAGGGATCCCTTGACTTTAGAAGACATGCAAAAGGGATCTCTTAGTGTGGAAGCAAATCTGATTGAGAAGAGAGCTAGGATGAGGACTGAAAAGAAATTAACATATAGGGAAGACACTGCCCCTTATACATCTGACTCAAAATTAGACCATCTAGCCAAGAACATGGATAGGTTGGAAATAATGATGGAGAGGTTGGTTGTCCAAACAAATTCTCAGAACAAGAACTAGCCTCAAAATTAGAACCAAAACTCTAGGAGAAACCCCCCTCAGATTAGACAAAGAGATACTGATCAACAAATCAGGCCTCCATTCCGATAAAATTATGTTGGTGAAGATGAGGGGATGATAAAAGAGCCAGAGGAAACTATTATAAACATGTTGGGAGTGAGTAATGAATACTCTACCTTTTTCACAGAGGATGACCAGGCCACATATACAAATCATGATAATGAAGGCTTATAATCTGAGGACTATAGGCAAGGATTTGAGAATGCCATCATGGAGGTCCACAAGAAATATGACCTCATAAGAAAAAAGAACCAAGAAACTCCCCAAAGAAAGACCTTTGAAACTGCTGCTAAAAATAGATCTGAAAAAAAGTGATTATAAAGGTTGCTGAAAACAACAAAACAATAGCTGAAATTTCTGGTAAAAACAAGGGGGAAAGCACTCAAACCACTGACAAACATATTGTGGACCCTAACAGCACTAGCACTTCAACTAGTACTCGTATAAAAACAGTTTTAACTGATGTACATAGTAAAAACTAGCAAGTTGATTTTGCTGATAAGTTAGTGAATAACAAGACAGATGTGAGCCTTTCAAATAATCAGTTCCCTTTCAATTTGGAAAGTAAAATTGCTAAAATCAAGATCTATGTCCCCCTCACTGAGTTAGTCACTCAAGATGTATATAAATGTCAGGTGTTAAAAGCCTTGAACATAGAAGAAAATAATGAATCTGTCAACTTGAATGATGATCAGCTAGCCCTTTTATTTGGTCCTAAAATTGAAGGAAAATTCCAAGAAGGAGTGGTCCCTCCTTTCTATGTCAATTTGAATATCCATGATAAAATTTTACACAATGCTATGCATGATTCAGGGGCTTCACACAACCTCATGCCCAAAGTAATCATAGAGAGATTAGGCCTTGAGATAACCATACCATATAAATATTTTTATTCTTTTGACTCCATTAGAGTAAAATGCTTAGGCTTGATCAAAGATCTTTATGTAAACTTGACCCAAATCCCAGCCAAATGCATGCTGATGGATGTGGTAGTGGCTGATGTGCCCCCCAAATATGGCATTCTTCTTTCAAGATCATGGGGTGCTAAGCTTCAAGGAACCATGCAAATGGACATGACATGTGCCACCATTCCTGTCTTCAGTCAAACTAGAAGGCTTTATAGGGAATCACTCATGAAATTTATGGTGAGTAGTCAAGAAAGGTCAAAAAATTCCCATCTTTATTCCGTCCATACTGACCTAGACTCATTCATTCTTTACAATGATGAAAGCCTTGATGAGATAGAGTTGGACAGTGAGCAATCACCCAGCATAATAGAAAACATAGGAGGAGAGGATAGGAAGGGAGAGGATATCAAGCAATTTTCCAAATCTGAAAATTACAGCAAACAAAACAGAGAGTATGAACATCCCAATGTCCTCCAGCTTAGAGAAATTCATGAGAGTCAAGAAGAAGGGCCTCAACTCCATGAAAACTTTAAGGAACAAGACCAACATAAACATGTTGCAGAACCCATAAAAATGCATAATGATAGTCAAAACACACAGGACAAAGGGGACAGGAACGAAAACAACAACAAGTCTGAAACTAGCCCTCTTTGGAGTATGATTTTTGATGGGTCTTGTAATAGAACTGGTGTAGGAGCAGGTGTATGGCTTCACAACACATAGAATAATCACGTTGAAAGCCATTCATACAAGTTAAACTTCCAATGCACAAATAACATAGCAGAATATGAAGCACTCCTCTTAGGACTACATTTACTGAAGAAATTAGGAGCCAGGAGGATAGTTGTTCATGGAGATTTTGAACTGGTCATTAGAAAAATAAATGGAAAAATACAAAAACAATAGAAAAAGAGATGGCTCAAACAAGCTCAATACCTGAGCCGAAGAAAGGAAAAAGACTGGTTTTAACATGCTGAAAACTTGAACCAGGTAAAGAAGAAGAAGACAGCTCAAAGGATCAATAACAGAGCTGAAAGAAAGAAAGAAAGATGACTCTAAACAGATCAAAATATTAGTCATAAGAAGAAGGAAGGACTCTCATTGTTTTCAGATCTTAAGCCTTCCAGGTTTTGTTTTACTTTTCTGCAAATAAGTCTATGTGCAGCTGGTTCCCTTTTCCATGGACATCACAGCAAATCAGACAGCTTAATCCTGGTTTGACTATGTTTTCAATTTCTGTTTTAGAATGTAGAGAATGCATATATGTCAGACAGTTTAATCTTGGTAGATAGTAGATTAGGTAGAGAAGCTATGAGTTCAACTTTTTAATCTGAACTCATGGAGAAATAAGGATAGATTTAGATTAAGTTTTTCCTGTTTTAAGAAGAATAAATATTGATGTCAAAGGGTTTGCAAGTCCAAGTGTACCCTGATGAAGAAAAAATGTTAGGAAAGTAGGTTGTGTAGGTTGTTGTTTGGGGAAAATTGATTTTTTATGATATAATGATTGATCATCTTTTCAAGCAGCATGATCAAATAATAAAGAGGATTGTCAAAGTGTAGGACATTAATCTACATTCCAGAGATTAAATTTTTGAGGTTCTTAACACCTCCAAGGAGCTGCCATCCCCAAGTTGGAGCCGATGTTAGCCAACAATAAATTTTTCATATACTATGATGGCTAAAATAGGTCTATTAGTATTCAAGAAACAAATTTGAAGCAAATCTGTGACTTCTTGAAGCCTCTTTATGTTCTTTATCCTCAAGAAATCCTTTCCATTGATAATCTTCAAAGAAGCCTTACTGATATACAGGGATTGTTTCAAAAAACCTCTTCTCCATCGTTTCCTTCCTAAAATCCCCTTTTTTCCTTCGTTATCCCTCCATTCCCTCAAAAATCCCTTTAAACCTTTTAAAATCCCTCTTATAAGGTTTAAAATCACTTTTTCTAACTTATCAGAACTTCTCAAAAACCTTCAAAAACCTCCATTTTCTGCCTAAAAACTTCATTTTTACATATAAGGCATTAAGAGCTTTTTAGCTTAGGCCCTAACCCCTTTTCCTCCATATGACCCACACCGCGACCGAGCGCTAAGCCCATCGACGATCAGCGCATCGCACTTTCTAAAGTTCCGCTTCTCTTCCCCTTTTTTCTCTAATGGCTGATCCCTGATTAGATCTGAGCCATCCTTTCCCCCAGATCCGATGACTATTGCTCCATCGCATCAACATGTTCCCCTTTCCCTTCCACCGATGTTTTTCCCCGCCGATAAAATCTCGACCGTCGATCTCCCTCAGATCCGACGATCCGCGCTGCCTCGCACTTCGGTGTTTCCTCAGAAATATTTTTCGTTCTTCGCCGATGGTCCCCCATCAATAAGATCTCCATCATTAATCCTCCATATCGGATGGTCCGCGCTCCATCAGCACATCGCAATCTTTCGTTCCGCCCTCCATTCCCATCTCCGCCGATTTGATCCAAACTGTTTATCTCTCTGATCTAACAACCATCATTGCATCGCTCGTTTAATCTCGACCTCAATCATTTCCTCCTATTCACTTTCTTCCGAACGATCTCGACTATTGATCTTGTTTAATCTAACGGTCAGCGCTCTATCGCTTCTTCGCCATTCTCCTGACCCCTCATCCACCATCTTTTAAACTCTGATATCCCAATTAAATCTCCACCGTCGATCTCTCCCAGATCTGATGACACAGGAGTACTGCGAGGGCACCCGTCCAAGGTAGCCCGTACTCCCTAGTCCCCCCGCAGTTAAATCTCCACCGTTGATCGTTTCCTGATCCAGCGGCCAGCATTCTCCCATCCACTGCGGAGGCACCCAACACACAAACTTGTCTGTACCTCAAGTGCCCCCGCAAGACGCATTTTTCTTTCAATTTCCTTTATAACCCCACTGGTCCCACCCGACCACGCTAGGGCCTTTCATTGTGTTTCCGTGTGATCTCCACCGTTGATTTATCTCCCCCCCAGATCCAATGACCCACAGGCATTTTCGCACCCGTTCCCCCAGAATGCTCTAAAACCCGTTTAAACGCAAAAAAGGCAGTTTTTTCTCCCGAAGCACACATTAGCCTGGCCCCACCACCTCCTCCCGTCGTGCTACTCTTCCCCCATGCATTCATTCTTAGCCGTAGATATACACCCCCCAGATCTAATAGTCCAGATCCCATTTCGCATCCATTTTTCTCCCCCTCCCCTCTATGCACTTCGAACATGAAATGGGAGGTTTTTAGGAGCATACGCGTCAGCCACTAGCGTGTATCGTGTTCCCCTTGCCCATTACCACTTACCGCCTTTTCCCCATGGGAATACCACCTCCGGTGTTCCCCAAAACCGCTTTTCCTTTTATTCGTGCCAAACTCAATTCTGATCTTGGTTTTCGTGGTTTTGCGCCATGAAATCCTTCCCCACTACATTCACCTTGCCTTCGCACTACTCCATAACCCCCGTTGAACCCTCTGAAGAAATTTTATCCCCCATCGCAGGTTTTATTTTAACATTTTGTGTGTGTTGCAAGTTTAATGGTGGTCCTAAGATAAAGAGCCATCCCACAGCAATTTAGCTGCAGAGGCCAAGGAGGACGATCCTTGGTGGCCGAAATTCAGTGCAGAAACGGACATAAGGGTCGAATTTCCAAGTTTTAAATCAGTGTGTCATGGACATTGGTTACACAGCAAACCCTTCGGCTCAGCCACCTATACACAAAGGAAAACAAAGAAGATCAGTGGAAGATGAAGGTTAAAATATAAATCTGAAGATCAAAGGCTTAACCAACAAGTTAAGGGTAAAGACAAAAACACAATTTAAAGCTAAATATCAGTGTTTAAAGTGATAAATTCAAAGACAAATTAGCAAGAAATGACTTCAGAACGCCAGATCATCGAAGTATTTATTTCTTCAAAGGACCCAAAGGATACCGGTACTCTATGTTTCCTCTCAAAGACACCATGACAGCCATCCCGATGGCAGGAACTCTTTAGAACCGTCAGAACATTTCTTGTATAGTCATGGGGCTACAAAACCCAAAAATGACAGTTTGTTTGTCCCAGAGGTCAAACAAGGTACGTCAACCATAGTTATCTCAAAGAAACACTTCAGAGTTATTACCATGCCTACCAGATATGCATCGAAACAGGAAAAACTACCAAAATGGTACAATCAGTTAATGCTATGATTATTAAGCAAAATGGGCATTCGAATACTTCTCCCACTATTTTTGCACATCAATAGACAAGGAGATTTACTAGATCCTGATCTAAATCATTGGTGATGTTATTCTCACTGTAATTTTTATTTTCCTTATGTTTCCACTTTGTTCATATTCTGTGATAAAGAACAGCAAATACAGAGTAGGATATACTACAAAGTACCCTAGCTCTCACTGAAAATCTTTATCTTTATGTTTTCTGCTAAATATGTGTTTGGGAATGATTTCAATAGAGTATAACCAGTCAATGAATGTTGGTGAGCCCATATCTTGCTGAGTAGAACTTGAGATGTTGATTCTTGAATGATCTTTTCACTACATGCTAAGTAGAGTCTTAATCAAGGAAGTTTATGGTTAGCCTTGTCCCTTGTTTAGTCTTAAACAACTATTTTGAATATTTCCCTTTAAGAGTTTGCCAAAGCAGGCTAGGTTAAAAGTCCTTACCTGATCTTAGGTTACCTTTTATGTTTATCTTAAAGTTTTCCCTTGAGTGCATTTCAAATCAGGCTAGGTTGAAAGTCCTTACCTGAGCTTAGACTGCCCTTTGTTTCTTATATGTTTTTTGTTCTTAAGAGTATGTCAAAGAAGGATAGGTTAAAATTCCTTACTTGATATTAGGCTGCCCTTTGTTTTCTTACATGTTTGTTCCTTTCTCATCATTTATGAATGTTCCATACCACAAACTCAACTTAAAAGATCTTTTGATATAGATGACTTTCCCTTTCAAAACCCTTGAATATTTGTTGTGCAAGTAAACCTTTTATGACTCTATAGCCCAATGATTTAGCACTATTTTTTGGACTATCTTCCCATGCTGAAATATCCTTCCACTTATTTCCTTCTTCACTTCACATGACCTTCTCATTTAATGATACCCAACCAACAAACAAACAAACCCCTTGCACCTCATAACTAGCCTAATGTCATATTATAAGCCTTAAAGACATATCCTTTGAAAACACTTATATACAGAGATCCCTCTCTGAATCCAGGAGGGCTAGATCCTAGGATTCCAAAGTGGTTCTGATGTTGCCTTGTCATTTAGTATGCCAATCTGCTAAATCACAAGACCCCAACAACCACCACCCAAGCATATTACCCTATAGCACACATTGCGACATTCCCGCGGTTAAGTTTAATGCCGACGGTTTTTAACACAATGTTAATGCGGGTTTAAAATGGTTCAACCACAGTTCAAGCCTACAGTCTCGTCGACCGTTCCGATCAAGTAGGGTTAGCTGGTGTGCATGTGGCCACCCCTACCCTTGACATTTAATATCATGGTTTAAACTATTGTTAAAATAGCAACGCATTCCAAATTTGCAGATTTTTCCAAAATAAACTCCAGTTAAGTGCAGTTGCTCCAAAATTAGTGGAGTTGTTCTAGGAGTTACTGGGAAAAATTGTTTATGCTCTATCTTGAGCATTATTCGACCATTATTGGAGTGTGAATAGTCAATTTCGACTTTCTTGGACATTGTAGACTCATTGGTGAGGGTTTTAGAGCCATCAGAGAACTTCTGAGTGAGCATTTTCTTTAGAGAATTTCTAGGGGCCATCAAGAGCCAACAACAGTACGCGACCTAGCCAGGGAAGCTAGAGGCCTTATTCAGGAAACCAGTAGTCATTTTTGGATGTTTCAGAAATTATGGATCTAATGGTGAGGATCTAGTAGAGGAATTTTGAAGGACGATATGCTTCATAGAAGTTTCAAGGGCCACTAGGGCCACCAAGTGCTAGCAGGAGAATGAGGCCTATCCAGAGTAGCCAGTATCCATTCTTAGAAAAATAAAAGTAGTCTATTCTGAATATTTTGATCCTTCTAAATCCAATGGAAGGATTTCTGAAAGCTTTTGAAGACTTTTGAAGTTCGAGATTCTTTAGAGAATTTTTCAATGAACCTAGAGCCATGGGGTGCCACTAGGTCTTGGAGGCGTAACTGAAGAAGCCGGAGGCCAATTTCAATAAGTGGATATTTTATTCTGACTATTTTTGACATTATGAATCCAATGGAAGGATTTTTAGATAAATTTTGACACTTCTGAAGTTCGAGAAGCCACGGGGAAGTTACAGGCAACCCAGGGCCAACAGTGGATGGAGGCTTAGATTGGGGAGCCACAACTCATTTTGATAAAATAATCAGTCTATTTTGGATGTCTAATATGTGATGGAGACATTAGATGAGGTTTCAGGGATAGAAGATGATTTCTTAAGGATTTAGTGCCACATAGAAGCTCAAGGAAGCTTAAGGGTGTCAACAGAAGAGGTCAAGTCTAAGGGAACCTATTTCTATCTTCAGTGAGTTTACAACCATTATAGGGGTATCATGGTATTATAAACCCAATGGTACAGTCCAAATAACCATTGGATTTGAGTTAGTAACTTATAAAATAAATTTTCCATCACAATCCCAAAGAGCCAAGTCAATTGAAAAAGGCTCAACGAGACATAGCCCACGATATTCAGGTGAACTCATTTATTAAATTTGATGCTTATTTGCTGAAATTTATGGTTTTTGTACATGGTTAATATCAGAAAAAAAAAAAATTTAATTCCTCACACTTAAACCATTAAAACAGTGTAAAAAACATACACCTGAATCAAGAATTCAATTTTGTAGAGTCAAGTATAAGCTAGATCTTATTTTTTTTAACTGAGTGGGAGGTGCTTAAAAAGCATAACAAGTTATCCACCCATTTCAGATCACTTCTAGTGAAGCCAAGTCCCCATATATATTTATCAAATTTATAATACCACATCCTTGGTGACTATTTTAATCCATACCGAGTCTTTTTTAGCCTGTATACCAGTTTTTTCTTACCCTTCACTGTAAATCCTTCATGTTTGTTCATGTAGATCTCCTCTTCTAGATCCCCCCAAAGAAATTTTATCTTCACATCCATCTATTCTACCTCAAAATCAACTGCAACAACAACATATAAAAGTAATCTAATAAAAGTTACCTTGGCAACAGGAGAAAAAATATCACCAAAATCAATTCTCAGCACCTGGGAATAACCTTTTTTATTTCTCCACCTTACCTTCTGCATTCATCTTCTTCTTAAAGACCTATTTTCTTCCAATGGGTTTCCTTCTAGCCGAAAATTCCACCAAATCCAATGCCTCGTTTTTGTGCAATGATGCCATTTCATCAACCATGGCCTCTTTCTAGGGTTTTCCATCATCTGAATCCACTACCTCCCTAATAGTTATGGGATCCTCATCAGTGATAGATAAAGAAAAAAATGAATAGAAAGTAGATGTAATACCTTTCTGGCTGGCTTCTTTCTCGAATTTATATTTTCGCAGCTGGATTTTGTGGCTCTTCCTCTTCTGAATCTTGTTCTTATGTAAATTATGATTCTTCCTCCTTTAGCTCAAACTCTATCTTCTTAAGTTCCTTTGGTAGGAATTCATGTTTAACAACATATTTCACCTATCTAAACACCACATCTTGGTTTTACACAACCTTCCTTGTTTCTGGGTTCCAAAGTTTATAACCTTTTAAACCATCCTTATACCCAATAAAGATGCACCTTTCATATTTATTGTCCAACTTGGTCCTATTTTCCTTTGGAACATGTACATATGCATCACATCCAAATACCCTTAGATGTGAAAGAGAGGGTTTCTTACCATTTCATACCTCATGTGGAGTCTTATACTCCAACTTTTATCAAGGTGATCTATTAACTAGGTAGCATGCAGTCTCCACTGCCTCTGCCCATAATTCTTGTCCTAATCGGGTACCACTAAGCATACTTTTTTCCTTTTCCATCAACGTCATGTTAATTCTTTATGCAAATCCATTTTTCTGAGGTGTGTATGGAGTATTCTTATGTCATGCTATACTACAATTCTTCCAGAACTCTTCAAATTCCTTCTTGCAGAACTCTCCACTATTATCTGTCCTTAGCACCTTTATCTTCTTCTTTGTTTGGTTTTCCACTAGAGCCTTAAATTATTTAAATTTTTCAAATACTTCAGAAGTCTTCCTCAGGAAATATATCCATGTGTTCCTTGAGAATTCATCTATAAATGACACAGTACAGAGACTTACCTATTGATGGAACCAACACAAGTCCAAACACATCACTGTGCACAAGCTCTAATATATTGTTTTCCCTCTTATCAACAGAAGGGAAATTCATTCGATTCTGCTTCCCATATACACAATGTTCACAGAAATCGAAATCAAAAGATAAATTATACATACCTTCTGCCATATCATTTCCATGAAAAATCCGAAGGCCCTTCTCTCCAATATATCCAAGCCTTTGATGCGATAGCATGGTCTTTTCTCCAGAGACTACTAAGATTTCTACTCCACTTTCAGTAACCATAGAACTGTTGCACCCATCAATAACAGTGCTACCTAAAAGCTTGTACAGAGTTACAATCCGAACTCCCTACACTAATACCAGTGCTCCCTGAACCATCTTGTAGGTACCTTTCTCGAACAATGTCTCTACACCTGCATCATCCATCTTACTTACATAAATCATATTTCTAGCCAATATAGGAATATGCAGAAGAACAGGAAGTGTTATAATCCTTCCACCTTGCAACTTTAGCTTGAATTTTCCATGTCCAATGATTTTGACCTTCCTTTCATCCCCTAGGAAGACATCACCACCATCATATTTCTCATACTCGCAGAACCACTCCCTATGGGGAGTGAAATGAAAGGATGCACCTAAGTCAATCAACCATGCCTCATGATCTGCATGTCTATTTGAAGAAGAAGCCAAATAAAAATCACCACCTTCATCAGAGGTGGTTTTCGCCTTAGCAGAGGGAGAATCATCATATTCCTTTCCTTTCTCAGGAGCTTTAGATCTGCAATCCTTTTTGAAGTGCCCTTCCTTTCTACATTTCTAGAAAACCTTTACAAGCTTTACAGAGATTTATATCTCCCTCTAGATTTAGATCTCTCACTCGAGAAATTATTTATGTTTCTATTATGGAATCTTCCTTATACAGACAAGGCATCTCCCTTATAGTCCTCCATATTTTTCTGTCTCATTTCCTCCGACAACAAGGCTGAGACAATTTCATCAAAATTCAAGGTAGTTGTATTTCTACCTATTTTAAATACTAGACTACCCCACGAATCTAGTAGAGAACACATCAAACTAATGCACTTATATTCATCTGAGATTTTAATATCAATAGATGACAACTGACTTACCACAGTAGTGAATGCATTCAGATGCTCTGTCACAGAGTCTCCATCCTTCATCCTCACATTTTACAACATTTTCCGCAGGAAAAAAATTTTCACTAGAGACTTAGATTGGTACAAATTCCCTAACTTGTCCCACAAATTCTTTGTCGTAGCTTCCCCAAATACATTCAACAAAACCGAATCCAAGATACAAAAATATATTGTTCTCTTTTCTTTTCGATCCAACTTCATCGAATCTTCATCTGACATTGTCGTTGGTTTATTACTCAGATCTCCTGCGATCCACTAATCTTTATCCACCAGTAGATCCTCCATCTTGAGCTTCTACAACTCAAAACTCTGACCATTAAATTTCTTGATCTTTATATTTCTAATGCTCGCCATCTTATTTCACCACAATAATCGACCCTGCAAATCTCCCACTGAACATGGTCTACCACAGGCCTGAGCAATACCCCTTATCAGCAAAGGCATCCCCTTGAAGCCGAAACAACTCTAATACCAAATGTAGGTTTTAAACCTGTACATAAATCATCTACAAACAAGCTCTTAAAACAAAAAATAAATCAATAGCGAGAGCATAAAACATAAAATAGATATACACATATATTTTCCCCTCGATCCAAAAACTGGGATTACCAACTTGATTTTTCATTATATTCCTTTTAATGTTACAATACATATATATATACATGTCGAAGCATTCATAAACCCCAATCCATTAACCATGGATCAGAACATAATTGTAGTTCCCTTGACTAGATATACAAAATACCATGGGTAGAAAACTGCTTAAAACCATAAGTACATCTGCCCACCTAATATAGGGTCAAAAAAAAAATTTCCCAAGGCGTTGCCTCGGACCTCGTGAAGGTCACCCCTCTTAATAGTTGTGGAAATAATATAACACACACCCAACATTCCATAGGATGGAAAGGCCTCCAGTGCTTCCCCTGGTATCTTAGGCAATTACCTCATGGTGAGGCTTAATATTCTTTAGAATCTCCTTGAACTTTGATTCCGAGATTTTGGTTTCTTGGATGAGCATGATACTAGGTTTATCTTTTTTGAGTCTGTATTTTAGGTATTTTTATTTTCCTTTACTATTGAGGCCTCTTACATTCCAGGATGTAATAATCATTTTGACATTTTGTTGAGTTGGTGGAATACTACCGACATCGACACCACCCTTCCAGCATGTACCAACGTTTCTCCTATCATATTTATGGTTTCATTCAAGTTTTTCATTCCGCATTTCTTCCCTCCTTTTCCTTGAGGACCCTCATCCCCACCTTGGTTTATTTGTGAACCCAGATTATCTGGTTGCTCTGATCCTATTGTCCCATTTTTAGCTTTTTATTGTTGGAAGGTGTCTTTGTATAGTTTCTTCTAGTCTTCTGGGATGAATCGTTCGTCCAGATGACTCCATTCATTCAACAACCAGCGCATGAATTTCTCTTTTTTACTTAAGTACTCCTTTTGGCTATCGATCTCCATATTAGCCTGCTCTGTTGGCTACATCGTGGCTTCTTTGTCTAGTGGTTCCTCCTCGGCCTTTCGTTTGGCACTATTCCCACCCTTTCACAACATTGGTTGAGTCTTCGGTCTTCCTGCTTCATTATGGCCTTCTATGATTTCTTCCTCCTCCTATAGGATGTCATATCGATTGTTATTTTGTACGCATTTGTTTGATGACGATTGAGCCGAGGTATGTGGGTTCCTCTGATTCCTTTTTTTTCTTTGAACTTCTTGGAAACCATCAGCGCCTTCTTATGGTTTACCCTCAATATTGGATTTAGAATCTTTGGGTTCAAACTGGTTCATCGGGCATTAGCAAAACAAATCCCCGCATTTATGGCACCTACGACATCTTAAAGGAATGTTCTCATATTCAAGGGGTTGCTGCCATACCTCATCATGATATTCCAACTCAATGAATTCAGGTAAAGGCTCTGTTATGTTCATGTAGACACAGATCCTGGCATAGCATGTATACCTTCCCTGCCGCATTCTACTTTCACAAAACTTCCTATGGAGTTCTCGATTTTGTCCAGTATGTACGGATCCCAGAAGTCTACATGGAGGGCAAAGAGTAGAACCACCAAACAAATCTCTTCATCTGGGTTATAACACTCCTCCTAGTGTCTCATGAACATACCTCCTTTGTTGAAGAATTAAGGATCACCTTAAAACAACCTTTCCTTGTCCTCTAGATTGGAGAAAATTACTATGAAGAAGCCATAAGCCCCCAATTTTAGCTCCATGTGGCCTTTTGGTTGTCATTTGTGTTGAATCCACTTTACCAGATCTCGTTCAGTTGGAAAAACTCCTATAAATTTGCAAATTAGTGTGTGGTCCTTAATGTACTTCCTATAGTTCTCCAGTTTGTTACTGGTTATGGTGAATTGTGGCTTCTTGGTCACTCACGGGAGGCATTGTCCGCGCATGCAAGCCTTCCATTGAGCCCCTAGGTCAGGAGGTCCTTTCCCTTTACTGTCCAGGGTGCCTGCAAATGTCGTGCTCTGTGTACTTGTCTCATCGCTCACTATGTTCTGGTACGAGGGGATCTCTCCCCTCCCTGTAGGTACACTCATGTCGTCCATTAGCGCGTCAGTCTAAAGTGATTTCAGGTGCTCAAGTTCAGAGCAGCCGATGATGTTCGATTGCAGAGATGTCAAGTTTCCTCAGAAACTCTAGCAAAGCGATCTAACATAATGTTAGTTTGGGGGAAGTTTGGTTTATTTGTTATTTATGAAAATGTTTTTTTTTTTTCTTTAATAATATAGAATTATTTCATATATATACATTAGATATTTTGTTGATAAATTGATTTATTTATTTTAAAATTTTATTATTATTGAGAAAATTATATTAATCATATATTAATTTGAATGGAAAACTATTTTCAAAATAAAAAAATAGTTAATTATATTTAACTTAAAAAGTTTTAAAAATATTATTATCTTTCCTACCAAAAATTCATACATATATTATTTTAACTCATAATATATATTGTCCAAGGGGTCTTGGATAGACAGTCATTAGGTTCTTTGTCAAGGCACTCCTTGAAAAGAAAAAATGAGGGAAGTTAAAAAGTTTTTCAAATAATGAGGAAAATTAAAAGCCCCCGAGGAAAACTCTATTGGTGGAAAATTAAAATCCCCCCAAAGACAACTCTATTGGTGGAATGAAATATTATGTTCCAAAAGATTCCAAGTTCAAATCTCTTGAGTTTATGGGTAGGCTTCATACCTAAGGTTGGAATCTACTCTCTATAGAGTTAAAAAAGGAAAAAAATAAAAGTGAAAAAAAATAAATAAATAAATAAGTGAAATGTATATGTCATGACTAAATTTTTACGAAGTGATTGGTGTTTTGATATATATATATATATATATATATATATATATATATATATAATTTGAAGCTGGGTTAGGAATTATATAAGTTGCTTTTTAACGTGGTGCATAAAGTAATTTTATGTATATGTGTGAGATAAATTAAAATTTTTATTATTATTGTAAAAAATGATATTAAGCATATAGTAAATGAAATATAAATTTATTTTATTTTAAAAAAAAATTAGCTAATTAAATTTAACTTAAAAGCTTTTAAAAATATTATTGTCTTTCTACCAAAATTTAATTCATACATATAATTCGTTTAGCTCACTAAATAATTTTTTATAATATTATAGTATTAATAATAATATACTATGTTTATCTATGATACATTAATGCCAACTTCACTTGTAATGTCTTAAAAAATAATCTCACAATATCTCTAACATATAAATCGATTTGACTTTTAATGTTTTAATGACTTGGAATAAGATTGTTCTAAAAGAAAAATTAGCTAATTAAATTTAACTTAAAAACTCTTAAAAATATTATTGTCTTTCCTACCAAAATTTAATTCATACATTAAATTCGTTTTTTTATAGTATTATAGTTTTAATAATAATATAATATGTTTATCTATGATACATTAATGCCAACTTCACTTTTAATGTCTTAAAAGATAATCTCACAATATCTCTAACATATTAATATCGATTTGACTTTTAATGTTTTAATGACTTGGAATAAGATTGTTCTAGGGTTGGAATTAAAAAATGAAAAAAAAGGAAAGAAAAGTAAAATGTATACTTTATGATTAAGTTTTATGATGTGGTTGGTATTTTGACATGTATAATGATAAATGATATTGATTTATTTATCCATTTTCAATCTTGGCTTGTTAAGCTTTTTTATCATTGATTTATTTTTTCGGTTGGTAGTTTAGTTTAGTTATTTATGAAAAGTAATTTTTATAATTTTTTTTTTTTTAATTTAGAATTTTTTCATATATAGTTAATGAATTGAATTAAATTATCGATTTAAAAATGAAATATTCTTGATGTGATTATTAGTCAAAGATTTCTCAAGATCACAACTTGAATTCAAAAAAAGTTTTAATATATTATTATCTAATTCATAAGTATAATATGTTTAACTCATAATAAATAGTTTTCACAATTATATAATAGTTATCTATAATATTATAATATTAATGATAATATAATATAGTTATGTTTTATTGCACCAAGAGGCATTCTTGAGGGCAAATATGGAATGCATGTTCTAAAATATTGTCTTTTTCTTTCCTGTAAACATTTTGACTAGGTCAAATTACATAAAAATAAAATTATTGCGTCTAAAAAACCCACACAATAACCCAGGAATTCTGGTAAGATTATGAAATTTTCCACAATTTGTTTTGAAAATCTGGGTTACAGTTGTTAAACTTTAGTATTTTGGGTGCCCTAAGGGTTTTTGATGGTGCTAGATCCATTTCCACCATAAAAAAATGCAATTCAAACACTCCAACTATCTGATTTCTTCAACGGTCCGGGCTATAAATCAGCGGTCCAGACTATTCTGTTAAGTTCGTGGACAACTCCTAAAATTAATAACGTGAAAACATTTTCTCTATCAAAATAAAATAAAAATAATAAAAAATAAACTAGCTTAGATCCATCTTAACTCTGGATCTACCAAGTGCTAAGAGGGATCAAATTTTGTGAGATTAAAATCTCTTTAAAGTGAAAATAAATTTTATCCTTCTCTGCACTTATTAGATTTTAAGTTAAAATGAACCTTTCACAAAATAATCTCACAATATATTTAACACATTAATGTGGTTTATTAAGCTTCTTTATCATTAATGTTTTTTTAATTGTAATTTGGTTTATTTATTATTTATGAAATTTAATTTTTATAATTTTCTTTAATAATTTTCATTTGTTTATATATATATATATATATATTAAATATTTTATTAATAAATTTAAATGTTCATTTTAAAAATTTTATTATTATTGAGAAAAAAAATTAATTATATATATCATTTCCTTGCTCAGAAATTAGGCGTCCTTAACACCTTAGCCACTTGATGAGTCACACCTTGAAGGAGCAAAGACCCATCTCGTGAGTGTCTTTTGTAAAAATGGTTATAGTAGGTCACAGGGCCTTAAAGCTTTCCTTAAAGTAGAAAAAGATCCTTTAGTTAAAAATAAAAAATAGCCGAGTGAATGGTCCTACAGTGTGCACTTTCCTTTCATTCAGGGAACCATTGATGGGATTTCTAGGATCCTTAAGGAACATAAGGTTTCTTCGTCTTTGAAGCCCCCTTAACACAATTCGTGACTCTCTCATATCAGTTAAAGATCCGGTAGACCCTAGGGATGGGAAAGGTGTCTACATTATTCCTTATTCTTGTGGGATACCTTACATTGGTGAAATTGGTCAGTTTATAAATCAAAGGATTTATGAACATGACATTAAACATGGAAGATCTCGTTCCTTCGTCTTAGTTGAGCATGAAAAAAATACTAACCATCATATTTTCATCGAAGAAGCTAAGGTCATTGCTAGGATTGACCATTTCCATCATCGTAAGTTAAGGCAGGCCTTAGAGATTGAAAAAATACCCGTCAATCCCAATAGAGATGATGGTTGGAATATCAATAGTTGTTGGATCCCTACCTTATATTCTTAAGTGTCTTTTATTTCTTCCCTTCTTCTTTTGCCTTAAATTTTTAGGCTCGTTCTGTGATTTTTTTATGGTTGTTTTCAATTTTTCCTTTGACCTCGTCCATATATATATATATATATATATATGATTAATTAATTAATTAACAAATTAACAAATTAATAAATAAATTAAATATTTTAATCTAAAAATATAATAAAAAATAGTTGTTACTAATTGAATTTAATTTTGAGAGTCAACCTAGCAGTCAAACTAGCACTTATCATAATGGCTAGTTTAGCCAATTCTACATCTATTTAACTCAACGTCTGGATGTGATATCTTACCTAGTCGTGATGATGAACCATCTGATCTCTCACCTAGTCCTAATGATGAACCACACTGGTTGGTTCTAAAGGCGTTGTACCATGGATCACATAAGCCAAATTTCTAAAAGTAATCGTATATTAATTAAAAAATAAAATTATTCAAAAAAAAAATAATTAATTAAATTTAACTTTAAAAAATTATTTAAAATATTATTATTTTTCTCATCTAAATTTAATTCATACATATAATAGGGATAATAGGGATGATGGTTGGAAATTGAGTAAGAGTTGGACTCCATCTCTCTCCAGATGATTTCCCCCTCTTGTTTCGGGTCTCAATTTCTTTTACTCTTTCCTTGTTATTCTTTTTTTAGAGTTTTATTTATTTTTCATCGCTTATCTTTAATTATTTCTTTTGGTCCCCCTTTATTTCTTAATCTTTTCTTTATTCTTACCCTTGGCATTATATTATCCTATATATTATATTAATTATAGTGAGCTTGGGAGGCTTCTATCCAAGTTTTTTTAGCATAGGAATAAAATCTTAAATCAAACCAAATAACTCTTTTCTTTAGGTCCGATAGACCAAAGATTGGTCTTAGTGGACGTTAACCATCAACATCATCATAATAATATTTATTGATTAATCCTTTAAATAAAAATTTTAATATTTTTATACTTGAGTCTACGATGAATTCTATGGAAAAAATTCTGCGGTGAAAATTTTCACTTGGGTCTGCAGTGAAAATTTTCTACATTAATACTTGGGTTTGTGGTGAATTTTGTGGTGAAAATTCTGCGATGAAAATTTTCTACACTAATACCTAGGTCTACGGTGAAAATTTTGCGGTGAATTTTCTCGATTAATACTTGGGTCTCTGGTGAAATTTTTTCCATTAATACTTGGGTTTGTGGTGAAATTCTGCAGTGAAAATTTTGTGGTGAAATTTTGCGCTGAATTTTCTTGATTAAAGGTCAACTGTCTGGTTTTCTGATATTCAGGTGCACACATTCCTTATCTTTTTCTAATACATATTTGCTCATATATTCTCAGGTATGAATAATTCACCGTAGCTACCAAAGATTACCAAAGGTAGACCTAGCACAGTTACTCTACAGAGCCTGTATGAGTATATAGAGTCTTTAGAGAAATGTAGAGAAGAAAGAGAAGTGAAGCTACAAACCCAGTTAGAAGCCATGCTGGAAAACAAATTCACATCTCTTGAAGAAAAAATCCAAAAACAAATAGAAAATAAAATAGAACTATTGGAGAATAAAATGGAGGCAATGGAGACTAGGTTGCAGGTCATAGAAAAACAAACCAAGATATGAACCAAACATCCTAGCCAGGAGATGATGATAATATAGAGAGTCTTAAAATGAAGGACATGATTAAAGAACTAGAAGAAAAAATTTAACAATAGTCTCACCCTAAATAGTGGGGCAGGTAAATTAGTTATCAAACCAATTAAAGATGAAATGAAAAAATTGATTGAATTAGACCATGAGCGTAACAAAAGGGCCTTGACCCTTATAATCTTTAGTTTGAAAGAGGAGGTAGACGAGGATACTTTAGCCATAGCCCAGACAGAATTACATAATAGATTACAAATTGAAACCACCTGTCTCACAGAAGCAACAAGGTTAGGGAAATTAACTGAGAATAAAGGAAGGCTGATCTGAATAAAGGTGAGTTCTACTGACCATAAATATGACATACTTAGTAAAACCTCAAGTCTAAAAGGAACGAGAATATTTATAAACGAAGATCTCATTCTAGAAGATCAATCATAATTAAGAAAGGAGATTCAAAAGGTAAAAGAAGCTAGGAAGGACGGAAAATGGGCAATAATAAAAAATAGAAAAGTCGTTATTCGAGATAGAAACCAAAATTATAGTAATAAATAGCAATTCAACATGCTCCAAATTCTTTCTTGGAACTGTTGGGGCTTTCCATGGAACAAAGACCCCAAACTAAGTTGGATCTCAAATGATTTTGATATTATATTGCTTGTTGAAACTTGGGAGAAAGAAGAATCTAAGGTCCCTAACATAGATGGCTTTTCACTATGGTCTACCTGGAACAAACGATCTATTAGCCACCTATAAAATTGGTCATATAAAATGGTGTATAAATCATTTTTTGAGCCTTCAAGAAATAGGTTTTATTGCAAAAAATTGTTATCTCTTGAAGAATCATGAAGACATCATGCACTTTGTTTAAATCTTCACTGTTGTTTCCATTTGTAAACTCTGAAAATCTGTTGTTTTCCATGAGGAAAAGACTGCTGCAAAATCCCATTTTTCCCCTCCTTCACTCAAAACTAACCTTCATTTTTACCCCTTTATTCCCCATGGAATTCCCCTATTTTCTATTTATTCCCCTTTCCCCTTCATAAAATCCCTTTTTACAAGGTTTAAAACTCATTTTTAAACTTTGCTGAAACCCCCAAATCCATAAAAAACTTTGAAAATTTTCATAAAAAATAAGTTTTTTGACTATGGGTTTAAGCCCCTTTGGGCTAAGTCCTAACCACTTCTCCACATGTGCCCACGACCTAGAACCAGGTGCTAACACAGTCGGGCGCTTATCGCATCGGCAATAATCAGAGCGCACAAGTCTTTTGTTGTATTAAGACCTCTGATCTGATGAGCCCCATTGTGTATAAGCCCCGATCCCATTGTCGCTTCATATAACCCTTGGGCCCACAATCGGGTCCTAACGTTTGTAAATAAACCCATCTCCGATGTAATTTTCCTTTGAAAATCATAAAAACCCCTTTTTCCTAAGTTTTGAACTAAACGCGCCAGTGCAATCTTTTTATTAATAAACACCATTGATCTTAAAACCCGATCAATGATACGCGCATTATCGCATCGGATAAATTCAAATGGGTATATTGAAAAGCCCATCTCCTCACCCCGATTCTGATTGGCCCTTATACATATAAGCCCTGGGCCTTTGCTCTTTCATATGAACCAATGGCCCCATAGTCGGGCGCCAAGACTTTTATATAACCCGCCCCCAAAGCCAAAACCTTTGTATTTCATTTTCATATGTTTTAAAGGGTTTTCGCTGATTAAATATTTGAGATAATCTCCACCATCGATCTGAAGTGATCAGACGGATCACACAATTTTGCATCACAAGTTTTATCGGGCGCATTTTATTCCCCCTTCCGATTGACTACCCTCGATGGATCCTCCGTTGTTGGATCTATCCACCACATCTTCGATCCGACAGCCCTTATTTTCTCCGATCATAAGCCCTTTCCTCTGCCTTGAACCCCTCTAATTCATCCTCCACCGTCGATCTGATCTTCAGATCAACTGTCCACGTCTAATCGCATCAGTGCCATTCAGTTTTGTTTCCCCACCGATCTTAAAGCCCCGATTGCATCTGGGTTGTCCATGTGTCCAGATCAAATGGTCCAGATTGCGTCTGCCGACTTTGGTTAAATTCATGCGCCCCGATTCATAATATTTTTGGCCAAATCTTAGCCGTTTATCTCTACAGATCAACGGTCCTTATTAAACCTCTCTCTGTCCTGTATATTATTTCGTTTGGCTCCATTTTTAATCTCGACCGTTGATCCTTTACATCTGATGGCCCATATTAACCCCAACAGGCCTGACCCCTGTGGGTCCTGCCTCCCTCCAAATATGATCTCCGCCATCCAATCTTAGATCTAGTGGCTTAGATTAAAACCGCCTTTCTCTGTCCCCACTTCGTTCCGCCCGTGCATCTTATCAAAATCGCGCTCGCTCCCCACCATTCAATCTGAGGGCCCAGATCTCACAGCTGACGCGTAGTTTCGCGTAACTTTCAGCACGCCCGTTAATTCCCCAAAATCACGCGAAATGGGCGGTATTTAAAATCCATGTGTCAGCCTCTGATGCATATCACGTCCAAAAATCTAAAACCACTTTCTCACCCTTTTGCTATGTGAAACCTATGGTTTCTCCTCCTGAAACCTCTTTCCCCTTTTCATTGTATTTTTTCGCGTTATGTTTCCCGTCGTTGATCTCTACAGATCAGCGGCTCAGATTTAATCTGGCCATATGCTATCGCCCTCCACCTAATCCAAGGGTTTTCAATGAGCGATCTCAACCGTTGATCTCGGGGCCAAATTTCATCTGACGGCCCACGATCATCCCGAAACCCCAAATTTCCTTTCCATATAATTCTCTCCGCCAAGGGATTTTTCCCCTTTTCCTTTGTATTCTTCACATTTTCCGCCATAACATAGTATATGTGACCCCTTCACATTATTATTTCCCCGATTTGTCTCGACCATCAATCAAATTAGATCTATGGCCCGGATTTAATCCTATGCTCCTTTCTTCCAAATCCCTTCCTTCTAACCCCCATAAGAAAATCTCCACCGTTGGATGCTTTCATCCAACGGTCGCGACTTAATCGCAGCCTTCTAAGCAGTCTTACCCAATAAACGCAGGATTTTATAACATTTTTTGTATTTTGCAGGTATTAATGGTTTTTCCATTATATAAAAGGAAAATTGAAGCCGAGGATGACGATCCTCCAGGCTTTCATGCATTGAAGAAAGATTGTTCTGCGAGGTTCTATACCACGTTTCGTCAATACATCATGAGTATTGATGCAATATGAGCCCCGTGTCACCTGCACATCAACAAGACACAGAAATGCCTAATTGAAATAAAGAGTATCAGTGTCAAAGACCCAAACACAGCAGAGATGAAGGATTAAACATTGATTATACAGTTTAATGGATTACGGCTAAAATCGAAAATCAAAAAGCCTAATCCACTAAATTAAACACGGTTAAAGGCAAATCAAGAATATTTATCAAATAGAGGATGCCTCCACTGCCACATCAGAGGCAAATTTATTCCTCTCAGCTACCAAATTTCCACCTGTGGCCTCACAGCATTCAACACAGGCCGAGTAATGACTAGAACAGAGGATATTTGCCTCACAATAGCCGAACAGTTAATTCAGCCGAAGAACTTATTGTAAAAATATCTGTTGAGTTACTACAGATATGACACAGAGCCTCAAAGTCAACAAATCTCTCCACCGAGCTTAATTCTTAAATGTTAAAAAATTAATACAGACAAACATCTGTAAACTTCTCCATCGAGCCCCTCAAAGGTCGAGAAGCATTAACTGTATTAATTGAACTCAGAAGATCTTTTCTCTCTTTCGACCTACTCATCCTTCTATAAAAACTTGTTGAGGAATCCATTGTAAACGTTGGTTGATCACTAGTTGTAATACTGAAACTCTCTGAAATAATACATAGTCTGTTGAAGTTGAAGAAGACATTGAAGTCTTGGAAGTCCTGATGATGTTGTTGCATGCTTGTTCTTGGAAAGGCTCTATCATTGGATCCATGAGCTTGGTTGTTGGTGAAGTATTCTAAACCGTTTAATGTTTTCCCCTGTTTTCATTTTGTTCCATAAATTCTTACCACAGCAGGATGAAAGTTTTAGGCTAGGAAATGACTCTTGGAAGCACCTTAGACATGTTTATCCTTCACTGTTTTATGTTTTCTTCTGCTGAGGTATATTAGAGTCTTTAATCTCTCTCTTTAGTCCTCATGCTTGTTTATTTCTCTAATAGTTTGAACAGTTGGTTTCATCATGATTTATGGTTGTCCCTACTTGTCTGCTGCCACTTAAAGGCTGTTATTGAAGTCTCCCTTTGAAGTATCTTTGTTTACAGTGAGCCAAGGAGGTCTGTTCTGATCATGCCCCTTGTCCTTGCTTGAACAGTTGGCTTAAAGGTCGTTATATTTGTGATCATAGATGTATTTAGGTGTTCCCTCTTCTATGACCGTAATTATCAGTGAATCTTTTATTTTTTCTAAGTCATTTGAAATAAAATCTCTAAGGAAATAGGGTGTTCCTCGAATCTTAGATTTCATTTGAAAAGTTGTTTTGAAGTCATTATTTGCTTAAAGTATTATTTGTAGAATTCATGGTTAGCCCTTTCTATCAAAAAATTATTTATTGTTCAAGTTATGCTTTCAAATTCCCTTTGTTGAGGATTAAACTTCTCTTTTCCAAAATCATTAATGTCCATCTCATTTCAAAACCAAAGGATCCTATGGCCAAGTTAGATTTTCCCTTTGATATCCCATATCCATTGATAAGTTTTTCATAACCTCTTTTTGACCCCATTGCCCAATGAAGCTGACATTTCCCATTTTTATCTATCTTTTCTAGACCTTTTAGGTTCTGCTTTATCAATTCAACCAAACAAAAAAACAAACAATTGCACTTAATAACTATTCTAAAACCAATACTCAAAGCACACAAGACAAACCTTTGCAAAAAATAAATAATTTGAGAGATCCCTCTCAGAGAGCAGGAGGAATAGATCTTGTAACTCTAAATATTAGTTTTGATGTTGCCTTGTCTTTTGATTTGCCAAACTATCAAAACACGGGGGACCAACATAATGGCGATCACGGTGGGACCCTGAGTAAAATCTTTAAAACAAAACACTCCCTATCCAATATAACAAAAGTAGCCTTTTTCAAGCACTACCTAAAAAAAATGGTAATCATGATAGGACTTAATTGAATTAGTGACAAACTAAGTAACCCTTAGGATTCTCGTAGGACCTTATCAAACCTTGAAAGAATCAGTTACCAAGCCATAAGAGTGAAATTTGTATTTTTAAACACCTTAGCTAAGTGTTAAGTCAAATTTAGGACACTCTCATAACCTATAAGACCGAAATAACTCAGAAAAAACCCAAAAAACATTTCAGTTTGGCTTCATAATAAACATGGTGGTGGAACCATCCAATATTTTACCTTCATAGAAGCTAAATAATTTCCACCTGGCGACTCCACTAGCCCCAGTAGGCCTATTACTCATCTAGGTCCCTAGATCTCTTTAGGACTATGTTAACCAGCCTTGAAGAAGTTTAGAAGCCTAGTCCTATACTAGATGAGACATCGTGAGAGGCAAAACTCCCAAAAACAGTCCCTAAAGCCTTAACCTCTCTAATTTTTGAAAAACAGTCTGGCTTCATATAGGATCAATACTAGATCCCATCCAGACCCAAATCCTCCTTTAATCATTGAAAATCCATAGAGAATTCTATGGCAGACTTCTAAGTCTGGAAAATCAGCTGCTAATAGGAGCCTCTTAAGAAAAAAGTCTGTCCCTGAAAACCTTATTGTCTTATAGGATTCACACTTTGATTTACATCATACAAAGAACATATTTAGAACTATATCTCATGGTGATTTAAACCAAATTGATCTTGACATTGTAGATTTGCAACAAAGCTTTAGTAGAGAAGCCTCACCTTCCACTCCTCCTGATTCCCAGCTTCTTCATCACTTTAGCCTTTTTCATAACAAGTCTGCTCAAAATTAGTTTGCTCCCCCAAGTGTTTCTTCCACTCCAATCCATACTACCATTGTGCAAAACACTCCTGTTCAGCCCACTTTCACTCTTGTAAATCTACCCTTATTTCCAGCCATGGCAACATGGTATGCCCCATTAGTGTTACCACAACCTCTACTTCCCTTACCAAATGATTACCAATCTAAAATTCCTCATTTCACTGGAAAAGAGTCTACAACAGCTCAACATCATGTAGATAGAATGGAAGATGCATTTGATTACATGGAGATAGAAGAAGAAACTGTGAAGATGAGGATCTTCGCCCAAATTTTAGGAGGAGAAGTAAAGAAGTGGTTTAAGAACTTACCTCCTAACAGCATCAATGATCTCCCTGATTTGCATCAAACATTCATCAACAAATGGGAACTCAAAAAGAACCCTCTTCAAATACTAGCAGAGTATAGTAGCCTCAAGAGAAATCAAGAGGAAAGTGTTCATGAATACTCCACTAGGTTCAATAGCATTTACAATGCTCTTCCACCTCACATGAAACCTCCCCAAGGCATGGCCTTAGTAAGGTATCCCGAAGGCTTTGATGCTAAAATGGCTTATCAATTGATGGAAAAAGATTACTTAACCTTAGAAGACATGCAGAAAGGAGCTGTGAGCATAGAAGCGAACATAATTGAGAAAATAAATAGGTTGAGATCAGAGAAGAGGGTAACTTATAAAGATGACATTTCACCCTCAACTTCAACTTCTTACACTAAAATAGACAACCTAGTGAAGGTGATGGAGAGGATGCTCGAAAAGATCAATTTGAATCACTCAGTGCCACCAAGAGAACCTCAAAACAACCAAACTAGAAATAGAAATCAGAATTATAGAAGAAAAAACAATCAATATAAGCAAAAAGAAAATTACCAACAGGTTATACCTCCCTTCCAGAAAAACTATGTGGATCAATATGAGGAAAATAGGGAAATGGAAAGTTTGGGAGAAGCCCATGTAAACTTGATTGGATCAGACAGTGGGGATGATGTTTTCCTCACTGAGGAAGAACAAGGTTTCTTCTCTGATCAAAATATAGACACCTATGAAGATTCTGATGATTATAGATTGGGGTTTGAAAATGCAATCATGGAGGTACACAAACAATATGATCTTAGGAGCAAAGGAAACGTGGAAAATTCAAAAGATAAGAACACTACCACTGTTGTCAAGAAAAACGTAGAAATTCAGCCTAAGAATACAGTAGACAAACCCATCATTTTGGCTAAAAAACCAAATTTAAACAAAGAGAAAAATAGCCGGCCAAATTTTGAACAGAGTACCCCTAGCACTTCAGCTAGTGATCCTAACAAAAGTATCCCAATTACCAGTCCAAAAAAAGTTTATCAAATCAAAACTGCTGAAAGGAATTCAATTGAAAAGATGGATGTAAATATGAACAAGTTGATTGTTCCTTTTAGCCTTGAGGGAGAGATTGCCAATATAAAATTTACCATCCCCCTAGTTGAACTAGTAATCCAAGAAGTGTACAAAAACCAAGTTTTAAAAGCTTTGAACCTAGGAAGTGATACTAACACCTTAAACTTGATAGATGACAAGCCTGAGTTGTTGTTTGGTCCAGAAGTTGAAGGAAAATACCAAGAAGGGGCTGTACCTCCCTTCTATGTTATTTTTAACATACATGAGAAAATTTTACACAATGCCATGTTAGATTCTGGAGCTTCACACAATCTAATGCCCAAGGTAGTAATGGAAAGATTATGCTTAGAAATTACTAAACCATACAAAGATTTGTATTCCTTTGACTCAAGAAGAGTCAAATTTTTGGGTTTAATCAAATATTTATGCATTAATGTAGCTCAAATTCCTGCTAAGAGTCTACTAATTGACATAGTTGTAGCTGACATTCCCCCTAAGTATGGCATGCTCTTATTAAGATCATGGGCAACCAAAGTTCAGGGAAACCTTCAAATGGACATGTCTTATGCCACCATCCATTTTTTTAACCAAAAAAAATTACTCAACAAGAAAAGGAAAACATAGACCCAATCAATTTACCAGAGCAATCAGAACTTCCCTCAAATCAGATATAAAACATTGGCAATCAACAGCAAAAAGAAAATGAAAATGAGGCAAATATACTGTGGACAATAAACTTTGATGGATCCTGTAATAAAACAAGTGCCGGGGTAGGTGTTTGGATTCAAAATACGAATCAGAGTTTTTCATATAAATTAGATTTCCCATGAACTAACAATATTGCTGAGTATGAAGCACTTCTCCTAGGCATACAATTGCTTAAAAAATTAGAAGCCCAAAAGATATCAAACCTAGGAGATTCTGAACTTATCATAAGACAAATCAAAGGAGAATACTCAGCTAGAAATCCAAGGCTTAGGGAATATCGGAACGCTTCCCTTGATTTATTGAAAACCTTTGAAAAATATGAACTTATTTTCATTCCTAGAGCACTAAATCATCTAGCAAATGAACTCGCTTTCAACGCCAGCAACTACCAATTACCTGAGATAAATGAACAGCTTAGCGTAAATATAAAACATAAGCCTGCAGTGTCTGATAACGAAGATCACTAGAAAGTGTTCGATTCTGACAAACACATAGATGATTTCTTAAAATCAGAAAATGATTTCGACATACCAATGTCAAAAACCAGCCATAAAGAAAACGGTTTGTATATTGAACAAATCCCAGAAGTTGAAATTGTTAGCCACCTATAATATTTTGTTATACCAAAAGGTGGCTAAAACTTTTTGGAGCCTCCAATGAACAAATTTTATCACTAAAAATTGTTGGCTTTTGAAGTCTCTCTAAGGCCTCATGCCTTTGTCTGGATCCCTTATTGCTGTTTACATCCTAAAAGCCTCTGAAATCCTTCAAAAATCCCAAGTTAAATACTGCTGCATAACCCCTTGGTCCACTTCCTTTTCTTCCTCACTAACCTCATTTTCTATTCTCCGTTTCCCATAAAAAACCCCACAATTTCATGTTTCTCCCTTTCCATTTCATTAAAATCCCTTTTATAAGGTTAAAAACTCACTTTTTAACCTTACCGAAACCTTCATTTCCTTCAAAAAGCCCTTCAAAAACCATGAAAATACATGTTTTTATGTATAGGACTTAAGCCCCTCGAGCTTAAGCCCTTAGCCCCTTTCTTCCATACTAAACCCTTTGGCGCTCAGCGCAAATCGCATTTTCCGCGATTCGTTTAAACTAACCCATCGCAAAAACTTGCGATGCGATCGTTCGCTCGATCGCAAATCGCAAATCGCGAGTCATGGTTTTTTCTAAAGCGCTCATCGCAAATATCTCGCGATGCGATCCATCACAAATATTTGTGATGTGATCCATCGCGATCCTCATCGCGGATCTCCATCACATCGCAAATCCCTCCTCCATCGCAAATCGCGAGATCGCGAATTTCGATTTTCATTTAAAATGCCCATCGCAAATATTTGCAATGCGATCCATCGCAGTTTTCCGCCCATCGCATAATCGCAATATCGCATTTTCTCTCCGTCGGATAAATCCGCCATCGCGTTTTTCTATTTTTGCGATTTGCGATCGATCCCGCCGGGCCCACCATATGATACCCCCTCCATTCATATCAAATGCGCCTTTTTCCTTTGTAAAATCGAAAACGATATATTTTGTGATTTTCAAAGGTTTCGCCCATTACATCCCGCCGCCGCATCTCCGCCGTCAATCTGCACCCCCGCTCCATGATCCAACGACCCTGCTTCCTCCGCACAACCTCCTATGCAGTTTAACCTATGAACGCAGGATTTCATAACTTTCGTTTGTATTTTGTAGGGTTTAACATTTTTCACTATATTCAAAAGGAAATTCGAAAGATGAGGGTGACGACCCTCTCTCTTTTGATTTGTCAAAGGAAATCGGCCACAGTGTGCAAATTCACGTTTTCATCAGTGTTTCATGAGGCATTGATGCCTTTTCCTACCTGTGACGCCCTGCACCATAGAGAAAGCCGTCAAGAACAATGCAGAAAAAAGGGTATCAGAGATTGAAGACTAAAAATGAACTAGAACAGCATATTAGTGGACAGATTGGCGGGGATTACGGCTAAGACAGTTATCAAAAGCCTAATCCCCCAGCCTAAAACACAGTTCAATGAAAAATCTAAAAGTGTTTTATCATACATATTGCCTCCACCGCCATACTTTGAGGCAAATTGATTCCTCAACCACCATAGTGCCACCTATTGTCTCAAGACGCTCAATCAGAGGTTGAATTTACTAAACAAGATCAGATATTTTGCCTCGAAGCAACCAAAGAAGTTATTTCTGCCCCAGATTTAATGACAGAATGTGTGCAGAGTAACCCTAGCAGTATGCAAAACCTCAAATGTCAAACAAAGCTCCCACCAAGCTTAAATTCTGAGTGTACATCATTCAATACAGTAGAACGTCTGTATAGTTTTTCGCTGGGCTCCTCAAAGGCCGCAAATACATTAATCCCTGTATTAATTGATTTTGAGATCTTTTATCAGATCTCACCTCCTCATTCTTCTATAAATACTTCCATAGAAGATGAGTGAGGGGTTGGTTGTTAATGTAAATTGCTGAAGCATTGTAATGTAATTGAGCTGGAAACTCTTGACTGTAAACAGTGGTTTCATTGGCTCTTGGAGCTCTGCTTGTACCAGATAAGTTAGGTTGTGAAGAAGAGATGAACTAAAACACTGGACTTGAAGATTGTAACTGGTTTGGAGCATCAATACAAGCTGATTTATGGGATCCTGGTCTATGTTGACAGTGATGTTATTCTTATCGTAACTTGTGTTTTATTTCTGTTTTCAATCTATTTCATCTTCTTCTGTAAAGAACAGTTTAAATAGTATTAGGACCTACTGTATATCAGTAACCTTCTCTGGCTGAGAAATCTTTATCCCAATGTTTTCTTCTAACTGTGTTATTTAGAAATGATTTAATTTAGTTCAAGCATAGGAATGTTGGCGTTCCCTCGTCCTATTGTCTTAGCTGGATGTTATTTTTGAATGTTACTTTCTGCATAGGCGGCTGAGATATTAGAGGAAGTTTTGGTGCTTTGATACAGACATGCATAGCTATCTGATTGTTTCCATTGGAATGTGTTAAAATCTGACTAGTTTCAAAGTACTTATCAGATCTTAGACCATTCTGTGTTATCTTTGTGATTGTCTTGAAAGTAACCAAGTAAAGAAGAGCTAGAAGAGGATTTGTGGTGAGCTCGGCCCGCTAGTTTCTACTCCAAAGGCTGCTTTCAAGTTGACCTTCGTTTTTTTTTGTGTTTTCTATGGAAAGTGTATCAAAGGCTGGCTAGTTTCAAAGTACTTACCAGATCCTAGTTTTCTTTCATGTTTTCCTTAAGTGCTTGGTCAAAGGGTGGCTAGTTTCAAAGTACTTACCAGATCCTGGGCTGCTCTTTGTTCTGCATCTATTTTTTCCCTTCTTATTGTATCATTCCATTCCATAAATCAAACCTTAAAGAGATCCTTAGACATAGATGACTTGCCCCATGGACCACTCTTGCCTCTTGCTGTTCCAATTAAACCCTATTATGACTCCATAGCCCAATGGACTGAAACTGTCATCATCTTTCCTCTCAGTCAAAACCTATTCTGGTGCTTGCAACTTCTCACCTTTGAACCTATTTGCACATAGATCTTTCCGCCTCAAACAGAAACTATGTTCAACCATCCAACACAAAACAAAACCCTTGGACCTCATAACTAGCCTAATATCATCACCCTAAAACTTCAAAGACAATATCCATCTTTGTACATATTGGAGAGATCCATCTCCGGATCTAGGAGGGCTAGATCCTAGGATCCCAAAGTTGGTTGAAATGATGTTAACTCTGTAATTGGACTCTGCCAATCTTGCCAATAAATTACAGAGACCTAACATTTCTGGCGACTCAGCTGGGGACTGAGTGTTTTAATACCTTCTGAAGACCTCAGAGAGCCCTTAATTCAAGAAAACTTTGCGAGTAAAAAGCAGCCTTTTCAAGCACTACCAAGAAATCGTAATTATGATAAAACTTGTTTGAATCAGTGACAATTTAGGTCAATCCTACGATTCTTATAAGCCTTTATTTAACCTTGGAAGATCAGCTGGCTTAGCCATAAGAACAGATTACCTTTGTCTCACAACCATAGCTAAGTTTTGAAGCAAAGTTAAGACATTCTTAGAAACCAACAGAAAAATAATTCAAAAAAATACAAAAAACATTTCAGATTGGTAGTAAAACACTAGTTTTTGATATCTTGTTTACATTTTTGATGTGTTTTACTCTATACTCTTAAGACAGAGTCTGGAAAGGGCCAGGTAGCCTCCGGATCTCATCCTCTTTTAGAGGTGACATATCTGGTGAATGCCCCCCCAGTCAATCTCTGGTTAGAGTTTATTGTGTTTTGAGATATCCTTGAAAAGGAATGTTTCACAAACACTGTGGTGGAAAGTGTACTCCTTTGAAAACACTCTAGACTTTCCACCTGGCGACTCCACGATCCTGAACAGACCTTAAGACTCCACTGGGAATAACCCTCATCATTACAACACCCTTCAAACCTAGTTAAAAGGCTGTAGGATTAGAACTAAGAAAAAAGATTAGTTAACCCCTCAAAGATTGTCATATCTGGTTGAAATTTTCTTGTTCATTTGGGTCTAAAAACGTACCATAGTGGCTCCTAGGAAGATTCACACTAGAGACCATCCCGACCCTGATCCACCTAAGATAGTTGATAACCCAGAAAGAATCCTTAGGAAGTCTCCTAAGATACAATTTTCAACTTTTTTCAGATCACCCCTAAGAGCTAATTCAATCCCTGAAAATCTTTCAGCTCTTCAGAAATCACAAACTGACTTCTTAAACCCCTTTAGGACTAGGTCATTTGGTGATTTAGATCAGTTAGATTCTGAGTCTTCACATTCATCCCCGGAAAAAAGCGAACCCCTTGGGGATAGAGAATCAACACCTCCTGATTTACATTTTCTACATAATCTAGGTACATCTCATCCAAGATCAGTTCAGCAATATTTTGTTGTCCCATCCACTTCTGTTCATCCTTCATCCACTGTTCAAACCACTCCACTTCAAGCCACACCTCCTCTTGTAAATCCACCACATATCTGGCAGCATGGTATGCTCCCTTAGTCCTTCCTGTACCATTAGTCAACCTTCCACAGGACTATCAGTCCAAAATTCCATTGTATGATGCTAGCAATACTATAACAGCATCTCAACATGTGGACAAGATGAATGACTACTTTGACAGAAATGAAATTGATGATGATTCTGTCAAGCTTAGACTATTTGCTCAAAGTTTGGGGGGAGAAGCAAGAAAATGGTTTAAAGGTTTAGCCCCTCATAGTATTAATGATCTCCAAGGCTTCCATCAAACATTCTTGAACAAATGGGATGTGAGGAAGAATCCTCTCCAAGTCCTTGCCGACTATAACAATCTCCATAGGAACCCTGGGGAAAGTGTACAAGTTTATTGTACCAGATTTAACAGTGTGTATAATGCACTTTCCCCTGAATTAAAACCTCCTCAGGGCTCAGCTTTAAACAAATTTCCTGAAGGGTTTGATGCTGATATGACCTATTCATTAAGAGAAAGAGATTTTGCAACCCTTGAAGACATGCAAAGAGGGGCCCTTTCTGTGGAAGTAAACTTAATGGAGAAGAGAGCAAGGATGAAAGCTGAAAAGAGAGTATCTTTTAGAGAGGAGTCCACACCTTCCACTTCAAGCTCAAAGATGGAAAGAATGATGGAAGAAATGATGAAGAAAATGAGCATTCTAGAGAGAGCGCAAGCAATTCTAAATCAGAACGCTCCTCAAAACAGAAACCAAAACCAGAATCAGAATATTAGAAGAAATCAGCCTCCAAACAGACCCAGGGAAGATGATCAACAGATCACTCCTCCCTTCCATCAAAAATTTTTAAGTGAGGTTGAGCAAGCAGATCAAATAACAGAGGAGGATGATATAAACTTATTTGGGGTAGATGATGATGACTTCGAGGTTCATTTTGATAAAAAACAAGGTCTTTATACACCTTACGATGACAAAAGAGATGATAATGAAAATTATTATCAAAACATGGAAAACGCTGTCATAGAGCCTTCAAAGGAATGTGAACTCAGAAGCAAATCTAATCAACGAACCCCCAACAATAAAACCTCTGACAAGCCTTCTCAAAACAGCACTGCAACCAAGTCTAAAACAATCAAACAAAAAGACAAAACAGTGGCTGATAATTCTGGTAATGGTAAAGAGAAAGACACTCAAAATATTGAAAAACAGAGTGCAAACATTAGCAGTACTAACACTCCAGTTATTACTCCTGGTAAAACAACTGTTTCGACTATAGATAAACCAAATCAACAAGCTGTTATTGCTGATAAAGTGGCAGTAAGCAAGGCTAAAATCAATGCTTTAAAGAGTCAAAACCTTTTCAGCCTGGAACAGGAAATCTCAAAGATCAAAATTTCTGTTCCTTTGACTGAGTTAGCTGCCCAACATGTATATAGGTCCAAAATTTTGAAGGCTTTGAACTTAGAAGATAATGAAGATACACTCAATCTTAATGATGACCAACCAGAGCTTATTTTTGGTCCAAAGATTGAAGGTAAATTCCAAGAGGGTCTTGTCCCTCCCTTTTACGTAAGCTTAACCATTCATGACAAAATTATGCACAATGCTATGCATGACTCGGGCGCTTCCCATAATTTAATGCCAAAAGCTGTAATGGAAAGCCTGGGTCTTGAAATTACCAGACCTTACAAAGACTTGTACTCCTTTGACTCAAGTAGAGTTAAATGTCTAGGATTGATAAAAGATCTCTGTGTTAACTTAGCCCAGATTCCAGCCAAATGTTTGGTCATGGATGTTGTCGTGGCTGATGTACCCCCAAAGTATGGAATTCTTTTATCAAGATCTTGGGGGGCTAAGTTACAGGGAACTATGCAAATGGACATGACCTATGCGACTATCCCTGTTTTTAATCAGACTAGAAGACTTTACAGGGAAACCCACATGCAGTACACAGTGACAAGTCAAGACCAGCCTCAAAACTCTCCTCTGTACACTGTAAGCATGAGCCTTGATTCTTTTATCATGTTTAATGATGAAACACTTACAGAACAAATCATTTCAATAGAATTAGTTTCTGAAACAGAGGAAGAAAAACACAACGCTGAACGGTCGAAACAGTTTGCTGTATCTGAAAATCCTAGCAAACTAAACACAGGTCTTGAACTGCAAGTCATCAATCCATTAAACTTAAAACTTGACAGTCAAGAAGACAATCCTCGA
This sequence comes from Pinus albicaulis, assembly GCA_034641835.2. NCBI lineage: Eukaryota > Viridiplantae > Streptophyta > Pinopsida > Pinales > Pinaceae > Pinus > Pinus albicaulis. The sequence continues at coordinate 170,447 of JAXQQM020088914.1, forward strand.
CCCGATGAAAAACTTGAAGAGTCAAGTCATGCAAAGGACATGAACCAAACTGATAAAGCTGAAAATGTTCCTCTCTGGACCATGCATTTTGATGGGTCATGCACCAGAACAAATGCTGGTGCAGGTGTCTGGATTACTAACACTGAAAATAATCATACAGAGTGTATTTCATGTAAATTAAACTTTCAGTGTTCCAACAACATAGCAGAATATGAATCCTGTCTTTTAGGCTTGCATATTTTGAAAAAGCTAGGTGCCAAAAGAATTAATGTATATGGGGATTCCGAATTAATCATTAGGCAAGTCAATGGGGAGTATAATGCAAATCACCCCAGACTTAGGGCCTACAGGAATGATGTCATGGATCTTTTAAAAACATTTGAGGAATCCAACCTGACTTTTGTCCCAAGAAAAAGAAACATTGCAGCCCACAATTTAGCCTTTGCTGCTAGAACCTGCCCAATACTATATGATGACACATCTCAGATAAAATTCAGACCAGCTATCCCGGATAACAAGAAATATTGGCAGGTGTTTGATGGAGATAAACAAATAGAAGACTTCATGCAATTCAGAAATGAGTTTGAACTCCATAGTTCAGATTCAGACTATGATACAGACTGCAGTGAAGAAAATTTTCTTGGTGAAGAAGAGCCTTCTCCCGAGCTTGTCAACATTAACCTTCAGACTAGAAAAATTAGAAACCAAACAGAGTTGAGTGCAGAATCTGAAACAGAGGAATTGGAAACTCTGCATTCTAAAGATGACAGTTTGCCCAAGGGTTTGGCCCCTCTAGAAGAATTGTTCGATTTTAATGATGTGGCCAATAAACCTAAATTGGAACCTGTAGAAACTGAAGTGGAGGAATGCAATATAGGCTGTGAGGAAAAATAAAAAATGATCAAACTGTCCAAAACTTTGCCAACTCACATTAAACTCAAATACATAGAGCTGTTCAAAGAATTTTCTGATGTTTTTGCATGGAGTTACGAAGATCTTAAATCCTATGACACTGAAATAATACAGCACAAAATCCCTCTTAAAGAAAACCAAAAACCATTCAAGCAGAAACTGCGCAGAATCAACCCTGTCCAGTTGCCATTGGTTAAGAAGGAAATCATGAAGATGCACGATGCTGGTATTATTGTCCCTATTAGATATTCTGAGTGGGTATCTAATCTGGTGTCAGTTAGGAAAAAGACTGGAGAAATCAGGCTTTGTATAGACTTTAGGAATTTAAACAAAGCTTCATTGAAAGACAACTACCCTTTACCCAAGATGGATCATATTTTGCAAAGGGTGGTGGGGTCTAAAAGAATTTCTTTGCTAGATGGCTATTCAGGGTATAACCAAGTCTTAGTCCACCCTGATGATCAATTAAAGATAGCTTTTACTACACCATGGGGCACTTTCGTGTATGTGAAAATGCCTTTTGGTCTAATGAATGCTGGAGCAACCTTTCAGAGAGCCATGGACATAGCATTCTCGGAAGAATTGGGTTTCTTCATCATTATCTATCTTGATGATGTAACTGTGTTTTCAAAAACAGATGAAGAACACTTAGAACATTTGAGGAAAGTTTTCGAGAAGTGCAGAAAGTTTGGGATATCTTTGAACCCCAAGAAGACTTTATTTGGTCTCCAAGAAGGTAAACTTCTTGGGCACATCATTTCAAAAGAGGGTATAAAGATTGATCCCATGAGGATTGAGGCCATATTGCAAATCTCTCATCCTCGAAACATCAAAGAGTTACAGTCTTTCATTGGGAAGATAAACTTTTTGAGAAGGTTCATCCCTAACTTGGCTGAGCTCCTTAGGAATATCACAAACATGTTGAAGAAGGAGCAAGGGGTAAAATGGACCCTGGAAGCAAAGACATCCTTTGAGCTGGTGAAACAAGCATTGACCAAAACACCGGTTCTAATAAGCCCTGATTTTTCAAAAGATTTTTATATCTTCTCCTTCGCATCAGAACATACCATTGCTGATGTCCTTTTACAGAAAAACCCACAAGGACAAGAGCAGCCTATTGCATTCTTCAGTAAGGCACTGAGGGACGCCCCTTTGAAGTATAACATCATGGAAAAGCAAGATTTTTCTTTGGTTAAGGCTTTAAAAGACTTCAGAGTATACATCCTTCACTCACATATTATTGCCTTCATCCCAAATTCAGTTGTTAAAGACATTCTAACACAGGATCCAGATGGTAAAAGAGGTAAGTGAATTGCCATTATTCTTGAATATGATCTGGAAATAAAATCCACTAAGCTCATCAAAGGTCAGGGTCTAGCCAAATTAATGGCTGAGTCAAATTGTGAAGTTCTGGATATTAACATGATTAATGCTCTGGATGACCAAGAAGAATTCTCAACTCTCATAGTTGAAGACCATTTTATGAATTCTCCTTGGTATGCTGATATTGTTTATGTTTTGCTTAAATTGAATGCACCTCCTGTTTTATCAAAAACAAAGGTAAGGTTCTTAAAGCTAAAAGCTGTAAACTATTGCATTATTGATAAATGTCTGTACTGGAAAAATGCAAGCGGTCTATTGCTTAAATGTTTGCCTGAGTTTGATGCAGAAAAGGTTAAGCGCGAATTCCATGAAGGAGAGTGTGGAGATCATTTGTAATGGAATTCAATAGCCAACAAAATTCTGAGGGCTGGTTTCTATTGGCCTACTCTGTTTCATGATGTTCACAAAATGACAACTACTTGCCATAAATGCCAATTGTTTGAGGGCAAGAGAAAATTATGCCAGCTTCTCGCATCCAGTGATCATTGGTGGAAGCTGGTTTCAACGGTGGGGTCTTGACTTCTTCATAGGAGGGTTCATCCATGGTTGCTTGACATAGGTGGATTCTTCTATCCTTACAGACAACTTCCTCACACTCCTCAGAGTGAACAAGCAAAATTCCTTGTAGGAAGGCCAATGATTCAGTTATCATAAAATTTATGGAGACTAACATCCTTTCCATATTTGGCTGTCCTACCAAGATCATCACAGATAATTCAACAGCATTTGGATCAAAGAAAATGGTTGAATTATGTCACAAGTATTAGATAGCATTGGGACACTCCACAGCCTATTACCCTCAAGGTAATGGACTTGCAGAATCTTCCAACAAAATCTTGGTGAACATAATCAAGAAACTATTGGAAGACAATAAGAAGTCTTGGCACACAAAGCTGATCCATGCACTTTATGCTGTATTGAATATAACTAGAAATCTGTTGGACTGTCACCCTTCACGACAGCATATGAGTGCAGGATGCAATTTTCATTGGTGTGCAGTTATGAGATTATTCAGAATTAAGCTGAAGATAACTGATATAATTAGAAGAATAAATGGTTACATTCATCCAATGGCGGAGAGGAGGTTTATAACAGCATTGGAAAGCAAGATAGTATCAAAGATATTTGATGGAAAAACAAGAGCAAACAATTTAAATTGGGGACAAAGTTTAAATGGGACATCGGAGGAAGATAGGAAAACATGGAAAGTTTGACCATGTGGCTTGGCCCTTAATCTATTAGTTCATTCTTGGTAATAATACTTTTCACTTACAAAGTTGGATGGAACACAATTGTTTGGGGGTCCTGTCAATGGCAGGATGCTTAAGCATTACCTTTCTTAAACCATTTTATGTGTTGAAGCCTTTTTTACCTTTTCCATTGTAAAACATTTCGTTCAGCATTGCATTCAAAATTATGAAAAATCAAAAAATACAAAAACAAAGAAAGAAAGAAAAGAGGGCAGAAATGAAATCAAGAAAGCCAAGGCCCCATGCCAAAAAAGAGAAACAAACCTGAAAGTGTGCAAGCTTAAATGCCACTCCTGAAAACACACTTCTAGTTAGTCAAACAGTTTAATCTTGATGGACTGGCTTTTGAATTTACTGCTGATAGTTTAGTGAATTTGATTTGCCAAACTGTTTAATCTTGGCTTATCAGTAGATAAATTAGGATAGAAGTGAAGGTTCAAACAAACTCAAAATCTGAACCAAACTTTCTGATATACGATGACTCAAAACTATGTTTTCTTATACGAGTCACGAAATATCAAGACCTGGTTCTAATCAGCTCAAAATTTGAACCAGATGAAAAGTAAATACAGCTCAAAGAAAAAGCAAAAGCAGAGCTGAAAAGAAGAGAGAAGGCCATAATAAGAAACTTTCAGATCTTAAGCCTTCTGTTTTGATTTTAAAATTTTCTGCAAATAATAATCTATGTGCACCTTGTTTTTATGCCATAGATCATAGCAAGACAAACAGTTCAATCTTGACTTGACCGTTTTTAAATTTCTGTCTTAGAATTTAGAGAATGAAAGTTTGTTGGACATTTTAATCCCAATAGGCAGTAGACTAGTTAGAGAAATAGCTGAGCTCAACTGTTTAATCTGAGTTCAGGGAGAAATAAGGAGTAGAAATAGAATAGGTTTCCTGCTTTCAAAAGAATAAAATGTTGTGAATAGATTTTTCCAATCCAAGTGCACTCTGATGAAGGAAAAAATGCTAGATCAGTAGGATTGGGTAGGTAGAAGTTGTATTGATAAAGTTCATCTTTCTTTCATAACTGAGATTATTCTTCAGAGCAAAGCAAGAGCAAGAAATGGACCAGGCACCAGTAAGCTCCCCAGAGAAATCAAGTCCCGATCCGCTCTTCCGATCACACATCCCCCGATTGATCCAGCTGTTAGCCACCTATAATATTTTTTATACCAAAAGGTGGCTAAAAAAATTTGGAGCCTCCAAGGAACAAATTTTATTACTAAAAATTGTTGGCTCTTGAAGTCTCTCTAAGTCCTCATGCCTCTGTCTAGATTCCTTATTGTTGTTTACATCCTAAAAACCTCTGAAATCCTTCAAAAATCCCAAGTTAAAAACTGTTGCAGAACCTCTTGGTACCCTTCCTTTTCTTCCTCACTAACCTCATTTTCTATTCTCCATTTCCCATGAAAAACCCACAATTTCATGTTTCTCCTTTTCCATTTCATTAAAATCCCTTTTATAAGGTTAAAAACCCACTTTTTAACCTTACCGAAACCTTCATTTCCTTCAAAAAACCCTTAAAAAACCATGAAAATACATGTTTTTATGTATTGGACTGAAGCCCCCTCGAGCTTAAGCCCCTAACCCTTTTCATCCATATACCTGTACCGTGGAACCGAGTTCTAAACCCTTTTGGCGCTTGTATGTGAAAGCACGGATCGCGAGAAATCCAAATTGCGGTTTTGTTTTAAAGTGTTCCTCGCAAAAATACAACGACACGATCCATTGCAAAATCAAAATTTTATTTGCCAACGATAAAGAAACTCCTTCCCTGTAACTCCACGGTCATATATGTTCCTATGCATGCATGGCGCGATGGGCGCCCATCACAATATCGCATTTTCTCTCTATTACTTTAATCCATGTCAACGTTTTCTATTTCGTTTACGATCGATCATGAGGCCAACCATATGATACCCCCTCCATTCATATAAGAATGTGCCTTTTCCTTTGTAAAATTGAAAGCATTACCGTTTCAAAGGTTCTCCCATTACATCCCGCCGCCACATCTCCGCCGTCAATATGCACCCTCGCTCCATGATCCAACGACCCTGCTTCCTCCGCACAACCTCCTATGCAATTTAACCTATGAACGCAGGATTTCATTACTTTCGTTTGTATTTTGCAGGGTTTAACGTTTTCCTCTATATTCAGAAGGAAATTTGAAAGATGAGGGTGACGACTCTCTCTCTTTTGATTTGTCAAAGGAAATCGGCCACAGTGTGCAAATTCACGTTTTCATCAGTGTTTCATGAGGCATTGATGCCTTTTCCTACCTGCGCCGCCCTGCACCATAGAGAAAGCCATCAAGAACAATGCAGAAAAAAGGGTATCAGAGATTGAAGACTAAAAATGAACCAGAATAGCAGATTAGTGGACAGATTGGTGGGGATTATGGCTAAGACAATTATCAAAAGCCTAATCCCCAGCCTAAAACACAGTTCAATGAAAAATCTAAAAGTGTTTTATCATACATATTGCCTCCACCGCCATACTTTGAGGCAAATTGATTCCTAAACCACCATAGTGCCACCTATTGTCTCAAGACGCTCAATCAGAGGCTGAATTTACTAAACAAGATCAGATATTTTGCCTTGAAGCATCCAAAGAAGTTATTTCTGCCCCAGATTTAATGATAGAATGTGTGTAGAGTAACCCTAGCAGTACGTAGAACCTCAAATGTCAAACAAAGCTCCCACCGAGCTTAAATTCTGAGTGTACATCATTCAATACAGTAGAACACCTGTATAGTTCTTCGTTGGGATCCTCAAAGGCCGCGAATACATTAATGCCTGTATTAATTTATTTTGAGATCTTTTATCAGATCTCACCTCCTCATTCTCCTATAAATACTTCCATAGAAGATGAGTGAGGAGTGGGTTGTTAATGTAAATTGCTGAAGCATTGTAATGTAATTGAGCTAGAAACTCTTGACTTTAAATAGTGGTTTCATTGGCTCTTGGAGCTCTGCTTGTACATTGTAACTGGTTTGGAGCATCAATACAAGCTAATTTATGGGATCCTAGTCTATGTTGACGGTGATGTTATTCTTATTGTAACTTGTGTTTTATTTCTGTTTTCAATCTGTTTCATCTTCTTCTGTAAAGAACAGTTTAAACAGTATTAGGACCTGCTGTTTATCAGTAACCTTCTTTGGCTGAGAAATCTTTATCCCAATGTTTTCTTCTAACTGTGTTATTAGAAATGATTTAATTCAGTTCAAGCATAGGAATGTTGGCGTTCCCTCGTCCTATTGTCTTAGATGGATGTTATTTTTGAATGTTACTTTCTGCATAGCTGTGTGAAGATAAACTAGAAGGAAGATATGGTTAGCCCTGGTCCGAGACTTGTCTGCATAGCTATCTGATTGTTTCCCTTGGAATGTGCTAAAAGCTGACTAGTTTCAAAGTACTTATCAGATCTTAGACCATTATGTGTTATCTTTGTGATTGTCTTGAAAGTAACCAAGTAAAGAAGAGCTAGAAGAGTATTTGTGGTGAGCCCGGCCCGCTAGTTTATGCTCCAAAGGCTGCTTTCAAGTTTCCCTTCATTTTTTTTTGTGTTTTCTATTGAAAGTGTATCAAAGGCTGGCTAGTTTCAAAGTACTTACCAGATCCTGGGCTGCTCTTTATTCTGCATCTGTTTTTTCCCTTCTTATTGTATCATTCCATTCCATAAATCAAACCTTAAAGAGATCCTTAGACATAGATGACTTGCCCCATGGACCACTCTTGCCTCTTGCTGTTCCAATTAAACCCTATTATGACTCCATAGCCCAATGGACTGAAACTGTCATCATCTTTCCTCTCAGTCAAAACCTATTCTGGTGCTTGCAACTTCTCACCTTTGAACCTGTTTGCATATAGATATTTCCGCCTCAGACAGAAACTATGTTCAAGCATCCGAAAAAACCAAACAAACCCTTGGACCTCATAACTAGCCTAATATCATTACCCTAAACATCAAAGACAATATCCATATTTGTACATATTGGAGAGATCCCTCTCTGGATTCAGGAGGGCTAGATCCTAGAATCCCAAAGTTGGTTGAAATGATGTTAACTACGTAATTGGACTACGCAATGCGCGATAAATTACGAGAGACCTAACGGTTTCACTAAATATGTTAATGAGCTAGACCAAATTGAATTTCATAGGCATAGCTCTAAAATGTTGTATTCAACTATGGTGACAAGGAAATGAGTGCTACCAAGTTGTAGAATACTATTCTTAACATGCAGGATCAAATGAAGCTAGAAAAGGGATCTTTGTATGCAAAGGACCTAAGGATTAAAGCCTTAGAGGATTTAATTTTACACGTGGGATATGATCCCTCAAATGTTAAAGAAGAAAAATTGTTGATTAATCAAAAGAATGATGATATTGCAGCTTTGAGGAAACAACTTAATCTTCCTCAAAGTGAGCATCCACAGAACAAAGAAATCCTTCAAGAGAAAAGTGAAAAGAAGAGATGATGAAGTTCATCCTCAAATTAACTGCTCAAATCAAAGAAATGGAATCCCAAATGGACCAGCTTGTCCAAGAGAAGGAAAATGTGAAAGAAACTAACACTCCTATCATTCCTTCAGTTATACCAGTGATTACCACAGCAGTGGCTTCCACATTAGGAGAAAAACTAGCACCAAAGGAACCACTGGCAACCGCAGTGCCAGTGAGTTCAACTACTACTTCAAATAAAGATTCTTCTACAACATAGGTTCAGCAAACATATGGAGCAGATCAGATTGTAAAGGCTATTGAGGAATTGTCTTTGAAAAATAGTGAAATCAACAGTCTAAAGAAGATGATTGATAATCTTGAAGCCACAAATAAGTTAGCTCAAATGAATGCTAAAACCCATGAACAGAAGGCAATTAGACTTGGGGAACAAATCAAGGGCTTACAAAAAGAGCTAACATTCACTGAGAAAATTTATTTTGTAAAGAATCATCTATGGACAAACATAATTGAAGCCATTCACACTCAATGGCTCAATTCAGGTTATATATAAGCAGAGAGACTTATTACTAGCAACTTAGGCAGAGATTCATAAGGCTAGGGATGAGTTAACTGATAAGCCAACTCAGGATTTAAAACTCATCACATTCCTGAAAAACAAGAAGAGAGCAGAATTGGAAGAATTACAGGTATTAGATAGAACAAAGACCATTTTACAGATTAAGAAGGTGGTAACAAAGAAAAATTTAATGAACTACCTGGAAGAGAAGTGTGAATCAATGAACATTTCCATAACAAAGTTTATGGTGAAATATACAAACTTAAGACAGAAGGGCTTGCAAGACATTCATGTTTTCAATGAAAAACTAATGCGCCAGAAATATTATGATAAGAAGATCAGGGAATTTTCCAAGGAGCAAGTCAGCAAACCATTGCCACAGGGCACTCCCACAGGAAAATTCCTCCTTCAACACTTTGAAGATTTGTTCTTTCTACAACATGAGATTAAATATCTTTTTGTGTTCAAACCCAATTTTTCTAAATACACGGAGGCAGATGAGAATTTTAGAAAGCTAAAGAATGTCAAAATTCCCATTGAAGAACAATGGAAAACATTTACAAATTTAATGTAAAAATGAGAGGTAAACAGTGAAGAAATTACCTTGAAAACAGTGAAGTAAAAGGAAAATCTGCTGATTTTTTATTGCAAAAATAAATATTTTATAGCAGTAAAACAGTGGAAATATCAGTCAAAAGTGTATCAGAGTTAAATATCAGCGTTGAAGAGTATCAGATGAAAGAGTATTAGCTAAGGAAACTCAAATGAAGATATTTTCTAGCAGCCAACAAAGCAGGATGGCTAATCACTCAAGAGCTCCTTGATTAGATAAAGTAGTTCTATTTATTTTGGATAAGAGGAAAACTTGTTGATTTGCTAAGTAGTTGTCCCTCTTATTTTGTAAAGATATTTTCTATTTCCCAAAGACATTCCTAGATGTCTCCTAGGATATTTGTAACTACATTTTGTATAAATACTTCTACATTAGAAGTATTCAGTGTGGAATAAAATTTCTAGACTTTACTATAGACTTTTTTGCTGAGCATTGGAGGCTATTATGTGTTGATTTCGAAGTAGCAGAATGGACAAAGCTAAACTGGCATCATAATTCAAGATCCCTGTGATAAGATAATGAGTGAAGTACTCTCTTCTTGTCATTGTTTTATTTTCTGAGTTTCATGCAATTGATTATATGTTTATTCTATCTAAATGTGTAACTAGGAATATTACTAAAGGTTAGTCTAGTGCTCCTTGTTTTTAACTAGTTACCATTTTAATGTTTTCTGCTGATTTCCGGTGTTAGGAATTCTTAATTACTCCTACTCCCGTTTGACCCCTACCTCCTTCTTACATTTTCTAGATCAAAGGATCCTTCATTTCCCTTTATCTTTATCATACCATATCACTAAAAAACACTTTTCAAATCTCGGAGGGTTATGCATCTTGCCATGAATACATTTGTACCTTTTTGGCCTTGATTTCTAGTGCTGCTAGCTAGATTTAGACTCCATAGCCCAATGGACAAGTTGATTTATCTCTATTTTACCTCTAAGTGATTTTTTCCAACCAAAAATTTTAAAAAACAAAACCAATTGTTCTATCATAACTAGCCTAAAAACATAAATAAAAAACAAAGATAATCTTAAAGAGAGAGCCCTCTCTGAATTCTAGGAAGGCTAGATCCTAGAATTTGAAGTAGGCTTGTGGTTACCTCTAGTGTTCTTAGACTAAAAACTCAAATCCCACAACTTAAGAAATTACTATAGTGATAACAGGATCCACAACATTTTTCACGTCTCATACCTGAAAAAGGCTCTTGGGTAGCAGATAATTGCCATTGGGGAACTCCCACATATTGATGATGAGGGGCACTTGGTATTACATCTGGAGGCCATTTTGGATACTCGGAAGAGGCAGTTGAGGATCAGGGTAGTCAAAGAATATCTGATAAGGTGGATGAACCTTCTAGATGAGGACGCCACTTGGGAGGGGAAGAAAATTCTATAGCATCTGTCCTTGCAGTTACTCGAGAACTAGCAACATTTTGGCGGGGAGGACTGTAGTATTCCTAATTAGATTTTATCTAATTAGAATATTAATTATTTCTTTACTTAATTAAATATATGAATAAGAGGTTACAGGGAACCATAAATCCCTTTAGTACAATAAAACCACTTCACCAGTGTGAAAGTAGAACATCGTAGTAGTGGAGGGGGCCAAGAGGTCAAGTGAACAACACAATCAAGGCAAAGGATAAGGACCAAGAGAGTAGCACAGTTATGATGTGGGCCTAGGGGTGTGAGGGTTCCACAAGTATAAGAAAGGGGTGAGGGCATCCATAGAGAGAATTCTGAGTTATTTGATTTCTTTTCATTTACTACTTGAGCAGGCTTGAGCTGTTTAGCTGAGTCTGCAGTGTTGTTTAGCACATGGGTGTTTTCGAGCGGAAATCCCAACCTCGTCCTCGGGGGACTTCAAGTGCTTGCTCAAGAGAGGAGTCATTCTATCCTTGAGAGCATATTTTAGTATTTCGGCATCAGGCCATCTGCAACCCTCTTGAGCAGCGCAGTCACCCAGTGACTCACACAGTGCAGTAGTAGAGAGATCTAGAGGAGGGTGAGATTTCATATCATACTCACTTGGAGTCCAGTGAGGGGATAGACCCTTCAACAGTTGAGATATGGGGGAGATTTTTCAACATTTTATTTGTCTTTTCAGCTCATATCACTACATACCCAGCAGTAGTGCATTTTCATGCCCTAGGAGGGTGATTTTCCAGGGTCTGCCAATCCAGAAATCCTTTCTGGGTTTTTCTAGGTTTTGTAAGTAGAGGTCGGTGTCCAAATCCTGGCATTTTCCGAGCACCAAAACAACCTCATCTACACAGCCCTTTTTATCTAGCAGCAACATTTCCAGCATTTCCAGCAGGGGCGGTGCAGTGAGGGAGTCCAACAAAGCAGCAGTTACGCAGTGTTTCAATGGGGGAGCTTGAGGTCCATTCTAGCCATCTCTGTCGGCTTGAGTTATATCATTTTTTAGCACTGTTGTACTTGTTATTCTACCTCCTTTTTAATAAAAAGGCTCAGGGATATTGGTTTTGTTATAATTATTATAAATAAAATTTTATATTTTACTTTTATAGAAATATTTCAAATTATTGTTAATTTGTTTAATCTATATTTTTTTGGAAATAAATAAATACGTTAAACCTTTAAGAGTGAGTTTCTATTTTTGTAAATTATTCTAATTTATGTGGTTTTCTTAAAAAAAAGTGATGAATTAGTTTAAATTAGAAAAAAAATAATAAATAACAATTATTTTTACACATTAACAAATGAGTTATGATAAGTTTTACCACATCTTTGAAAAAATAAAAATAAAATAGTAATAAATTACTTTTAAAATATAAATACAAGCGGTTATTTATATTTCATTAATAAAAAATAAAATATCTTGAATTATGAAGAGTCCCTGTGTTTTTTTTTGCTTTTGGTGGTTGTCCAGGGATGGAATTCTAAGGTTTTGTGGGTTTAGGTTTTGATGCGAGGGGGAATAGTGCAGAAAAGTTTAGATAGACATTCTGAAATGCTGGAGCTAACGTGGGAAAGTCAATTTTTTAAAATTCATATTGCTTTAGCTTCTCTTCCCATATGTTTCTTCTTCTCTGCTTTTGGAAGATGCCATTCATAAATTGGGGTAAAATCACAGGGCTCAAACATTTGAATGACATGGCCAATCCCAAGAACTTGACCTTTGATTATTTTCCATCTGCCGCATATATTTCCAGAGACTCAGTTTCAAAGGATGACTGAGATCTGCACAGTGCACTTCAGCATCCTGAACATCACTGATTTTGAACTCCTGAACATCGAATTTTCATATTTTGGAAGCTCTTGAGTACGCTATTTCACCACTCATTGTTGTTGCATCTGGCACAACAATGCATAAGGAGATGTAAGAACCGATGTTATGTGTCTCTCGATAGGTTTGTTGCAGGGAAATTACCCAACATTGACATTTCTCAACCTTTTAGACCATTTTCCTTTTTACTATACAATTATAAATTTATAATTAAATTGAGTGGGAGAACTTAATAATTTATGGAATCCAATTCCCTTGTCTCCATAAGTTCTGCGGCATCATGACCTTTCCGACTCGAGAACTGGATCGATGTGGGTTTGGAATTTCTGATCATATGGTCATTCACCTCCAAGCATCTTTGTGATATAACCAACTTTTTCCTCAACATGTTTATACCAAGGTTGTAATCATACCTCATATACTTGGTCCATGATATGGTTACCTCTCCATATTTATCAAAAATTCCTGTATCATGTCCTCCATGTTCTCCATTTTCTATTGTTGTAGAATCTCATATGCATTGATAGGTATCTCCACAAAAAAAATTTTGTGTTGACCACGATATCCTCAATCTTGTCCACTTGTCATTTCAATGCTTCTAATGTCTATCAACATGTAGTTTTAATATGTGTTATCACTCCTCCTTATCCATGGGTGTCTCCATGAGATTGTTGATTGCCTCCATCAACCAGTTGTAAGGAAGACACATTTGCACTTGTCTCTCTCCTCCTCACAATAGGCACCAAGCATGGAGTTGAACCTGGAAAGATAGCCAAATAGTGTAAATGCAGAAAGGGAACAACCCACTTTATTCACATGAACTCTTATCCCAACGCCACCTGATATTCATCCAACAGAACACTAGTGAGACTTGTCATTTTTCTCCATTCCCCCAACCTGATTGAAGCATCCTTCACCATTCCAATAATCTTCTTATCATCTGGTTTAATGAATTTGAAAGAGGTTTGAACTGGCTTGAACTGTTTTCCAAGTCTCCTCACTACATCCTCTATCATGAAGTTATGAGTCATGCCATTGTCCACCATAGCCAAAGTTGATCCCCCATTGACCTCTAAGTCCACATAGATAAGTATTTTCACATCTTATTTTTTCTTTTTGTAGGTTCAACCTCTATAAAAACACCCAAGACCTACATGATACCAATGGATGGATTTTTTTCTTGCTCCATTCCATTCAAAATCTATTTCGATGGACATTTATTAGCATATTGCTCCTTATCATATATATAACATGGAATTGAATTCTTCTCCTTTTGTTGTCTTTGTATGATCCTTGGATGTTTTGGCCTTTCCTTTATCCTTCTTCTTGTCTTGATTGTCACCCTAAACCTTCTTATTTTCTTTTGAACCACCTTTCTTTTTATCCTTCTAGCCTAACATTTTTATCTATTGTAGTGATAATTAATGTAATTGTTTGCACATTTTGGCATCCAAAATTACTTTTCCTCTAAGGCTACAACCCATTTATGAAGTAGAAAATCATATCTTTCTCCAACATGTTTATGACCTCCAACATGGGCCCCAAGAATTCCTTGATGAAGGTTTGAATCTTCCTTGTGTGCTTAAATGCCATCAATTCGTTCCTATTGATCTAAGCTTGGTTTCTTGGAGAAAACAACACTTTTAAGGCTACCTTGAACTAAGCCATTTTTTTTCTCTTTTCTACAATATGCCTAGCTGCCAAATCATCTGCTTGGTTTCTCCACCACAACTTGGTAGTCCCTATCAATAATATGGTAAAACCAATCACCTTGTTTTAGCTTGAGCTCCCACTCATTTGATCCAAATACAACTCCATATCCCAACAGGAATTGCTGAGTATCTTAGCACTATGAGTAACATTATATGGCTTCAATTCTCTGATCTGATTACACATAAGTATGATGGACGATCCTTGCTCAATTTCTTGCTTCAAAAATATAACAATAGCATCTTGATCATGCAAATTTTGGAGAAAGGGTATCAACTTATCCTTCATGGAATTCAACCAAAATTGCAATTTATCTTCCTTGAGTTGTATGATGACATCGATAATGTCTTGAAATTATTTCATGGCTTGGTTGAAATTTCTTGTCATATTTTTCATCTCCGTTTCTATTTCTTTTGTCTTCTCTCCATGCTCATGTAATTTTTCACTAATTGATCAATTGTCTTTTCCACTATAGTGATTCACTCCTTCCTCTTGGGATACTTTGGGTCCTTCTTTGTGTCATTTCCTTCCTGATGCAACTTGGACATGGATGCACACTAATGGATGAAATTCCCCACACAAAATTGACCCTCCCAAAATGATATGATCAAACCCCTCAATCGTTGTTCATTGCACTATTATCATGGATGTGGAGTGTAATGTTCCAAAATTTTAGCCTCCAAGATAAATGGAACATTAGAGTTAGCAGCAGCTATAGTCGGTAAATAAATGGGTGGAAAAGCCCATAAGTCTCCTAAGGAGGAATAAAATACTCCAAATGTGAAAGGGGACACTCTTTCTAGCCAAATAAAACACCTCCATGTGTGAACAAGGTTAAATTGAAGCTGCTTTGACTAAGTCAACAACGCAGTTTTAGTGGAGGAGGAATCCTAGGTTGGATAACGCAATTTTGGACGGAAATGTAACTTGGGTTAGAAGTAACCTAAGTGAGTGGGGACAAGGGCAAGAAAACTCACATATTATATAAGGAAGAGGATGGCAGCATTATTTATTATGTTGTAGAATTATTATTCTTGGCTGCCAAGAATTGTTGCTTTGTTGCTTAGCAAAGTTGCAATGTTGTTTAGCACTGGATGTTCCTGAGTGGGAATCCCACCTCCTTCCTTTGAGTAGCTCATTGGGAGAGTTTGTATTCATATTTCCACATCAGGTTTTTAGGCCAAGCTTTAGCCGTCTACATCATCACAACTTTGCCGAAGATTGTGCAGTGTTGCTGGGTGCAGCAATGGAAGGGATTGGAATCCCGACCTCTGAGCTAATTTCTCATTTGAGGAAGGTTTCCTTCACTTGAGAGATCTGTTTGGAGAACTCCACAGCTTATTTCAGATATGCGGTATTATACCACACATTTCTCATACCGTCCTAGCAATTTTTCTGCTAGGGAGTGCGTTATTTTGGAGGCAGTGTTCATTGCATGGTTTGGTGGCTCCGTTGCAGTGTTTCCTTGTGATTGAGAGGTTCATCCTTTCATTAGAGAAATCAATTGAGGGTTATACATCAGATCAGATATCTTCCCAACCTTCTATGCTCTTGTAATTCAGTTTTCCAGATCATTCAGTAATTTTCTGAAGATCACATTTGTATGCAGAGTATTTGATAAGAAACCCTTGCCGGGTTCTCTTGTATTTTGTATGAGGAGACTAGATCTCTGTACTTCAGAATTATTAATTAATATATGAGTAGATCTATTTTTCTCCCATATTTTTATGTTAAAACCCTCTTTAGAATATGCAGTCCACTGATGCAGCAACTCCAGTAAAATGCAGTTTGGGGTTTCTAGTCATTTTCAGCTACTCTAGTGTGGGAGATATGTTTAACCCACCTAGTTTCATTTATTTATGATATCCTCTTGTATTTAGACGATATATGGATGTATCTACAAGATCCAAGTGATTATTTCACTTTTTTATTTCATATTTTGCTGGAAATGCATTTTTCATGCATGTTTCATGAGCAATCTTGAAAAAGGGATATTATAGTGGTATCAAAGCATGATCTTTGGCTAAGCCTGTGGCTTCAATCCAAAGTGCTGATTCCCTGAAGGGGAAGATTTCAAACTCTATAGACAGAGTCTGCAGATGGCCAGGTAGACTCTGGATCTCATCCTTTTTTTAAAGGTGACATGTCCAATAAATGCTCCTGTAGTCAATCTCTGGAATAGAATTTTGATATCCCTGAAGAGGGAGCCTTACACCAACTTTCAAAAGAAGGAGAGATGGAAAAAATCCTGAAAGCTTCAATATGTGCAGAGAGAGAGGAAGGAAAGATTGCAAAGATTCTTCCAAAATCTATGAAGAGCTTTCAAGGAGAGCTGAGATTGGAGATGAAATCTCCAAAGGAGGTTGAATCTAGAGCTGAATCTAGATTTGCACATGGTGAGTGTAAGCATGTAGCTGCACTCCATGATGCACAACATAGTCAATTTTCTAGAGCTATCCTGAGATGGATGGGAGGAAAAACACCTAAGAGAATGACTCTTAGTGATTTTTTGCGGGAGTATGAATCTCAAACTGAAGGGTTTAGAGATCATACTGATTTCCAAGAGTTTTGCAAGATCCAGATGGAGAAGAGCCAGTAGCATGATGCAGGTATATTTCTTCTATCTACTTTTTCCAGATCACCTACATGTTCAGTTGGAGCTTGGGTGAAGGAGCTAAACTCCTATTTGCATTTGCACCATATTTCCGGAGATGAAGCTATCAGAGTTGCAATGCTACATTTCAGAGGTAAGGCTCATGCATGGTATATTTTTGAATCTTGTTCCTTAAAGAATGCCAATACTTTCTCTTATGCAAGATTCATAAAAACATTGATGGAGAGGATTGGTGAAAAAATTCTTGAGACACATGAGCAAGGAAAACTTGAGAAAAAAAAACCCTTGAATCTGATGGAGGAAACTCCATTTCAGAAAACCATGATAGGAGATGATGTCTTGCATTACACATTGTCAGAAGAAAAACCTTTAGTTCATATTCTTGAACAAGAGGGCATGGGGATCACTTTTTCACAAAGGGATACAATTGTTGAGATGTTGCCCACACACATTGATGATGAAGAGGGCAACAACGCTATCACATCTAGAGCACATCTAGTTCCTCATGCAAAGGAAAGAGGAGCACATGCTCCAATAGGAGGGATTCTTGTATCTTTGCAGGAATTTCCCCAGGATCTCATACATAAAGGTCCAAGCACAATTAGTGAGCAACATGATTATGGAGCATTGCAGCTGGAAGGAGGATGTGGGTAGGAAGAGCAGCATCATTTGATGAGAGGCATACACCCTTCTCTATTTTAGAGAGCCAATGCAAGGAAGAGGCACATTGATTTGCGCTATAGAAGTAGGGGAAATATTTCCTAATCACCTATGGAGTCTACTCTTAACATTGATGTCTCACTTCATGGAGGCATTCCACCTGGGAGGCCACCTGATATTCAGTGGATGAGAGATATATTGTATTTGGGTTCACCACTCTTGGATTTTGGAGAGGTGAAGGGTTTGGAGAAAAAATTTGGCATGGGGGATGTCAAAGTAGTAGGCAGTAGCTTGAGGAGAGCTTCACTTGACAGATCACCAGTGTTGTCTTTGAGGAGGATTGATCCTTATTGGAGATCTCAGCTTTTGGTAGAGTACTCCAAGGATCTTAGTGCATGCATGATTCTTTATGACTCGGATGGAGATGATAGATACATGGTGGATGATGTGGTCATCTATTCCTATGGCAGGATCTTCTTGACTAAATCTTCTAGTCTCAAGGAGAAGCTACTACATGCAACACATGAGGACTTCTCTTCTATGCACTTTGATGCATATTTCCAGTTGATGGATGATTTCACTTGGGAGGGCATCCAACATGAAATATACTAGCATATGGAGATATGCATAGCCCGGATGGTGATAGAGTGGATGTCACAACCACCTTCCTACTTATGGGGAGTAAGAGAGAATTTCCAATTGAGCCATTTGAGCTCAAGACCTCAAGTACATAATGGAGGAGGTATAATTTCATATTTTGTATTGTACTTCTTTTCCTTATTTGAGCAACATGATGTATCAAGAGGAGTTGCTTCTTCTTGCATATTGTATGATGATGTACTTGCAGCTACTTGTAGCATTGATCTTGGCTATCGTTTTGATGAGCTGTGGCAAAAGCCATATGTCTCTTGGTGTGCACCAATGACACCATATTGTAACTTCATGTTATCATCTTATGAGGTGACTATGGCAGCAAACAAGTGGCTAGAAAAGCACTTTTTATTTTTTGTTTTCATGCAGGCCAAGGATGCACTGCGCTAGTTCCATGAGAGGGACCATGATTCACTCTCCGATTGTCATTTGGCAACTAGTTTTTATTGTATCTTGCTTCCATGTATGGCTGATGTATTTTTGTTCAAGGGAAGCTTGTATGAGGAATATATGAGGCAGAAAAAAAAGTTTTTGTTGCTATGGTTGCACTTTGGAGAGTATGGGAAAAATTCATCCCATACTTTTCATGATATTTCTGAAGAGAAGGAAGGCACATTCATGGTGCAAGGAGGCTACCCTTCAGTTTTGGAGGATCATGAGAGGATTCCCTATAGAGAGAAGATCTTCTCACTTAGCAGCATGATGGTGGATGAATTTGGCATGTGGAATGTCAAAGAGAGGTGTCATGGAGCCTTATTACAAAGGCTTACAGCGCTGTCACATAGGAGCATGTTCTTATGGATGAGGTATCCCAAGGGGAGGAGGTATCCCTTCTTCTTGCAGATTTTTATGAGTAGATTCTCATGGGAGGACCTCACTTTCATCCAGCTCACTATGTATGGTAGAGAATGCATCTTTGTATTTGTTCATTACTCTATTGAGTATTTTTACATTCTCACCATGATTGCACAGTGCATTGATCCTCAAAAGAGCAAGAGTATTTATGGGTTTCATGGTCACTTTATGGCCAATTTTTATGATGATAGTAGCCCATATATACATGATTTTTGGCAAGTGTATTGTTATTTTATCTATTTTCAGCTGATATACATTGATGTTTACTTTCCCATGTTGGGATAACATACATATCTAGCTTGTAACTTGTTGCAGGTGCACTTGCCATATGACATTCTCAAGCAGCAGTTGGGAGAACTGCACTTTATCCACCAGGGAGACCATATGTATCATCCAAAATTACACATAACCTTCAGCCATTTTTTGATTTTGATGCCATGTGGTGATGATGTGCCACTCATCTTGAATGGAACAGTTTGGGTTGGCATGACTCATGATTTCAGAGGAAGAGTCCTTGGAGACTCAATCTTATTCTTGACATTAGAGGGCAATCATGTTTCAGCCCAAGATCAGCATTCCCTCTACACTTATCATGAGTGGGGAGGAGGACAGAGTGGGATATTCCTTCTTGCCTATCATGTACATTCATTCAGCCCACCTTCATTTCAAGAGCACAAGGTGGAGGAGACTTTTCATGAGTTACCATGTTGGAGGGTGACTCACTTGGATGATAGCATGGGTGAAAGAGGAAATCATTCACCATGATGATTATCACTCCTAATTTGTGGAGGCCATGAGACAGCTAGCATGTTTCCATTCACACTTTCCACCTTTTATTGATGCAGATGCTTTGTTTTTGTAGACTTGGGAGGAAGCATTGGATGACAGTTTATTTGCATATTTTCTTAATGAAATGATGGAGGCTATTGATGGAGGTCACATGAGGAAAATGGGAGATATTTTTTTCTCCTTATGAATTTTCTTGATGACAAGAAAATATTTTGGAGGGGAGGAGTGTAATGTTCCAAAATTTTAGCCTCCAAGCTAAATGGAACATTAGAGTTAGTAGCAGTTGTAGCCAGTAAATAAATGGGTAGAAAAGCCCATAAGTCTCCTAAGGAGTAATAAAATACTCCAAATGTGAAAGGGGACACTCTTTCTAGCCAAATAAAACACCTCCATGTGTGAACAAGGTTAAATTGAAGCTTCTTTGACTAAGTCAACAATGCAGTTTTAGTGGAGGAGGAATCCTAGGTTGGATAATGCAATTTTGGAGGGAAATGTAACTTGGGTTAGAAGTAACCTAAGTGAGTGGGGCCAAGGGAAATCAAACTCACATATCATATAATGAATAGGATGGCAGAATTATTGATTATGTTGTAGAATTATTATTCTTGGCTGCCAAGAATTGTTGCTTTGTTGCTTAGCAAACTTGCAGTGTTGTTTAGCACTGGGTGTTCCCGAGCGGGAATCCCACCTCTTTCCTTTGAGTAGCTCATTGGGAGAGTTTGTATTCATCTTTCCACATCAGGTTTTTGGGCCAAGCTTCAGCCATCTACATTAGCATAGATTTTCCAGAGATTGTGCAGTGTTTCTGGGTGCAACATTGGAAGGGATTGGAATCGCAGCCTCTGAGCTAGCTTCTCATTGGAGGAAGGTTTCCTTCACTTGAGAGATATGTTTGGAGAGCTCCAGAGCTTATTTCAGATCTGTGGTATCAGACCACACATTTCTCATACCCTCCCAGTGTTTTTTCTGCCAGGGAGTGCATTATTTTGGAGGCAGTGTTCATTGCATGGTTGGGTGGCTCCGTTGCAGTGTTTCCTTGTGATTGAGAGGTTCATCCTTTCATGGGAGGAAGCCCTTGAGGGTTATACATCAGATGAGATATCTTCCCAGCCTTCTATGCTCTTTTTATTTAGTGTTCTAGTGATCATTCAGTAATTTTCTGAATATCACATTTGTATGAAGAGTATTTGACAAGAAACCCTTGCCGGGTTCTCTTGTATTTTGTATGAGGAGACTAGATCTCTGTACTTCAGAATTATTCATTAATATATGAGTATATTTTTTGTTCTCCAATATTTTTATGTTAAAACCCTCTTTATACTATGTAGTCCATTGATGCAGCAACTCCGGTAAAATGAAGTTTGGGGTTTCTAGTCATTTTCAGCTACTCTACTGTGGGAGATCTTTTTAACTCACCTAGTTTCATTTATTTCTAATATCCTCTTGTATTTAGATGCTAGATGGATGTATATACGGGATCCAAGTGATGATTTCACTGTTTTATGGCATATGTTGCTGGAAATGCATTTTTCATGCATGTCTCATGAGAAATCCTGAAAAAGTGGATATTACATGGAGTGGGTGTTGTTGTTGTGCTATAATACCAACTATCATGCCCCATAAATAGCTTCCCAACATGAATTAGCACACCTATTTTTCTTATCTCTATAGATTGTGCAACACTACAACCTTTTCGACTCAAGGGATAGATCAAACTAATCATACTAGGTTCGAACTACACCTCACCCACTTTAAGACTATTTTCACTTAAGACAATTACTTAGACATTGTGCACTTCAATATAAAATTAATACACACTATACATAAGAATATGGAACACACATAGTTTTTATTTATGTTAGGTGGCCTAATCTTCCTAACACCTACTACAAATTTTACAAAATGTTACAATGGAGCTCTTGGCTCAATGGTTAGAATATGTATTTGGACACATGTCATGCCATTACAATACAACTCATTCAACTCTAGAATTGCACCTTTCCTTGTTACAACTTGACTTGGGTGTTGTGCACCTAACAAACCAAATCATATTGCTTACTCCTTTGATTTTCCAACATCTCTAGGATGGTCATGTCAAATTTGTTGAAAAATGTGTAACTAGGTTCAGTCTTCATAAATATGAAATGTAATTTTGATTCTTGTATTTTGTAAAATCAAAGAAAATTTATTATTCTTATTTTTGGAGCATGGGTTTCATGCTCAAGGTATTTTATTCTAGAGGTCAAGCTCCCATTAAGTGCTTCTAGGGTTTGTCCTAGGTCAAGAAGTCAAAAGAGTTATTGTCATAAGTTGAAGACCCCATCAGGAAAATTTTACCTTTAAAATAAAATTATTTTGTCTTTAAAAGTGTTAAAATACCCTTCAAGACCAAGTCGGCTTGGCAACTGAGAGGTTGGCCTGGCAGTTGAGAAGTCAACCTATTTTAAGAAGCCGCATCCACCTTAAGAAGCCTATATAAAGGAGGGAACTCGACGTCCTTGGAACACATTTATCACTCACTTATTCAAACAAAGGAGAAATATGAAGAAGGCAAGAAAGAAGGAATAGGAAGAAGAAGAGTTGTTTTTGGGCTATTTCTCTCTCACACGTGTGAAGGAAGGCTAGGGTTTCTGTCACTAGTCTGGGGATTTATTTTCCAAGTTTGATCTTGAAGAAAGAAGATAAGAAAGGTGAATGAAGGTCACATTGAGTCATCCTCAAGCACCAGAAGAAGGAGAAATCCAAGAGAAGGTCTAAATAAGGCTTAGGAGGAAAAAATAAGCTCACATGTGTGGTAACAGTTGCTACAAGGAGGGCCGAAATAGTAGAAAATCCACATAGATTCAACTAATCTTGTAATATTCTAAAAAAATAATTGAACCTATTTTACAAATTGTGGAATCCAATTACGATCGCACAATCACATGAACAAGAAAGATTAAGAATTTTAATCTCACAACATAAATATTTATCTGGGGAAATCCTCAACTAAAAACCTTGCTATATGTATTTTGCATTAAGGCAAGAATATGAAACAATACAATGCTTCTTTGAGGCTTGAGAGCTCTCTACACTATCTTTGACTGTCTCACTCTGATCCAAGCAAGTTTGGTCCAATACTTAACCAATTGCTTGCCTTTGGATGTTCAACCTTTCTTGTGCAATCCCTAGGGAAATTAAGCCCCTATTAATTAAAAAATTCTCAATAATTGATTGTGAAATACATGCAATGCATTCTTTTGACCTCATGCATGACCTGTACAATTTTCTAATTATAAAATTGATAATATACTTCCCTTTAACTCCAATCTCAACTAGGTCTTCGTAAAAAATGGCATGCAACAACTATTTATAGAAAATATGAAGTTATCTAATTGATCACTGCATGTGAATTAAATCATATTTAATTCACTGGACCTCTCACTAGGTCCTCCATTAGTTAGAACTAGTTAAATTGATTTTAACTCAAATAATTAAGTTAAATAATTACAACTCAAAATAAATTGTAACTCGCTCTGCGTTCCCCAGCGTCTGACTGATGATAGTCTCTGCATCTATCAATCTTTCATATGACTACATCAACTGCAACTGATCCATCCTACTACTGTGTACTATGGGCTCCCACAACAAGGTAATTATCCATGAGAAAATACATCTAAATGTACCCTGCCTAAATTTATGCACTCTTGGGACTGTGACTTCACATCACCCCACCTCTCACCTAGAGGTATGACTTCATGTGCTCCCTCTACCCACTTGGCTCAAAATTTCCCCTACTTGCAGTCTCTGCTTGAGTGGATGCCTCCACTTGGTCTCCTCTCTGCGTATCTAATTATGGATGCTCTGCAACTTGTTGAGGCTTCTTCTGAGGTTGCATGTTGAGAGGTAATTCATGCTCCCTCTCAACCACCAAGTTGCTAACCTTCACCTTTCTCCTAAAAGCTTTGCATGCATCTTCGACCTTGAGAGAATACATGTTATTGAATCACACACTAATCTGTTTCACCTATACCATGGCGATGTGTCTAAGAAATAAATTTCCTTTTCTAAATATTATATCATAGCCACAATATTCCAACACCACTATGGAAACGAGATTCTTTTGTAGTCCTGGAACAAAAAATACATCTATGAGTCTAAGAGGGGAGCCAAAATCCCTATGAAAGGTAACAACACCAATATGAGTTGCATTATACCTCCCATCATATCCAAACTATATGTTTTGTTTGAGGTCTTTCTCCTCTAAGTCACTGAAGAGATCTTTATCCTCATCATATGGAACGAGGCACCGTTGTCCAGATACCACATGCATCCAATTACATTACTTTCCATGCATGAAATGAGAGTGAAATCAGGTTTGAATTATGAAGCTAGAGCTTCACCTGCTGCTGCTACTGCATGCTCTTTCTTGCTTGCCTTCTGTGGACATTTCGTGGCATTGTGCTCGAACTCATGACAGTGAAAACACTTGATGTTGGAAAAGCCGTTCTTCTTTCCCTCTTTTCCTTACAACTTCTTCCCTTGGATTTCTTTCCTTTTCCGACTAATGCAAAATATTCTTCTTTGTCTTTGGAAGAGGTCCCATCTCTGGTGTTCTGGCGAATCTCTTCTTGCACCAGGTCAGACCACAATCGCTCCCATTCTGGTAGCTTATCCCTCCCATTTACCAAATCCTGGTAGTTGTGACAACTCTTGGAAAGGCCTAGAAGTTCTATACTCACAAGATCATCCTCAGGAATGGTAACACCAACACTTCCAATCTCATCTCGACATTGAGTGAACTTCATCAAGTATTTTGGTATTGTCTCGCCCTCCTCCATCTTGATTTTTATAAGCTTTTCCTTCAACTCCAACTTCCTGTGGTCACTGCTATTTTGAAACAAATGTGTTAAGGACTTCCACATAGCACATAGAGTTTCCTTTCCATGGAGGCTCGAGACAATATTATCTCAAACTCCTTCTAACATAGTCCTTCTTGCCTTTGCTACATTCTTCTTCCATGCATCAATATTTTGAGCATTTGTTATTATGGGCCTAGGAATATCATTGTCTATGACTTCCTTCAACCTATTTTCCTCTAACGCTACTTCCATCTTGTCCTTCCAAGATGTGTAATTCAAACTACCTTCAAGGGAATATTTGTGATCTGAAAATGGATTGTACTTGAAAAGGGTGCAAGGTATCCATTTTCGATTATGTAAATGAGTGCAAAAATACTCTAAGTTTAAATCTGAAAATGTGAGAACTTCATATTTCTAATACAGAGATAGACTGTAGGGGCATTTACTGGATATTTCACCTTTCAAATAAAGGATGAATCCAGAGGCTACCTGGCCCTCTTACAGACTCTGCCTAAAGAAATAATAGAAGTAAACACTCAGATTTAATTAAAATGATCTTGCTTTAAACTTGACGTTATGCGGAAATTTAGCTTGCAAATGGTGTATGTATTTTCACTGTTTATGTGTTTTAAGTTTATTTGTTTTTTCTGAAACTTAACATGTATATCAGCAACATATTCAGCAATATAATATCAAAACACAACAGCAATATGATATAGGATTTCACCCCAACTCTTGGGCTACATCTCCTGGATCAAGCCTCCCAAAATGGGCTTGTCCTCTTGTATTAAAAGCTCTCAAATGCAATACAAGATTATAAGTGTCTCAATAGACAAATCTGAATATATAAACTGATTCAAAAGGCAGGAAAAAGCTAAGAATGCCTTTTCAAATTCACTAAACAATGAAAGATTACCATAAACAGTGATTTCTTTATCAATGTCCTGTTGGTGCTTTGTACTTCTTTGCAACTTTTAGGGCTGTAGAAGTCCTCAAATGCCTCTGAAACCTCTTCCAATGGCTTCAGAAGGTCGAAATTATCTGAAATAGAGCTTTGTTTCACCTCAAACTGATAACCACAACTCAACCAAACTCAAAACCCAAAATGGCCCTAGTGGCTCAAAAAGCTTCTCCGAAGCTAAACAGGCTGAAACTGAGCTCCAATGGCTCTGAAACCTGTGCCATTGAGTCCAAAAGGCTGAGAAAATATGAAATCAAAAAAAATTTCGTTCCAAAAGGTTGAGTAATGAGAAAGTTATGACCAAAACAACTTTGCCCCAATTTCCTCCACTAAATGTGGGGCAACTGCCAGTTAACTCCACTAAAAGTGGAAGTCCGCCTAAATTTGGGAGCGCCTCCAAAATCTCCACCATATTAAACTCCACTTAACTGAAGCTTAATTAAATATTAAACTTGAGATTAGGCTCCTTAAGCGCTCTTAATCATTAAGCTCCCACACTGGTCATATGATGAGGTTCCATGGGAGGAGGGCTTGCCCCTCCGTGCTCTGCCGGACCCACTCCACTAAAAGTGCAATAACTTCTTCATACGGTGTCCATTTTTTGAACCGTTTGCGGTGCCAGAATCAGGAAGATGATACCTATGTAACCATCTTGGTTTCAATCAATTTTGAGAACTTTCATTTTTGAGATTTTTCCCAAGCTCAAATTTGAGCTCCTGATCACACCTCCCAAATGAGAGGCTTTTGGACCCCAAAAGCTCACTAAAATTCTGAAACTGAACTATAGTATAGAAAATGAGAGAATAACAACATCCTCTTCTCTTCAGCCTTCAAAAATTTTCCTGAATTGCCAACTGTTCACATGGCGAATTTTGCTGAATGAGCCATGTACTTGTGCCGAATCCCGACCAAGTTTTCTTGCCATACCAATCTGCCAGAATGAAACCAGCAATGACACTTGCTGAAATTTGTGCCCTCTTTGCTTGCATGCCTTTCCAACTCATGGAATCTTACACTGCTTTGCACTGACACTTCGTTCTTTGCACCAAACGACACCAAAAGCATCTTGTGCAACATATGACATCAACAACAAGTTGACAATGAAATGTGCTATACAATTGACACACAAAATCTATAACAAGTGTGCACACAACCGACACAAGTCGATAAACATGTATGACACAATCAACACAAGTCGATAAACAACAAGATACATCTTGACAAACACATGTGTATGTATCATGTACAATGAACTATATACAGTTCGCTAATTACACATACAACCTCTATGTACATGTGAAACTTCAACTCTTCTTTTTCAAATACCAACAAGTACATCATCCCAAAAACATGTGGGTGATCAAGAGCTGAACCAAAAGACATTGTTGCAACATAAGTGAGTATCATACTCATCTTTTACACCTCCATGGCGAAATTTTGCAACAACAAAGAAATTCCTTCAACTGAAACTTCTTATACATGCAATCTGGCATCAATTTTTCAACTGAAATACATGCATACCAATCTGAAATTTGCATGTACAAAATGAGTAATGACTTACTACAATAAGAAGTTAATCCACTTCCTACCAAGCCAACTCCATGGCGTCTTTTGCTGCAACTGCAATTCTTCATGTGAATCTTCCATTTCCACATCGATAATGGACTCCATAGATCCACTTGTGCCAAACTGTTTGTCCCTTAGCTGCATATGCTTTGGACGATTTGTTGGATGCAAAGTCCAACAATGAGAGACATCATGTCCCTTCCTTTGGCAAAATGTGAAACTCTTAAGCACTTTCTGAGAAAGTTCTCTTTGCTTCTTCTGCTTCCTGTGTGCTTTCTTTTTCAACCAGCATCTTGAAGCAACATGGTTAACTCCACCACAAAATGTGCAACAAAATTTTCTTTCATTTGAACAAGAAAAATGATCATTCTTTGTTGAAACATAATCAAATTGATCATGTGAATGATTATACCTCTTTTGCTGCATGGAATGTCCATCTTCTTGCTGCAATGATGGCTTAAAACAATGGTAAGGAAGATTTCCATCATGACATTGATGTAATTGAGAACTTGGGAGAAATGTTCTCTTCAAATTTGCATCACATTCTTGAATGCATGTGCTCAAAGCTTCGCCATTAAGCTACTCATAGCCAAGACCAATATTCTTGGGATGCTCCACAACACAAATAGGCTCAACAATGCCTTTTGCATTCTTTACCAAACCTTTGCCTTCTTGATAGCCCATCTTCAACATCAATTTGGACCCAATACCTCTTGTATGCCTTTCAAACGAACCAACACACTTTTCAATAGAGAAAACTGAAGAAAAATCAGAATGATTTACCTCATGATTTACATCCTGAAGATGAGGTATTTTCTTGGACAAAGCTTCTTGAGCTTGAAGAAGCTGCAACTCCATATCATGCAGTCTTTGAAGAATGGCTTCTTTCTCTTCCTGCATAGCTAGCAATTGTGCACGAAGTTGAACACTTTCCCTTTGATCCTCAAGAAGAATTTGCACCATGTCCTTCACCTTAAAGAACTCATTCTTCATGTCATCATTGAAGAATCTCGTGAAGGAGGAAACTTCACTTGTAGAAGAAGTTGACATTATGTAAATGGTAAAAACAACCAAAAGGAACTTCCAAAGAAAAGTCCTCAAAGCTTTCAAACAAACGACAAGCTTTTAACCAAATGTCAGTAAAGACCCCTTCTCATTCAAGCAGCCATTTTGCAACCAATAAACAGTAAATCTCTTACACTGTTTTAAAACCTTTTGCACCATAAGGAATGCTCAACCTAAGCTCTGATACCATCTGATCTGAAAATGGAAGGTACTTGAAAAGGGTGCAAGGTATCCATTTTCATTTATGTAAATGAGTGCAAAAATACTCTAAGTTTAAATCTGAAAATGTGAGAAATTCATATTTCTAATACAGAGATAGACTGTAGGGGCATTTACTGGATATTTCACCTTTCAAAGAAAGGATGAATCCAGAGGCTACCTGGCCCTCTTACAGACTCTGCCTAAAGAAATAATAGAAGTAAACACTCAGATTTAATTAAAATGATCTTGGTTTAAACTTGACGTTATGCGGAAATTTAGCTTGCAAATGGTGTATGTCTTTTCATTGTTTATGTGTTTTAAGTTTATTTGTTTTTGCTGAAACTTAACATGTATATCAGCAACATATTCAACAATATAATATCAAAACACAACAGCAATATGATATAGGAGTTCACCCCAACTCTTGGGCTACATCTCCTGGATCAAGCCTCCCAAAATGGGCTTGTCCTCTTGTATTAAAAGCTCTCAAATGCAATACAAGATTATAAGTGTCTCAATAGACAAATCTAAATATATAAACTGATTCAGAAGGCAGGATAAAGCTAAGAATTCCTTTTCAAATTCACTAAACAGTGAAAGATTACAATAAACAGTGATCTCTTCATCAATGTCCTGCTGGTGCTTTGAACTTCTCTGCAACTTTTTTGGCTATATAAGTCCTCAAATGCCTCTGAAACCTATTCCAATGGCTTCATAAGGTTGAAATTATCTGAAATAGAGCTTTGGTTCACCTCAAACTGATAACCACAACTCAACCAAACTCAAAACCCAAAATGGCCCTAGTGGCTCAAAAAGCTTCTCCGAAGCTAAACAAGCTGAAACTGAGCTCCAATGGCTCTGAAACCTGCGCCATTGAGTCCAAAAGGCTGAGAAAATAACAAATAAAAAAAAATTTCGTTCCAAAAGGTTGAGTAATGAGAAAGTTATGACCAAAACAACTTTGCCCCAATTTCCTCCACTAAATGTGGGGCAATTGCCAGTTAACTCCACTAAAAGTGGAAGTCCGCCTAAATTTGGGAGCGCCTCCAAAATCTCCGCCATATTAAACTCCACTTAAATAAAGCTTAATTAAATATTAAACTTGAGATTAGGCTCTTTAAGCGCTCTTAACATTAAGCTCCCACACTGGTCATATGATGAGGTTCCATGGGAGGACAGTTGGCACCTCCGTGCTCCGCTGGACCCACTCCACTAAAAGTGCAATAACTTCTTCATACGGTGTCCGTTTTTCAAACCGTTTGTGGCGTTAGGATTGTATCCTTTGAGTCCTATCCTTTGAGTTTGCTCAGGAACCAAATCAATTTATCCTTTTTCATTTTTGAGCTTTTTCCCAAGCTCAGATTTGAGCTCTTGACCAATTCGAGTCTCCATCCACAGAAAGACGACCTGATCTATTGTTGGTCCTGAAGAATAAATCTACAAATTTGATTCAACTGTTCAAAATAAACTAATATTATTCTCTTCTATAGTGATTCCTACTATGATGCCATGTAGATAATTCACAAAGATTCAATTGATCTTGTAATATGCTAAAACAAAATACTTGAATCTATTCTACAAATTGTAGAAACCAAATCATGATCACACAATCACATTAACAAGAAAGAGAAATAATTTCAACCTCACAACACACAGATTTATCTAGGGAAAGCCTTGGCTAAAAACCATGCTATATGTATATTGAATTAAGTCAAGAATATGAAACAATGCAATGCTTCTCTCAGGCTTGAGAGCTCTCTACATTATCTTTGACTGACTCACTTTGATCCGGGAAATTTTGGTCCAATAATTAACCAATTTCTTGCCTTTGGATGCTCAGCCTTGCTTGCTCAATCCATAGGCAAATTGATCCCTATTAATTAGGAAATTCCCAATAATTGATTACGCAATACATCTAAGGCCTTCTCCTAACCTCATGCATGACCTGTACAATTTTATAATTATACAACTGATAGTATACTTTCCTTTAACTCCAATATCAACTGGGTCTTCCTCAGAACTGACATGCAACAACTATTTATAACGAATATTTAGTTATCTGGTTGATCATTGCATGTGAATTAAATTATATTTAATTCACTAAATCTCTCACTAGCTCCTCCATCAGTTAGAGCTAGTTAAATTAATTTTAAATCAAATAATTAAGTTAAATAATTACAATTCAAAATAAATTGTAACTGGACCCCTTAAAAATTAGAGTGAACTATGCATGCCTCCACTTTAACCCTCGACTTGAGTTGACTGAGCTAACTAAGTCTTCCTAACTCTGTTAACTTGTACAAGCTATCATCTGATGTGGAATTACAATTTCCTTCTAATTTAATTAAGGGAAAATTAAATTAGAATCCATTTTAATGTCATTTTCAATATTTCTTGTTTCCATTTTCAATAGAAATTTTAGACCTATAGTAGAGGTCTAAATTCTGCAGCTGGGAGGTCGAAGTTATGCTACTGGAAGAGATTTGGCTAGGTTTGACTTGGAAACATGAAGCACATAATCCAAAAGGGTTGGACTTGGTCTTGGAGGGTATTGGTCTTGGTCTAGAGGTCTTCGAATTCGTCAATTGAAGAATCTATAAGAATATAAGATATTTGTGGGTTTTCCTCTCGAGAGGATAAGTTTTGGCCCTTGCTTGCAGCCTACATTATTTGTTCTTGTATATTATTGTTTTCCTTGTTTTGGTATTTTTTTCATGATACACAAACATAATAATAAGTGAATAAGCTAATAAGCTAATAAGTAATAAAAATTAAAAAGACATCACAAGAAGTTATTAAGAACAAATAAATCATCCTAACTATTTCTCTATATATTTCTCAACAAAATTGTGGTCATCTTCAAACACTCTTAGGTGAACTCGAGTTGCTCCCTTGCCTGACCATGCCAAAATCCAACTAGTTGTTCTATAGCTCCTATCCCCAAATTTCATGAAGAATAATTTTATTTGGTTCATGCTATGTCTACACTGCAGTGTGACTATTCCACTATCATGACCTCCATGTAGCCAACAAATATGCCCCCTATGCATACCCACCTGGTAATAGTGTAACCCTTGAATTTTGTTCCAAGCCCTATGCCAATTCAACTGTGTTCCAACACTTATGTGAGTTTGTTTTTTCATACCTCAATTTCACATGACTATCCACATTATGCACCCAAACTTCAGTTCAACTTATCCTCCTCACTATATGCTATGCATTTTTATGTGTTATGTTTCTTATTTGGTGTTGATGACTCCACTCGACCATTCCAAGTGTTTTATATATATGCATTGATCCTCCACATAGGTTTTCATTCCGATTGTGGAATGATTTTACCATACAAACTCGACCATGCAAATGCACTGGTTCAACCAAGCCAACCCATCATATCAACTACTCCCATTATGCGTGTCCAATTTATGTCCACTTTGTTGATGATTTGACCTCACCATGCACACTTATTTTCATGCAATGCATGACCCTGCAATTGTTCTATGGGTGCCATTGATATCTTGAGGTTATATGCATTCCCACCCATCTCATGCCAACCTTATTTAACTAAGATTCCTCTTGTGTAGGTGTGCCACCCCCAATTGAAAATATTTGATTATGTATATTTATAATTTCTTTTCCCTAAGAAAAAATATGTATAACCTTAAAACGGATTATACGTGTTCTTTCCCAAGGGACTTAGCTTTAATTCCATGATCGACTATTTGAAAAGACTATATAGAAACTAACTAGTAACATATAAACCACCAAACTTTGAGAACCACCAAAAAAAAACATTGCAAAAAACTAGAGTTTTTTAGATAGTGCATTTAAGGAAACAATGTGAAATGAGATACAAAATACCTAGTACTAATCATGATACCAAAGTGACACTTTTTTCCCAAAACCCTATTCATATTTATCCATGGATAAGACCACAAGAAAAACAATAGGTGGAAATCCATAGCTTCAACTTTTTAACCATCATTGAATTCATCAAATGCAAAACTAACTAGTTGGTGAGAGGAGAGCCTCTTTAAATTGAAATTTTGTTTGATTTCTTGCTCAGTTCCCTTAAAATGTGCTTAATTGATACCCACTAAAAACATTGTTGCAAAGGGAGAATTTCCTATAACAAATGCCTTAAACTAACATTTTCTACCATACTTTTTTTTAGACCCAATCAAGAAATATTTTAGAATCCCCCATTATTTGAATTTTGAACCTTTATTTTTTTTAGAAAAATGCAAAAGGGACTAAAGTGTTGTGAACTCGACTTTTGAATTAGAGAATATTTGATATTATTACATTTCTATCATTGAAATTTTCTTTTAATGGCCTTGAATTCCAGTCACTTTCGCATTCCCATTCACTCATTTAGGGCTATGGAAGTTTTATTTAAGTTCCTAAATAATATTTCATATCCTTTAATCAGAACTGGATCATCGACCTAAGTGATAGCTCAAAATTCAAAGTGTTCGGAAGTGTGCCGAACCTGAGTGACCATGTTAGAAAATTATATATTACAGTGCAATGCAAGACATAAAATATGTAGAAAACACAAGAACACAAAACACATAAAACTAGAGAGACACAAATATACGTGGTTCACCCAGTTTGGGCTACATCCACCCAAAACTGCCAGTCCTTCCTTTCTATTATCCAGCAAAATGAAGAGACACAACCTACAACGGATCCACTGTAATATCCTCTATTATCTCTCACATTCTCCCGATCTGTTTCTCGCTCTGAGAATACATACAATCCACGCCCACAATACAATACCCTCATACAAAGTGAGGGATTTCCTTCTAGGGAAAAAAAACCCTAAACTAAACATAACTTCTACCGTCAAATAATCCGCCTAATGAATGGCCCAGATTGACTAGAAATTACTATACTTTTACAAGGCAATTTTACATTTGTTTTTAGCTTCGGGGGCACTGCCCCTAAAACCCCCCGCCAAGGGGGGCTCCATAAAGTCGCAGTTGCCCCCCCTGGACCCTCTAGGAAGCGTTTAATTATGGACGGTGTTGCCGCCCCCATTAAGGTACAGGGGTCCAACACTGTGATACAAAATAAACAAGATAATCAGGCTCCACACCCAACAATCTCCCACTTGGATACTGATTGTTGCAACTCCATCGCTGCTTCATTTTCTGGACATTGACTCCTCTTTGGACCTGGTTGTTTCTCATCTTCATCATCATCCTTGAAGAATAATTTAAACTGAGCATGTTCTCAGTTTCTCCTTGATTACAACTTTTGTTACCATATCTGCAAGATTCTGTCTAGTGTGTATCTTTTCCAGCTTCAACTATCCGTCTTCCAATACTGATCGTATGAAATGGTACTTGAGCTATATGTGTTTAGTCCTAGAATGAAATGCTGAGTTCTTTCAAAGATGAATGGCACTTTGGCTATCACTATATAACGTGCCCATATCATGCTTCTTACCCAATTCATCCATAAACCTTTGTAACCAAATCATTTCCTTACTAGCCTCTGTAGCAGCAACATATTCTTCTTCTGTTGTTGGAAGTGAAACAACACTTTGGGCATGATATACAGTGATATCCAAAGTGCCAGTGATTACCCAGACTTTACCAGTGATTACCTAGCGGTACGCATGCCATACCAGGTCTTACAGTAGCATGCCCATTTACATGTAATAAATTAACTCCATTATAATAATAATAATAATATATATATATATATTGTTTCATTGTTACTGTCTTTGTACATATGACCTCAATGTCCATATAAAAAGAAACCATCTACCAAATTACATGGGTCACCAGCCGCTGTAACCGCCAGTCCTCTAGGAGTTCTCTTCAGATACATGGTTCATTAAATCAATCCAAGTCCACATATCCTCTCTCACTTTAACTTCTCTCTCATCAAATATTATTGACCAATGATGCATATGGATGTTTTGTTACATGGTCGGTAATATCATAGGCACATGAATCATGCCTAATATGGTTGTGTTCTTATACCAACACACAGATAGCTGCATATTTCAAAATTACATATGCATTGTAATTTTGTGTTTCTGACAAAAAATCTTAGAATCCTTGACCATTCCAATGCAAAGTTTGTAGTGCTCAACTAGTCGTTATGGCGATTGGGATATCAACCACGATACTCTCAGTTGGATGCGGGGGACTATGATCTAATTCTATATTGTGGTTGTGATCCCGCACTGATTCTTCCTGCAATGCCGCTACCAAAGCACCACCATTCAGACTGTAATGCTCCTTTTTAGGAATAGCTAGCATTCCATGGCTGGAAAACACATTTTCCAGAAATGGTGGCTACAGGATTTGACACCAAGACCTAGATCCCCTTAGACAAATATGTCTAAGACCTAAATCCAAGGATTGGAACCAAAGAGATCCTTCTAGGGTGGTGATACAAGCCTCTCACACCTAGTTCCCTTCAGAAATTTCCCAGTGAAAAGGGTTGCAACAATGCATGCACAAGACTTGGAGCATCAGCATTATTCAAACACACCATTAGAATAACAGTCACATATATCTCATATAAATGTGAATGAAATCCATGGTAATCTCATTAGATAATAGTAGCATAAAATGGATACAATATCATGAGAGAAATGTTACTCAATGACTAGCAACCCCTGCCTCAAAATACTGCTATACTAGTACACCCAAACTAATACTGTGCAATTATATGAAGATGCTGCAACATATATGATGGAAGTATAATGATATATCATTGATAGATCAAGAAATAAGGGTGACCAAGCTCTCGACCCCTGAAAACACTAGTACAACAATCCTTAGAAGGATTGGCTACAATACATGTACAAAATGGGAAAATACAATAATGTCAGAGTTTCTGGGTAGCAGCAGCAAATCTTACACAAAATGGAAGGAGATGGCTGAATATTATCGGCAATATGAAATATACTTCCTCCAATGGAACTCTAAAGTGAAAATTTGATCCCTTCACCCCAGATTTCCCCTCCAATCAATCTTGCACTCCCTCACTGCAAATACACCATGAGAATAATGCAGTCTAGGAGAGATATTGTGCTATATGTGAGATGGAAAACATTGGCCTGATGCAAAGATATGCAAATATTCCCAAGAAAAATCCTCAATGATCTCCCAATGAAATGGATATCCCCTCCTCTAAAAATCAATCTTCGGAGTGATGTAGTGGAACTCTCCCCGACAACACCTAGCAACACAACCTGGCCACCATTGGAGACTGCACTGTAGCTAAATGAAATGCTTTGGCCTCAAGCTTGGATAAGGGGAATAATGAAGCAAAATCCCTCAAGAGGTATCTCAATAAGGAGAGGAAATCCTAAACAGGAATTGCCTCAGCAACTCTTGCTAAACAACAAGATGATGCTCCAAGTCTAAACAGACATGGAAATCTATAATCCATAACATGAGTAACAATGGTTACCTTGCCCTCATCTTATACAATTGTGAGCTCCTTCTCCATGCGCCCCATTCATTAGGGTTTTCCTTCTCAAGGAATCTTCCCTCCTCTTTCTCTGCGCTGTCCCACAATGTGCTCTCCACCTCATGCTACTGTGTTGTTTGACTTGGTCCAACCTGGCCTAGTCATCCTGCAAAAGTCCCTTTTCACACATGGAGGTGTGAAATCAAGCTCCAAAAGTGATTCCCCTTCATGATAAGAGGATTTTAATTCCCTATTCATGAAATGAATGGGTCTCCTACCAATTTTATTTATCTCCTATGTGAAAATAGCAAAAATTAATGTTCCATAAAAATTGGGAACATTAAGTCCCCCCTCTCAAAGATTGCTTGTCCTCAAGAAAGTACAAGGATAGACTGATTTATTTCCCCTTAATTTCCCTGTAGCATCCATGCATGATAAACTCCTCCAATAAAAGGATTCCATATCATCAATCAAGTGTCTAAGTTGTCCCTCCAACATATGCAATCCAGCTTTTGGTGAACATCCCCAAATAGCTATCATGTAGAAAAAATATCCATGAAGGGAAAAATGGGCTGTCTAAGGGCCTTCTTGAGGCATGAGATCTGATATACAATGGGACTCATCATCCCCATATGAATCTCCCATCCCCAAGAAATCATCCATACAACATAAGTTGCCTCCCAACATGGCAACTCACAGAAATCTCCCTCCACCTTGAGCTCCAGAAATGAAGGTGGGCTAAAAATATGAATATGTCAAGCCACATAGCTTTCCCCATGATATCCTTCTCTCCACTTTTGATAAGTACAAAGTGTGTGCTGATCAAGGGCTGCAAAATTATTTCCCTACAGTGGCAAAATGAAGAGAAATTCTCCAAGGATCTCTCCTCCATCAGTGATAATCTGGCTGGCCCAATACATCTCATCTATGATAAGTAGGACATGATCATAATAGAATACCCTAATGAAATGTTTTTTGTAGGTCATACCATGCACAGCAAGGTACAAACAATGTCTCATAGGGCTACAACACAATCTCATCCACTGCAGCTACAGAAAATAAGATGGCAAGCATTGTGTAGAAAATATCACCTCTACTACTGAATAATAAATAGATGAGTGAATCAGCAATAAAAAATCAAATACATGCCCATATACATACAATGGATGGGTATCATCATCAACCTCATGGCCCACCTCAAGAGAAGGCAAACAAGTGGCTATGGTGGCCATGTCTCTCCTCATGTTCCCTTTAGAGCATGCCATGCATAAACTATGGGAATCATCTTCCCTCAAGGACACACTAAATTCATGTGTCAATCTCCCGATCATGATTCCAATAATATAGATAATATCAGCAAATGGAAACATAATCATCATAAAAATAGAGAAAGTACTGATGGTTTCATATGGTGCTGGAAAGTACCAACAATCTCCCAAGGGTGCATAACGTAGTTTTGAAAACTGCTGCTCAAGAAATGTACAAGGAAAAATGTTTTGAAATACAATGCTAATCATATGAATTAGTTGAACATGTGTAGAATGGAAAAAAAATTTCCCAAGGCCATGTAAAATATGGCTGTCTCCATCATATGGTTTGGCCCAACCTTGCTCATAGAGCAACATGAAAAATATGCCCCTTTGAGGAGCCATGCACTGCAACATAATGATAAGAGTATGCAAATTAGAAAATGAAAATACAAGGCTCTTACCATAGGCTATAAGTAAAATTATAGATGGACCTATGCGTGTGATCCTGCTCCCAAGTGACCATGCTGTGAGCTCATGCAAAAAGGGTCTTGTCCATGCCAATCTCTGTCTCTTGGCATGCTCCTTGTCAAGAGCACCTCCGATGATGTTGTTGTAAAAATGAAGCTTCTCCCAAGATGGAGATGCCTCCTAAACATTCCAAGCCAAATATTGATCCCTTTTCACTATGAGAGTTCCCTCCTCTACTCCGGAAACACCATAAATCATATGAGAGAAAATCTGCTTGTGCTCTCTCCAAGATAGTCCAAGAAATCCAAGTGCTTGTTGCCTCCTCATGCTCACATCATGTAACTCATGTGATGAAGGTACCATGAATGATATATATGCCATATCAGCTCCATGTATCCATACTCCTTACTACTCAACGATGCAAACATCCTGCCACCTTTCCCCTACTCCCATTCTCCTGGAAAAAGGGTACTCCAAGTGATGGCCAAACTCCTTCAAGAGGAGCCAACGCAACCAAGCCTCTTGCTTCCTAGTATCATATATTTGCAAGTGTAAAATCAGCCCCTTGCTTCTCATCCACATCCACTCAGCTCCTTGTGGATGTCTCCTCCTTCTTCCTTCTTTTGTACTCCTCCCATGAGGGCTAACATCCTCCCAAACCAAATCACCTCTCTTGCATTCCATGGAAGATTGGAATGCAGCTCCTTGGAGACCTCCTAAAGCAGACCTCTCACCCATGACTGTATTGAACCCACAATGATACAAATGTGATGGTGTTAACCTCTCCTCTCCATCAATGTTTAGCAGCACTGTCAATTCCTCCCATAGAGTAGCAGCTATTCCATCCTCCGGTTCAAAAGTTGTTTCATTGTTTTCCATGGAGGTGTCATGGTTTGTTTCATCCTCTAATGGTTCACACCCCAACCTCAAGGGCTGAATGAGACTCATCAATAGTGCATGAGGATGAGGGTCCATCTCCTCTCTGAACCTATTGCACAACAGGGTGCAATCATGGTGCTCTAAAATAGGAAAATGTGTAGATCTTGGGACCTCTACATGTGAGTTTCCACATTCCTTTAATTTAGTTGCTGAAATGAAAAGTGGAACTTCACTCATACCTTGGTGGAACTTGGGGTTTTGTTATTGTATGGCTGCATTAGTTGTCTCCTCCAATGTAATGGCTACCTCATCCATATATGTAGAAGGCTTCCCTCCCAAAGCTATGACAATGTTGGTGCAATCTTCCTCCCATGGTGGAATGGATTTCTCTTCTTTTGTCCTCTCTCCATCAAAGGTTTGGATCAACCTTTGAGAAAATTCTGAAAAAGAACTTACCCTTAAATGGAATAAGGGTCTAAACCACCAAATATAGGTTTTACCCTCCACATGCAGTGCTGCAATCTCCACTGCTTCTTCCTCTGCCACTGGATGTAGCAAGAAAAAGGCTTCTAGCTTTTTCACCCAAGCTCTAGCTGAGGTATCCCCATCAAATGTAGACAATAGGAACCTATTACCTCTGATTTCTCCTTTTCCATAGGACCTTCTCTCCTCCTTTTGCTGAATAAACTGTGGGAACATTGTAGCTCCCCTGAATCCTACAGAATGCGATTTATAATCACCCAGGTATTGATCTAGAACCTAATGATCCAAGCATCTCTCATGCTTGTTTTCCTTTTGAGAATAGGAAGTGCATGGACCTTCCTCTTCTTCTCTTTTCTTCTCCTCCTTGGGGAGGCTCTTCTTTGTTCTGAAAAAATATGAGATCAAGCTCATCTTCTTCATCATCTTATTCTTCTTCTTTCTTGGGCTTGAAGGCCACAGGCTGAGATAAGAAAGGTGCTTTGATACCACTGTAATGATCCTTTTTATGAATAGCTAGCATTCCATAGCTGGAAAATGCATTTTCCAGAAATGGAGGCTGCAGGATTTGATACCAAGACCTAGATCCCCTTAGACCAATATCTCTAAGATCTAAATACAAGGATTGGGACCAAAGAGATCCTTCTAGGGTGTTCAGACAAGCCTCTCACACCTAGTTCCCTTCAGAAATTGCCTAGTGAAAAGGGCTGCAACAATGCATGCACAAGACTTGGAGTATCAGGGTTATTCAAACACACCATTAGAACAGCAATGACACGTATCTCATAGAAATGTGAATGAAATCCATGGTCATCTCATTAGATAATAGCAACAACAAATGGATACAATATCATGAGAGAAATGTTACTCAATGACAAGCAGACCCTGCCTCAAAACACTGCTATACAAGTACACCCAAGCTAAGACTGCACAGTTACATGAAGATGCTACAAAATATATGATGGAAGTATAATGTTATATCAATGATAGCTCAAGAAATAAGGGGGAGAAAGCTCTCAACCCCTGAAAACACTAGTACAACAATCCTTAGAAGGATTAGCTACAATACATGTACAAAATGGGAAAATACAATAATGTCGGAGTTGCTAGGTAGCAGCAGAAAATCATACACAAAATGGAAGGAGATGGCTAAATATGATCTGCAATCTGAAATAGCCTTCCTCCAATGGATCTCTAAAGTGAAAGGCTGATCCCTTCACCCCATATTTCCCCTCCAATCAATCTTGCAATCCCTCACTGCAAATACACCATGAGAATAACACAGCCTAGGAGAGATACTGTGCTGTATGTGAGCTGGAAAACATTGGCCTAATGCCAAGATATGAAAATCTTCCCAAGAACACTCCTCAATGATCTCCCAATGAAATGGAGATCCCCTCCTCTGAAAATCAATCTCCAGAGTGATGTAGTGGAACTCTCCCTGGCAACACCCAACAACACAACCCAGCCACCAATGGAGACTGCGTTGTAGCTAAATGAAATGATTTGGCCTCAAGCCTAGATAGAGGAATAATGAAGCACAATCCCTCAAGAGGTATCTCGAGAAGGAGAGGAAATCCTAAACAAGAATTCCCTTAGAAACTCTTGCTAAACAACAAGATGATGCTCCAAGTCTAAACAGACATGGAAATCTATAATCCATAACATGAGTAACAATGGTTGCCTTACCCTCCCCCTATACAATTGTGAGATCCTTATCCATGGGCCCCACTCAAGGGTTTTCCTTCTCAAGGAATCTTCCCCCCTCTTTCTTTGCGCTGTCCCATAATGTGCTCTCTACCTCATGCTACTGCGCTGTTTGACTTGGTCCAACCTGGCCTAGTCATCCTGCAAAAGTCCCTTTTCACACATGGAGGTGTGAAATCAAGCTGCAAAAGTGATTCCCCTTCATGCTAAGAGGATTTTTATTCCCTATTCGTGAAATGAATGGGTCTCCTACCCATTTTATTTATCTCCTATGGGAAAATAGTAAAAATTAATGTTCCATAAAAATTGGGAACATTACACACACCATTGCGAGCGTTGGTCCTACAAATGGGACACACAGA
Organism: Pinus albicaulis; assembly: GCA_034641835.2. Classification (NCBI taxonomy): domain Eukaryota; kingdom Viridiplantae; phylum Streptophyta; class Pinopsida; order Pinales; family Pinaceae; genus Pinus; species Pinus albicaulis. The sequence continues at coordinate 211,371 of JAXQQM020088914.1, forward strand.
GCGCTTTGACAGCCATGCATTAGTGCACTGCACATTGAAGGCATGGCTGCATGCCAAGATCACACAACACTAGTCACCAACCTAGAAATCATCGAGGCACACCGTGCACTTGTTGTTTCCACCGATGCTGCTATGAACCGAGAGGCGTCGCTCTTCGTGGCATTCGATGGTGGGCATCCGTTGGAGGTCAACCATGAAGAGGCCATGATGCTTGGATGACTTTTCGTTCTCCTTCGATTGTTGGCAGTGCTGCTGTCTCTAGTTACAACTAAAATATCACTATGGTTTCTCTCAGCCAGCATATCGTCGAACCCATTCTGCTTTAGCTTTTCTCGAGATCCTGGGATCAAAACCATAGCAGAACCCTTACAATTGTTTCTCTTTAGAACTTCCATGAGCTACATAGAACTTGCCAAAGAAAATTCCTCCATGCCTCAGACATTGATCAGTAATTTCCACATGCTATTTCCCATTGAAAAATAAATTCTTTCACTATGTCATTGTATTGACATGGGCCACTCTCATTCTGATTTCCATATCGATTTGTAGTGGTCAGCTTCGAGCCATTACCCACAACCACCCCCTTGCACGATATCACTAATGGGATGATGATCACATAATTTAAGAGAGCCTCATTTTCGAATCCAATGAATTCATCCAGATAAGCTCGAACTATTAGACCCAAAGTGCAATTTTTGTCATCGAATTTTCTTTTTCATTCGATCTTTGTATCAATCAAGGGTCATCTTATGTGCATTTTTTTCACCATTGATTTGGGCATCTTTCCTCTGTTATGATGGAGATTAGCACTGGCTTGCTTGATCAAGATTTTCCTCTGTCTCGGATCTACCTCTGCACCACTCAAATCATCCTCTTTTGCGCAATTGTAGGGATGCTCCATGTTTGACTCTCTGTCAGGCATCGATCCACACTAGATCTGACTAGATTTGTCTTATTCACATGAAAATTTGTTTGTAATAAAGTGCTACGCAATAGATCTAGCTTCTTCACACGTATAACTAACCAAATCTACGATCTCCATGTAGATCTGGAAATTTCACACATAGATCTATCCTTTTACATCTGTGGAGGAGAAAATTTCACACAATAGTAGCAAACTATTGATATAGAAAAAGCACTAAACTTGGCTCTGATACCATTTGTTAGAATTTACCGCAGAAATAAAATATTTACCGAGAGGAACAATAACCATGAAAATAGGCAGCAAAAAATCATTAACATAAAAACATATGTTTATCTGGGAAAACCCCAAATCTAGGGCAAAACCAAACTAATGAAATTTCATTAACCATTTCCCAAAAACCTTGGCCAATCCAGCCAAGTGAGCCTTCACTGCTCACCTCTAGGCCTACATTACAATGAAGTATTCCCAGCCTTTTATAGGCTCCATTACATGCAATACCATGAGCTTAAAAACCATGGGTGCACAATACCATGTGCCCCAAAACCACTAATATTTACCCTATTCAACATTGACTTTATCCCAAGTCAAGTTTACCTAACAGACCAGATAGATCTTGTCTTCCTGATTCTGATGCCATGAATGGTTCGAAAAATCGAAACCGTATGAAGAAGTTATCACAGTTTGAAAAGTCTAGTAAACTGCAAATTTTGGACTTTGACCAAGTTGGACTTAGATTGGGAAAAAATTAAAAGAGAATATTCCAGGGAATATTCTTGAAATATTACTCAAAATATTCCTCAGAATATTCCATTTCGTTCTAATTAGGTTATGAGATGTGGTGTTGTATTATTGGTCAGTGGATTGACTTTTGATTTTATTGACTAATCGGAGGCTACCACGTGGCAGGCCTAGAGGCTGCCACGTGGCCCTGGAATGGTTCATTAAAATTTTTGGACTCCACGGGAGTCAAACATGGGACCTCCCTGCCCGCATGCGCACAGCCTTACCAACTGGTCTATTGATTGGTTCTTACCCCTATAGGATGGGGGTCACATATAAAGTTTAAGGACTATGCATATGCGGTTTCATATGGTTGTAGCCTAGAACCATGGGCCAGAAGTTAAGCCCTTTCTGCGACGGTCGAGTTTTTGTTTTTTCACATGTTAAATGATATACAACCACAATGTGGTTATTTGACTGATGGTTAATTAACCGTGTTATCACCCAAAAAAATTTCAAAACATCATTGTATCAAGTTTGTTTTTGGTCATGGTTCAAAATTGAGTTTAGAAGTCAAATTAGGATTTGATCAAGGGTAGGTTATATTTTTATAAGATCAAAGCTCATCCTTAAGTCCAAATAAAGTCTTTTCTAAGGTCCATTCATTGTCAAATATCCATCATTTTCATTTGTGGGTCATTTCCTAAGGTTTCGGGTCAAAACTATGCAATTAGCCAAGAAATCTCATTTTCGTAGCGCCATTAGTTCAAAAAAGTTGATTTTCACTATGAAAGCACTAATAGTTTTGTAGCACAAACTACGAAAAATACACTACTGGCGCTATGAAAGCACAATTTCTAAACTGTCTTGTCATTTGAGCTGAAATTTGTCAGAATCTGTTGGGAAATGGTAGGTTAGTGGTATGATGAGTCAGTTAATTGATGAGATTCAGTCTACTTACCCACGTTGTAGTCATCATAGTCATGATAGGGTATGAATGAGGCATAGTTTAGTTATGATATGACATTTCAAATTCAAAATCTTTCTTAATTGGTCATTCTCGTTTCCTTTGCCTCCATTCAAGTGTCTAAGTTCTAAAGTGTCAAGCCAAACCTGCAGTTGTTCCATACAAGTTTTCTTCATCTTAATCAAGCAAGGCTGACATAAACTGATCAAGCGAGGCTAATCCAATTTATCAAGCGAGGCTAATAGGTTTTCTATGAAGCATGGCAGAGGAAAAGAAAGTCCACAGAGGAGGAAATTGCTTGAGACATGAGCCTAAAGATATGAAGGCCATAATTGAAGACCCAGCAGTGATGGAGGCATTCAGAAGAGTAGGTTGTCTTCGATTTTGTGAAAACTTGCAGCGGTGCCACACACAGGTTTCCGAAGAATTTTCCTTAAAATTCAATGGAACAACTACCAAGGTTGGGATGCTAAGTGTGTCAATTTCACCAGAGATTCTTGCTGCTGTGACAGAGATATCAAGGGGTCAAGAAACTTGGTTTAAAGGTTTCAAATTTGATATGGAGCCATGCAAAGAGTTTATGAAACCTGAGTATGCAGATATGGACTTGAATAACGCTATCCCTAGAAGCTGAATCAAAGACACTTATGCAAAGCTGCAGTTCAAAATTCAGAGGTATTTTACATGCGAAGGAAGATATCATAACGTTTATACATATCATTTCAAGCTGCTTCTGCATTTCACTGGTAGGATTTCTGTTGATTTTCCCTTTTATTTGCATAGGAGTCTTGCAAAAATGGCTGATAAAGTACAAGCCAAATCTGAAGGTTGTGAAACATATTTGTTTCATCATGGTTTGATGAAGTTATTGATTTTGAATGAGCTTCAGAAGATAGGCAGGGATTGGTCATCCTTTTTGTTTATAAGTGGTTTTGAGTTGGAAACCTTAACACCTGCTAGAAACCCTAAAACTAAAGGAACTCCATCACCACCAGTAGCAGAGTCTAGTCAACCTGTGGTTGAAAAACCAAAGGAATTTGCAAAATTGAAGCCAAGTAAACAAGTTGAGAAAATGATAGAGCAGACACAAGTGCTTGATGCTCCAACTCCATCTCCTACAAAACAGAGGTCAAAGATTGTCAAAGAGGCAAAACAGAAACAAGATGTCAACAGGCAGGAAATCAAAAGAGTAATAAGAAGCCAAGTAGTGGCATTAAAGGGAAAAATAGTTGCTACAAATACAGAGGACAACCTAGTGATAAAGGGAAACTTAGATGACATCCTGCATGCAATTGACATAGAGGAGACACCCATTGTTCAAGCTGAGTTCATTGGAGTAGATGAGCATAAATAGAAAAATGCTAAGTCTGCAAAGAAGCTTGAGTTTGAGGGTGAAAATGCATCCTTCATATTTCAAGCAAGGAAACCTACAACTAGACATGCTAAGAAACTTAGGGAAAGTAGCAAGGAAGTTCAAGATCCTATTAAGACAGCTAAAGCCCCTGAAGAAGTTGTTGATTTATTAACACCTGCAGTGAAGCATATAGCCAGCAGAGCGAAGAAGGGAAAAGTAGAAGTGACAAGGTTTAAACATCTTGAGGAGAAATTGAGGTTGGAAAACCAAGGAATTTTTGTGATGAGAAATAGGGCTAGAAAGCACAGTATTGAGAAAGCAGAGTTCAAAAGAATGAAGGCACTGTGGGAAGGTAAAAATGGTTCTATTTCTGAAACTCTAAGCAGTGCAAAGCAGTTTTTCACATGGACAGTTCCAGCCATCAAGGAAGCTAAATTTTTCAGTTTAATAAATACTCACTTGAGAGCTAATAATAGGAGGCTTAAAGATCAAGTGGAGGACTTGGAGTAGCAGCTGAAATTGACTCAGGATGAATTAAAGAACAAAGGTGTTAAAATGACAATCATTAAAGAGTAAAAACCTGAATTAAGTGAAAATGAAGAAAGGACCTCATGAAGGTTGAAATGACTGTGTTTTCAGTTCATATGGATTTTTGATATGATGGAATCATTTTATTTTTATTTTTTGGTATATTTTCAATTTTCATTTTGGAAAATTTTGAGCAAAACTGCTCGCTCAGCAGACAGTGTAAAAAGGGAGAAAAGCGCTACTAAACTATTGTAACAGCTTTTCTTGCCCTTTTTCATTAAATTTTGAGGGGTAAAAACATGAATTAAGAACTGAAAATGTTGAGAAGGATGTATTTAAGGATAATGAAGTTAGTTTTGGAGGAAATATGTCAATATTTTGAAGAAAAAGGGGTAAAAGAGTAGTGTTACGAAAAGCGCTACGAAACTGTGTTGTTTTCGTAGTGCAGTCTATTATAGCCCATTTGAACAGTTTGGAGATGGTTTTGGATAGCTGAAGCTTAAGGAGGAGGTTTGGAATGTGTTAATGCAATTTCTAACAACTAAGGAGCTTGAAATAATGAGTTCATGGTGGTCAGAATGTTCCAAGAGTGCAAAAGACCCTATGCCTAGAAAACAGGGGACTCTTTCCTACTTTGATGGAGGTCAACATTATGGTCATAAAGATTTTAAGCCTATCATCTAGATTCAACCATGTGTGAATACACTTGGAAAATGATGTAATTTAGTTTAGATAAGGTTGTTATGGATAGAGATCAGGAGTTTGAATCCTATTTGTAATAGGACTGTTTAGTAGATTAGCTGTCTTTTTGTAATAAATAGCATGTCATATGGTTATGCAAGGTGTCAAGGGTTAGGAATTCGATATATATAGCACAAGATAAGATTATCTCATGTTGTAGATGGTCTATAAAGGATCAAGAAGTTGTAAATACCAGGGTTGGACATTTTTAACAAAAAACTGTGCTTATTGTAATTGATTGGTTTTCAGCTAATATAGATATTTCTACTTAGCCAACTTGGGATTCAGGAGGAGTTCTAGTGTGTTCTTGTTTTAATTTCATATTTTATTATCCTATTGTAATGGTGTTTGTATATGTTACTCATAATTCATCTTTGATGCTCTGAATTCCTATATGGATAAACTAACTGTGTTTCTTACAGTTTCACATGTATATCTCTTGACTAGAACTCTGATATGCCTACACTTCCATGTTAAGTAGGTTTATTGGTTTCCTGAAAATATTTTGACTCCATAAGCCGAATGTGTACTTGCTGATGTGATTTTCAACCTATATTTATCATCTATCTGATTATTACCCCACATAGAGTTAGCCATCTATATTTTTATCAAAAATCCTTAACCCTTTGAGAGAGCCCTCTCAGGATGAGGAGGCTAACCCTCAATCAAAAGATTGGTTTGAAATAGTTACATGAGATTTATTTGATTAGCAGCCTATCAGGTCCAATTTTTTTATAACAAACTGTAACATCTGGCAGGGTTTAAACCTATCACATGGAGTTTTCTAACGGTTTCAAACGTTATCTGCGCGTTATTCGGTATGGAGTTAATGTGAGTGTATGGGGGCCATGTGGCCACCCCAAAAGTTAGAACTAAATGTTACAGTTTTAGTTGGAAGAATTTTATTTAGAGAATTTTTTTTTGAATCTAACTGGAGTTAAGTCCAGTTCTCCACAATTAGTGGAGCTTTTTTGGGTGTCATTCGGCAAAATGAGTTCAAACTCTATCTTGAGCTAGATTCACCCAATTTTGGAGTGACAATAGTCAATTTATATTATCCCCAACATTACAGACTCATTGGTGACAATTTCAGAGTGATCAAAGGAATTTTGAGCAGGTTTTTTCTTCAGAGAAGCTTAAGGGGCCACTAGGGCCACCAGGGGGTAGCAGCAATTTGAGGCATAGCCAAGGGAGCTAGAGGCTTTATTCAGAAATCCAATAGCCAATTTTGGATGCATCAGATGTTTTGGAACTAATGGTATAGTTTTTAGAACATGTAGAATAATTTTTAAGGCTGATATGCTTCAGTGAAGTTACAGGGGCCATCCATGCCAACTTTTGCCTGCAGCTGTTCAGGGCCTAGCTAGGGCAGCTAGAGACCTTATGCAGCAAATCAATATTCATTTATGACTGTTTTGATATTTTTGAATCCATTGATGGAGTTTTAAGAATATTTTTAGGACTTATAGAGGTCAAGAAACCATCAGAGAAGTTTTCAGTGACCCTAGTTCCAGGGGGTGTCGACAGGTGTTGGAGGCGAAACTGGAGCAGCCGAAAGCCATGTTCAGTGAACCAATAGTCTATCCTAACTATTTTTGGTAGAATAAATCGAATTAAGGGAATTTTAGAGCCTTTTGAAGACTTCTAGAGCTCTAGAAGCTTCAAGGAAGTTTTGGGTAGCCTAGGGAAAACTGTGGAGGAAGGTCTAGTTCGGGGATGCAATGCTCATTTTGAGAAAACGATCAGTCGATTTTTGGTGTCTGATGTGTTTTGGAGATAGTAGGTGGGGTTTCAGGGATAGTAAAAGAATTATAAAGGAGTTAGTGCCATGGGTAAGCTCAGTGTAGCTTAGAGCACCGACAAAAGGAATCAATTCTAAGGGAGCCTAGATATGTTTTAAGAGTGATGAAAACCATGAAAGGGATATAGATAGTATTATAAACCCATTGGTTCAGTTCAGTAACCATTGGAGTTAAGTGTGGAACTTGTAAAAGAAACTTTTCCATAATCCCAAAGAGCCAAGTCAAGATGACAAAAGCTCAAGGAGACGTAGCCCACAATATTCAGGTGAACTCCTAGATTAATTTTGTTGTTATGTGTGGATGTTTATTTTCTGCATTATGTTTTTGCTACACATGTTTAATTTCAGCAAAAACAAATGGACTTAAGACACTTAAACAATTAAAAATCATACACCTATTTCAAGTATCAAATTCCACAAATGTCAATTGTAAGCTAGATCTTTTATTTGTTTAACAGAATGGGAGGTTCTTGAAAATAATAACAAGTTATCAAACCCATTTTCATATCAGGTTGGTATCAGATAACATTTTTTCTTGATTGACAGAGCACAAGTTTTCTTGTTCGACTTGAAAGGTGTTTAAACAATGCAAAGAATTTGATTATTTGACTATTTGCAAACTGACTGTTGCTTGAGTTTGGTAGAGGTGAAGGGAAAGCTACTAATAGATATGTCCAGGAAAGGACAAAAAGGAAGAAAGGGCTTAAGGAATCTTCTTTACCCAAGGACCTCAAGGCAACCCTTGAAGCACAAAAGTTTTTGTTTGGCTGCTTGAAGAAGAGCTTGACTCTACAACCATTTTGTTCAAAATATTTTTCATTTGTTTTGAAAGCTTTGGAATTGTTGATTGAAGTTATTTTTTCATTGACATAAGATGAAAAATTCATCAAGTGAGGTTTCAAAATCCTCCTCCTTCACAAGATTCTTTGATGAAGACATGAAGTGATACTTCTACATATTGAAGGACATGGTGTAAATTATTTTTGATGATAGAAGAGAAAGAACTGTACTTCGTGAGAAATTTTTTGCTATGAAGGAAGAGAAGGAATAAATTATTCAAATATTGTAGGATATGGAGATGCAGCTCCATCAAGCCCGAGAGGCCTTAACCAAGAACATGCGTGAAGCAGAGGTAATTCACTCTAATTTTTCTTCAGTTTCCTCTTTAAAAAGATGTGTTGGTTCATTTGAAAATCACACTAGAGGTATAGGGTCCAAGTTAACGTTTAAAATGGGCTATGAAGGCAAGGGTTTAGGAAAGCATGCACAAGGCATGATTGATCCTATTTTGGTTGAGGAACAACCTAAGAAATTTTGTCTTGGTTATGTTCAATCTAATGGCAAAGACTCCAAAGCCATGAAGGCATGTGAGGAAACTTCAAAGAGAACTTGTGTTCCAAGTTATAAACCACAAACCTGTCAACTTTGTTTTCAAGTTGATTTCCATTGTTTGAAGCCTATGTTGGATCAAGAAGATTGTAGACATGCAGCTTATGGTGAGCATGTGAGTTCAGACAATTTTCAAGACATGAAAACTGATGTTAGTCTACAAAGAAAAGTTGGAACCTCTACTAGTTCATCTCCTCAAGAAGGTAAAAATGATGGACATGCAAAGAAGCATCTGAGGTATAATTCTTCCCATAGTTAAGTTGATTATGTTTTTTCAAGGCATGCCAATTTTGCATGCTTAAATGGAAGAAAGAGTTTTTGTGCATATTGTTGTATGTTTAACTATGATGTTTCGAGATGTTGGAAAAGGATGAAGGCATATAGGAAGCAGTTGAGGCAAAGGAAACTTGCGAAGAAGGTGCATAAGACTTGAACACATTGCTAGAAGAGGGGACATGTTGTTTCCCAATGTTGGAAATTGCATCCAAATAATCATCCTAAGCATTTGCAGGAAGAGGACAGACAAACTGGCGAAATTGGAACCAAGGATTCCATCATTGATGTGAGAACAAATGTTTCACATGAAGAAGATTTGCAGCAGCAAAATTCCCCATGGAAGTGGCTTGGTAAAAGGTGGTTTAACTTCTTGACATAGTAAGACATACTTTCATTTGTACAAATGAAAATTTCAATCAAGTATACATGTATTTATGTTGTAATCTCACGTTTTTTTGAGACACCTTCGATCAATGATCAAGGAAGTGATGTTGAGCTACCTTCTGTAAATTTCTCGCCAAAAATCTCTGAGTGAGTGCAAGGAAGATAGTTCTTAATAGGAGGACAAGCGAATCTAGGAAGGGAAGTGTCGACTACCTTCAAGTTGTGGTTCAAAGGCACTAGCCATGCAAGGAAAGTGTATGGAGGCTGAAAAGAAGAGGTTCATGTACTCTCATATACTGTAGAGATCATTATATCAGTCTTTTGGGGTCCAAAATATTCCTAATGGGGAGGTGTGATTAGAACTGGATCATGGACCTAAGTCATAGCTCAAAATTCAAAGTGTTCAGAAGTGTGACGAACCTGAGTGACCGGATAGATTTCTTCTTCCTGATTCTAGTGCCATGAATGGTTTGAAATATTGACATTGTATGAAGAAGTTATCGCATTTTGAAAAGTCGAGTAAACTGCAAAATTTGGACTTTGACCAAGTTTGACTTGGATTGGGAAAAATTTAAAAGAGAATATTCCAGGGAATATTCCTAGAATATTCCTCAGAATATTCCCCAAAGTATTCCATTTTTGTCCAATCAAGTTATGACATGTGGTGTTGTATTATTGGTCAGTGGGTTAACTTTTGATTTTATTGACCAATTGGAGGTTGACACATGGCAAGCCTAGAGACCACCACGTGGCCCTAGAATGGTTCATTAAAATTTTTGGACTCCACGAGAGTCAAACACGAGACCTCCTTGCCCACACGCGTACAACCTTACCAACTATTCTATTGATTGGTACTAACCCCTATAATATGGTGGTCACATATAAAGTTTAAGGACTATGCATATGGGGGTTTGGAGGGCCAGCCTCGAGGGGACAGCCCCCCCAATGTGGCCATAGCCCGGAACTACAGGCCGGAAGTTAAGCCCATTCTGCAACGGTCAAGTTTTTATTTTTTCACATGTTAAATGATATACAACTGTGATGTGGTTGTTTGGACCTATGATTAATTAACTGTAACATCCAGTGGGTTTAAACTAGTCACATGGAGTTGTATAGCGGTTTCAAACGTTATCTGCATGTTTACTCGGTATGCAGTTAACATGACCGCAGGGTATGGGGGCCATGTGGCCACCCCAAAAGTTAGAACTAAATGTTATGGTTTCAGTTGGCAGACTTTTAGTTAGAGTGGAAATCACTGAATCTAACTATAGTTAAGTCCAGTTCTCCACAATTAGTGGAGCTTTTTTGGGTGTCATTGGGAAAAATAAGTTCAGGCTCTATCTTGAGCTAAAATTCGCCCAATTTTGGAGTGCTAATAGTAAATTTTGACTGTCTCCAACATTACAGAATCATTGGTGAGGTTTTTAGAGCCATCAGATGACTTTTGAGTAGGTTTTTTCTTCAGAGAAGTTCAAGGGGCCACAAGGGGGCAACATCAGTTTAAGGCCTAGCCAGGGGAGTTAGAGGCCTTATTCAGAAATCCAATAGTCAATTTTGGATGTTTCAGATGTTTTGGAACTAATGGTGTGGTTTATGGAGCCTATATAGGACTTTTTTAGGCCTAGATGCTTCAGTGAAGTTCCAAGGGCCATCAGTGCCAGCTTTTGCCTGCAGCAGTTCAGGGCTTAGCTAGGGCAGCTAGAGACCTTATGCGGCAAAAAAATAGTCATTTATGAATTTTTTGATACTTATAAATAAATTTATGGAGGTTGAAGAAGCTTTTGAGGGATTCTAGATGTCGAGAACCCATCAGAGAAATTTTCAGTGACCGTAGTGCCAGGGGGTGCCCATAGGTGTTGGAAGTGAAACCAGAGCATCTAGAGGCGATTTTCAGTGAACGAATAGTCCCTCATGACTATTTTTGGAATTATGAATCCAATTAATGGATTTTTAGAGCCATTTTAAGACTTCTAGAGCTCGATAAGCTTCAGGGAAGTTTTGGATAGCCTAGGGTAAACTGTGGAGGAAGGCCTAGTTTGGGGATGCAATGCTCATTTTGAGCAAAATATCAGACGATTTTTGGTGTCTGATGTGTGCTAGAGATAGTAGGTGGGGTTTCATGGATAGTAAAGGAATTCTGAAGGATTTAGTGCCTTGGAGAAGCTCAGTTTATCTCAGAGCACCGACAGAAGGAATCAAGTCTAAGGGAGCTTAGATCTGTTTTCAGAGTCGTGATAGCCATGACAGGGATATATATGGTATTATAAGCCCATTGGTTCAGTTCAATAACCATTGGATTTAAGTGTGGAAGTTTTAAAAGAAACTTTTCCATAATCCCAAAGAGCCAAGTCAAGATGAAAAAAGCTCAAGGAGACATAGTCCACGATATTCGAATGACATCATATATTAATTTTGTTGTTATGTGTGGATGTTTATTTTCCGCATTATGTTTTTGTTACACATGTTTAATTTCAGCAAAAACAAATGGACTTAAGATACATAAACAGTTAAAATTCATACACCTATTTGAAGTACAAAATTCCACAAATGTCAAGTATAATCTAGATCTTTTATGTGTTTAACTGAGTGGGAGGTTCTTGAAAAGCATAAAAATTTATCCAACCCATTTTCACATCATCCTCACACATTGATATATACACAAAAAATGTAATGGGAAATTTGGAAGGAAAGATAAGGATTCTAGTAACTAAGATAGAGTTAGGACCATAACTAAGATAGAATTAGGATCAAAATCCATGAACTAAGTAGTTATAAAAGTTTTTCAATTCCCCAAAACCAAGGATCTTGAAACACTATCTAATAATCAACATGATCATAATATTGAGCAATTAAAAACCATTTTGGAAAAAAAAAAAAAAATCTCTCACAATTCTTTGTCCAAGTCAAATATATCAATTAATATAAAGTTGATGTAAAAAGCTAATACTTATTAAATCTAAAAATAGCCACATTATTGTAGATAAGTTACCATGCATGTTGAAATTTCAACCATCACTAAATCATCAGCTTGCTCCACTTTATAAAAATTATAATTAGAATTAACACTATGAATATCATCATACAACTTTAGTTCTTTGATATTATTACACATAGGTATGATGGATGATCCTTCCTTGAATTCCTGGTTCAACACTGCAATCATACCATCCTGGTCACACAAATTTTGGAGAAAGGATGTCAACTCATCCTTCATGGAATTCAACCTAAATTCCAAGTTCTCTTCCTTGAGTTGTATTAATACATTGTTAATGTATTGAAATTATTTCATGGTTTGGTTCAAATTTCTTGTCATCTGTCTCAAATCCATTTCTATTGCTTTTGTCTTGTCTCCATGCTCATAAAATATTTCCACTAGCTGATCAATTGTCTTTTCGATTGTAGTGATTTATTCATTCCTCTTGGGAGACTTTGGCTCCTTCCTTGTTTCATTTCCTTCATGCTGCAACTTGGCCATGGATGCCCACCAATGGATGAACTTATCGACACGAACTTGATCCTGCCAAGATTCTATGATCAAACCCCTGTACTACCTCATTTCTACACTCAATTGATGTTTTTTACAATATCAACATGGATGAGGAGTGGATGTTGTTATTCATACTCTAATACCCACAATCATGCCCCCATAAGTAGGCTCCCAACTTGACCTAGTGCTCCTATGTCGCTTATCTTTATCGTTTATGTGACACCCCAAAATTTCGACTTGAGTGATAGACCAAAATAAGCATACTAGGTTCAAAATACACCTCACCCAATTTAATTCTATTTTCACTTAATAGTGCTATGTAGAAATTATAAAAACATATGTATATCAATGGATTCAATCCAATCAAGAAATGTACTAAATCTAGATAATGAATCCTTCTACAAATAAATTGTGGAAAATAAACATAATCGCCAATCACAACTAGTAAAGAAAGATGAAAATCAAACCACAACATAGATATTTTCCTGAGGAAAGCTTGCTACTCAAAACCCCTCTATCTTCTATTCCATATTCACGATGGAATCATGAAACAATTGCAATGCACTCTTCTCATAAGAGTCTCTTGCCTCCCTGGCTTGTCTCACATTATTTTGAAAGTTAAATAAATGACACTTAGCCAATTTCTTGCCTCTACTTAGCCTCTCTTTCTTATGAAATTTGTTGAGATTGCAACAAGATGATGAGCTTAGTGGAAAGGAGTCGCCTTCACTAAGTGGGCCCGCAGGCTATTTTTGGTGCAAAGTTTATTTTTAGACTATGTCTATTTTTAGACATATGGATCATGTTCTATGAGTTGCAGGATGCTATTTGTGGATGGTTGGTCAAGTCGGAAAAAATAGATGGACTTCTATTTTTAGACATGCTGGGCGGAATCTATTTTTAGATTGCCAGTCTAAAAATAGATATGTCGAATATTATTAGCTCTTAATAATATTTGGACTCTAAACATTATCTTATCCTCTTGGAGCACTTCAGTTCGAGTCACGGATGTGGCACATGTAGCTGACAGAAGGAATTACGCTATTCCTAGGGTTTAGTGGAGCTATTGCATGGTTGACTTCAGTTAGAACTCATGTGACAGAGTTTGGTGGAGTTGATGAGACAGTTAATGGAGTTGTGCTCAGTTTAACTTAGTTGAGCTAGTTGTATCTAGTCTAACTGATTGATACAATTAGTGAGAGTGGTGTGAATTAATTATTAATTAATTCACTAATTATTAACTCATAAATCAACTAAAGAATACATCAGTTAACTTCAGTGCATGGACAGTTTCAATGGAGACCAGTGAAGAGGTAGGTGAAAGAGCAAGTGTGACTATCATTTGTGACTATACTGGTGCATGAGATTTTCACACACATTGATGGAGATGCCAATAAAGTTACGCAGAGTACATTCCATGGGATTTGAACACGGATCTCATCATTATCCATATTGGATTAGCATGATGAAATTTTGGCTAACGGAGTGGGTGAAGTTAGGTGAAGTGTTTTGTATGATCGACTTGTGTAGTGTGTAACAATTGGAGATTATGCGAGCTTGTGAGGAGTTTGTACAATGATTGTTACATGATATCTATCATTATAATATACGGATAGTTGGGGGTTTTCGACTTTAAAACACATAAATCTTGTGTTTATATGTGTGATTGTTTATAGTTTTAATGTGCGCATGAATTGTTTAATTTACGCAAATTTATGATCAACGATTAGAAGAGGTTATGTATTATTCATGAAGCTCAAATAGTGTGTGATCGGGATAATCTCGATGAATAGTGAGCAGTTAAATTCATGTGGAATGAAATTCCTATTCTTTAGGAATTTCAGCCTTCTAAAACTGTGAAATGCACATGGGAAGTCCAATGTATGTCTTGCTGCATGCAGGCAACCTACTAATGATACAACTGATAGTTAACATCCCTTTAACCTTTGTCTCAACTGGGTCTCCACTGGAACTGACATGCATGCAACTATTAATAGTAAATCATCAGTTGCATGGTAGATCACTGCATGTGACTTAAAACTGATTTATTTCACTTGATCTCTCACTAGTGCAAAAAATAGTTACAACTAGTTCAACTGAATTTAACTCAATAAATTAAGTTAACTGAGTTCTCATGCATTAAAATAATGCACTTACTGCAATTTGAACTTCATAACTAATAAAATCACTCTCCATGCCTCACCAACCACCCTCAACTCAAAATTCATGAGCTAACTAAGTTTATCACACTCAGTTAACTATTACAAGTGATTATGAGATAAAATTACATTTTATTGTCCAATTTAATTAAGGGAAAAAATAAATTAGACACACATTTCATGTTGAATTTTCAACACTCCCTCTCCACAAGAAAGGGATTATCTTCCACCCCGATCTTGCCTCTATGGTATTCAAATTTTCTCCTGGCGAGCATCTTCTTCAGAATATCTACATCCTGATATTTCATGGGAATGTAATGAAGTAACATAATGTGCCTTTGAATAGAATCTTTGAGATGGTGATATTGGATGTCTATGTGCTTGGACCTATCATGGAATACCAGATTAAATGAGATTTTAATGAAAATGTAGTTATCACAATGTATCACCGTCGGATCCATGTGAGAACCAAACAAACCAACTAGGAACTTTCTCATCCTGATGGCCTCACATGTAGCCTAACTTGCTTCCATGTACTCTGCCTCGACTGAAATGAGTGCCACAGATCGCTGCTTCCTGCTGTACCAAAAAACTGATGTCAATCCTATGTTGAGGATCACTCCTAATGTTCTTTTTCTGTCTGATGGAATGTCTGCCCAATTTTCATCCGTGAAGCCTTGAAGCTTCACTCCCTCTGTCCTTCTATATCATAATCCATACTCTGTAGTTCCCCTGAGGTATCTCAAGACATGATTCCCCACCTTCCAAAAGAGATTTTTCGACTTAACCATAGCTTGACTCAGTTGGTTAACTGTGTAGAAAATTTCTGGTCTGGTGTTCACCAAGTACATCAGTGAACTCACTAATTTCTTATATACAATAGCGTCCACTACTTCTCGTGAAGTAGCATCCTTCGTCCTCCAGTTCCTTGGAAGAGGAGTCTCCATGGGTTTACAGCTCTCCATGTGAAACTTACTCAGAATATTTTTGGCATATCGGCCTTGAGAAAAAAGTAGCTCACCATCCCGCTGTCATATTTTTAAACCAAGGAAATAATGAAGGAGTCCCATGCCCTTCATTTCAAACTCCCTTACAAGATCCTTCTTGCAATAATTTATTAGTTTCTCATCACCTGTCAAAATTAGATCATCAACATAAAGTACGATAATCAAGAGCTTACCATCAACCACAATCTAGTACAGGTTCGCATCTGCTTCACTTTTGGTGAAGCCCAACCCAGAGAAGTAGCTGTAAATTTGAGTGTACCAAGCACGAGGTGCTTGCTTTAGCCCATATAGTGCTCTCTTGAGTCGGCACACATGCAACTCACTTTCAAAGATCTCGAAACCTTCTAGCTGCTCTAGGTACACTTCTTCCTCAACAACTCCATTGAGAAACACAATTTTCACATCCATCTGATGTATCTACCACCCCATCTATGTTGAGAGTCCAAGGATAGATATAATCGATGAGTATCTCGCAACCAGTGCGAAAGTATCGTCATAGTCAATCCCATCAACTTGTGATTATCCTCAGGCTACAAATCTAGCCTTGTACTTCTCCACACTCTCATCTACTGCTTGCTTCACCTTGTAGATCCAACCATTGATTTTCTGACCGGTCTTGGGACAACTTCCCATGCACTGTTCTTGATGATGGATTCATACTCCTCAACCATAGCGTCAACCCACATTTATTGTATCACTGCTTCCTCAGAGGGGGGTGGTTCTCTCACAATACACTTGTTCATAAGAGCCATGTATCTAGTAAACCTTTCTAGAGACTGTCTCTGTCTACGTAGTGAAGTAGGTGCTCCCTCATGCTCTGCCACATCAAGTCTCAATCTATCAACTTTCATGGTGGGCCTTCTACCATTTTTGTTGTATGGCTATGCATGAGTGTTTTCTTCCACTCCATGATCCTCTGCATGTGGCTGCTCCACATCTTGAGGTCCATTCTTTGGAACCAAGAGTTTCTCATTTGTATGTAAATCCATCTCCTTCTCAAGGGACAATCGCATGGCTTTCTCCTCATCAGTTTTTTATATCCCATCTCACAACAGTCATCTTGATTTTTGGAAAATACACCCGATAGTTCTAGGGAGTATCAATGTACCCCAAAAATATCCCAATCTCAATTTTTTTTTCAAGCTTCTTCCTGGAATCTTTGGTCACATGCACAAAGACAGATGGCCCAAAAATGTTAAAATATGAAAAATTAGGTTTCTTACCATAAAAATCCTTCTCTGGTGTACTCATGTGAAGTATTTGATGAGGAATATGGTTTTGCACAAATACCACTGTGTTGCATGCCTCCGCCCACATATGCAACGGTAGGCCCTGATTATGCAACACTGCTCCTACTGTACCCACAATTGTTATATTCTTTCTTTCTGCTACCCCATTCTATTTTGGGTTATGAGGAACAATCAACTGTCTCTGAATTCCTTCTTTGCAATATAATTTCTTGAATTCATTGGAGATGTACCCACCATGATTGTCGCTCCTAAGATCCTTCACATGATTCCCCGTATATTTCTTCACTAGTGCTTTGAACTCAAGAAATTTTGAGAACGCTTTATCTTTCTTCTGCATAAAGTAGATCCAAAAATTTCTAAAAAATTCATCAACAAAGATCACATTGTACCTGTGCTTTGTTGTCAAAGCAGTAGAGAATGGTCCACACATGTCTGAGTGAAATCCCTCAAGGATTTCCAAAGCTTGGTTCTCCTTCTCGTCAAAAGTGGCCTTTTCATACTTCCCCATGGTAAATCCCTTGCATGTGTCTAACTGCACAAGAGTACCCTTGGGAAGACTTGTATAAATCTGTTGCATAACCTTCAAGGCTCTGTGGTGTAGATGGCCAAATCTCCTGTGCCATAACTCACCCTCATCCCGACTGACCACTTTGTCCACCTTACCCATCAATGCTGCACAACCATCTACATCAAGTTTATAGAGAATATTCACATGAATCCCAATCTTCTTGAATTGTATTATGGCTTTGTGTCGAAGGAAATATTTTCCCTCAATAAAAACCACACAATAGCCTCTATCCTCCAACATTGTGATTGAAACTAAATTATTTTTTAAGCTTAGTACATGCATTACATATATTAATAAGAAAGGTTTACCTGAATATCTCTCGAAGTTAACTGTACCAATCCCGATAGAATTGTACCGCCTGTCATCACCCATTTCGATATACATATGGAGGTCCTTCTCCTCCAAGCTACTGAAAAGTTCTTTGTCTCCCATTATGTGAAAATATCCGCCACTATCCAAGTACCATAGTGATCCCATTTCACTTGACACCATGCATGCAATGAGTGAGAAGTACAACTCAAATTGTGAGGCCAAAGCCTCACTAGCTGCAGATCCTAAATAATTCTTGTTCTTCTTCTTTTGTCGACAATTAGGGGCATAATGTCCATGCTAGTGATAGTGAAAACACTTCACTCTAGACATGTCACACTTCTTGCATTATTTGTCGGACTCAGATTTGGAATGGGATTTCTTTCCTTTCCCCTTCTTCTCCTTAGTAGCCAAAGCACAATTTTCTTCATCATTTGTCTTAGATGAAGATCCATTCGTCGTATTCCGCCTAAATTCTTCTTGCACCAAATCGAACCAAAGTCATTCCCAATCTCACAGCTTCTCCCTCCCATTAACAAAGTCCTGATAATTATGCCAACTCTTGGGAAGGCCTAGAAGATCTAGGCTCACCAAGTCATCATCTTCGACAGTAATTTTGATGCTCCCAAGTTCATCTCGAAATTGGACAAAATTGGTTAAATATTTCGGAATGGTGTCACCTTTCTCCATTTTGATTTTCCTGAGCTTGTCCTTCAGTGCCAATTTTCTATGATCATTGTTGCTCTAAAACAGATCCGTTAAAGCTTTCCACATTGTATATGGTGTCGCTTTTCTATGGAGACTTGAGACAATGTGGTCTCATACTCCCTCTAGTAAGATCTTCCTCACCTTTTCAACCTTCTTATTCCAAGCATCAATAAATTCTTTCAACCTATTTTCCTCTAGTACTGCCTCCGTCTTATCTTTCCACGCAATATAGTTATATCTTCTCTCGAGTGCATACTACAATATCAAGCCATTGAAATCCATTTCGATCCTGATCCGCCTATCGCACCAAGAATACTTTTGCGAATTCGAATTTTGTTCAATTACAAAATTAATTTCTTCTTCACTGTATTGATTTCCTATGCTCTGATACCATGTAGAAATTATACAAACATATGTATATCAATGGATTCAATCTGATCAAGAAATGTACTAAATCTAGATATTGAATCCTTCTACAAGTCAATTGCGGAAAACAAACATGATCGCCAATCACAACAGGTAAAGAAAGAAGAAAATCAAACCACAACACAGATCTTTTCCCAGAGAAATATTGCTGCTCAAAACCCCTCTATATTCTATTGTATATTCACCATGGAATCATGAAACAATTACATTGCAGTCTTCTCATAAGAGTCTCATGCACTCTCACAACTGTCTCACATTGACTCAAACAAGATAGACCAACACTTACCCAATTTCATACCTCTAATCAGCCTGCCTTGCTTGTGCAATTCATGTGGAATGCAATCCTTATTATTTAGGAGTTTCAACCTTCCAAAATTGCACAATGCTCATGGGCAATCCAATGGATGTCTTTCTCCATTCAAGAAACCTACTAATGATACAATTGATAGTTAACATCCCTTTAACCTTTGTCTCAACTGGGTCTCCACTAGAACTGACATGCATGCAGCTATTAATAGTAAATCATCAGTTGCATGGGAGATCAATTCATGTGAATTAAATCTTATTTATTTCACATGATCTCTCACTAGTGCAACAAATGGTTACAACTATTTCAACTAACTTTAGCTAAATAAATTGAGTTAACTTATTTCTCATGCATTAAACTAATGCACTAACTGCAATTTGAACTCCATAACTAATAGAATCACTTTGCATGCCTCACCAACCACCCTCAACTCGAAATTCATAAGCTAACTGAGTTTATCACACTCAGTTAAATATTACAAGTGATTATGAGATAAGATTACATTTTATTGTCTAATTTAATTAAGGAAAAATTAAATTAGACACACATTTCTTGTTGAATTTTCAACATGTTACAATTATTTACTTAGACTTCTATGTGCACATCAATAGAAAATTCATACATAAGATACTAAATAATATGGAACAGAAGTAAATTTTCTGTGTTGGGTGGCCCAATTGGCGTAGCACTTAAAACAAATTTTACAAAGTGTTACAATGGAGCTCTTGGCTCAAAGGTTATAATACGTATTTGGACACAGGTCATGTCATTACAATACAACTCATTCAACTATGTCATACCACCTTTCCCAGTTACAACTTGAATTGGGTGGTGTGCACCTAACAAACCAAATCATATCATATTGCTTAATTCAATTTTCCTACATCTCTAACATGGCCATGTCAAATTGTGGTCATCTTCACGCACTCTCAGGTTAAATCTAGCTACTCCCTTACCTGAACATGCCAAAATAAAATTAGTTGTGCCATAGCTCTTGTCCTCAAATTTCATGCAAAACAATTGGATTTGGTTCATTCCATGTCTACTCTGCAATGTGACTATTCCACTATCATGACATGTAGCCAACAAATATTCTGCTTAGGCATACCCACTTGGTAATGGTCTAATCCCTGAATTTTGTTCCAAATATTATGTAAATTTAGCTATGTGCCAACACTTTTGTGAGTTGGTTTTGTCATGTCATAGGTTCATACGACTATCCATATTGTGCACCCACACTTCGGTTCGAGCTATCCTCCTCACTCTAGGATATGCGTTTTAAGGTGTTATGTTTCATTTTTAGTGTTGATGACTTCACTCAACTATTCTGAATGTTTTATATATATATGCATTTATCCTCCACATAGGGATGTCATTTCAAGTGTGGAACGAGTTAGCCAAACAAACTCAACCATGCATATGCAATGGTTCAACCAAGCTGACCCATCATGTCAATTTCTCCCATCATGTGTGTCCACCTTGTATCCATTTTTTTGATGATCTAACCTTACCATGCACACATATTTCATGCAATACACGACCTTCCAACTGTACGAAGGGTGGCATCGATCTCTTGAGGTTATATGCATTCCCGCCCATATTGTGCCAACCTCATTTGTCTAAACTTCCTATTATGTAGTTCTGCCATGCCCATGCATTTTTGTGCATACTAAGTGTTGGGAATGGGTCCCTTGGCGTATTTTCATGCCTAAGGCTTCCAACCCACCTGACCTCTCACCAAAACCTCTTATTTTACACTAAACACCTTTCCATAGTGCAACCACACTCATGAAACAACTTCCAGGTCTCACATCTATCCTCCTTCAGCTCATAGATAAAAGAAGTTGCATGAAACTTGGTTTAAAGATATTTATTTCAATATATATATATATAAATACCTCATTACAAGTTATTCATATCATTTTTAACTACTGGAGAAACATATTTTCCTAATTTAAAGAAAAAAGAAAACATAAACTATCATAATAAATTTATGGTTATATAACTATATTTTTTTTTAAATGTATTGGGTAGATTATATTAGAAAAATATGTGTTAGGACATCACATGATTACATAATAGTGTTTGTAGAGCCAACATTTTCATTACCTTTACCATAAATGGCATGTTTTTAACATGTCCTCCTAACCAATGCAAAAAGTCAAATTTACAAAGATTCGTATGTAAATTCTCCAAAAAAAAAAAAAAAAACTCCATGATTACAACATTTTGCTTTCATATCAATTCATTAGGCTATGGTGCTACAAGATAAAAATTATTCTATGTCAATCCTTACAAGGGACCTAGGACATTCAAATCAAACATTGCCACAGGAGGGGAACAAATCAAGTTGGTTGAGGATGTTGTAGGCATTGCCTACATGGAAGGACAAATTTATTTTTGTTGCAATTGCTTGAATTGTCTTCTTACATTGTCAATTTCATTGCCATTCCTATACATCAACATTCAATGCTCAGTCATAGGCTCCATGGTGGACATGAGCTTAGTTGATACATAATCTATGCATAGATTGAGGGTCATGTATTGCACCTAGATCTTGACATATTTTGCATTGATTTCTATTGTGAAACTATTTTTTCTTCCTTCACAAGTTTCCATACCTTTTTATAATCAGATACACTGTCTCTCGTCCATTATCCTCTACAAATTCTAACCAAGTTGTTGATTTTGTAGTAGCATGTCGGGTACTTAGACCTTCTCTTATAAGAATGCTCCTCTCAGGATGGGATCAACAACCAGCTCCAAAAATAGAAGAAAATAGAGATTAACGCCTTAGAAATCAACCACTTCGAGGGGGAAACCTCCTTTAAATTACATAAATGAACAATTATTGGATGATTCAAATGAAAAAATCTCCTTTCTATATATAGGAGTCCATGGGGTCACCATATAATCCAGGCCGACCTAACAATAATAATGTAAGGGCATAACAATAATAATAGTGGCTTTTTATGGGGCACAATAATAACAATATGGGGACTACAGGAGTCTAAAAATAACAATAAGGGGGCTACACTAACACAATAAGGGACTACACCAGTAATATAGGGACCTAACATGCCACTCTCCTTCAAACAAGTGTTATCCTCAATGCTTGATTATTTCTTAATGCTTCTATATAAAATTCTCATCCTCCCATGTGGAATCTTCAACGGGTAAGTTCTTCCACTTGTTGAGATACTCTGAAATTGATCAATTTCATAGTTGTTGAGTTCTTGTTTCTGTGACTAATTTAGAACTTCTTTTTCTATGATGTTGATCTTCCTGTTGTTTCATTCGATTTTGCACCAAAGATAGGTTATCCTTTGAGATTTGGAGAACATGTTGTTGATGCTTGATGTGATCTTCCACTACTTTATCATCCATATTAGATTTCATTTGATCCTTCAAACCGTCCAAATTAGCCTTCATTTTTTCTTTTAAAACATCTATGCCATCTTTGATTACTCTTTGTAAGATTGAAATTTTTTGCACTTGGTACTATAATTTTGATATATCATATTGCAATTCTTCCTCTTCATGCAACATAATAGAGATTTCTAAGGGCTTAAAGGGTGTGGAATTATTTATGGGAGGCCCTTGGAATCACTTCAAACTGATTGTTCAAACAAATACTATGCAAACTTGTTTAAAAAATACACACATTTTTCTTGTTTTTTAGGAGGTCTACATTGAACCTAATTTATTTCCATTATTTTGGATCTTCAAGATCTGAAATCCTATTCGGCATTAGCCCTCTAAGTCCTCTTTCCAATGCCATAGGCCAGACCTGATTTAGATTCTTCAAGACAAAGTTATGCCCAATCTCCCACAATGACCTAATTATGGAGTGGTTCAGTAGAGAAAATGTATATGATGTGCCACGTGTCACTGTTTCCTCCTTCGGCTCTAAAATAAATACAAAGGAAACTAAAGTCCGTGTAATTTCGACCACTTTTTACAAAATTCCAATTTGATGCTCAGAGCGAGAGTTATGACGATTTTCCCAACGTCACCTCTTTGATATGAAATTCAGGAGCCTGCAAAAACCCTAACTTCCACAAATCATATCTCCAAAAATATTGCGAACCAAAATCTAAAATTTTTACATGACGTTCATAAGGATTTCTTTGGAAATGGGTTTTTTTAGCTTCTGAAAATTCATAGAAAAAATGTTATAGATAAAATTCCACGATGACCTGTTTGAAGAAATGAAGCCCTAAAATCCAAAGCTCTGATACCAAATGTTATGAAACTAGCTCCAAAAATAGAAGAAATGAGAGATCAACACCTTAGAAATCAACCACTTCGAGGGGGAAAAATCCTTCACATTACATAAATGAACAATTCTTGTATGATTAAAATTGACAAAGCCTCCTTTCTATATATAGGAGTCCATGGGGTCACAATATAATCCTAGCTGACTTAACAATAATAATGTAAGGGCACAACAATAATAATAGTGGCTTTTTATGGGGCACAACAATAAGAATACGGGGACTACAGGGGTATAACAATAAAAATAAGGGGGCTACACTAACACAATAAGGGACTACACTAGTAATATAGGGACCTAACATAGTAGAATCACCTTTTCTTCCCATTTGACAAAAAAAATGAAAACCAAGACAATATAAGTAGGATACACATCTAGAATTTGGGCATCCAAGAGCTATACCCTTCACAATGCCTCTGTCATTCCATGCACATTAGAGCATAATAACAACATGCTTACATGAATACACCATGACGGACCAAATAACCTCATGATTGCAAGATGAGGCATTCCTTGTATGTAGAGCTCATGGATTCATATTTCTCATGCCTAAATTAATTCTCCACCTATGTTGAGGCTCAAAATGTAGTCTCCCATATGTTCCTAGGTAAGCAATGATAATTCCACATGGTGGGATCCTCTTCAAATTTGCTACAAACCTTGACATATTTCCCTCCAAATGAACTACATTTGCCTTTTTTCCTCGGATCATGAGATTAGGTGGGCTTGAGTGGAACTACCCACCCACAAAGTTCTAGTCGAGAATCTAATGACTTGATTTTCCATTGCATATAATATTGTATTTCACTCATGTAGAACATGGGTGGATTTGAACTTTGGGATTGTGCTTAGGTTGAATTTGATTTTATTGTAGATTAATTACAACTTCAAGTTTGAAGGATTGATGCCTAAATTTTAGGTGTTTGATGATATCATTTGAATGCCCTACTATAGTTAGCTTGTGCATTGGGAGGCTCTTAGATAACTTAATACATTGTAATTGGGAATAAACTCCACTTGATTTCTTGAGGATGTGCCTATGGTCGAGGAGTACGACTATTCAACTTTCCCTTCGGTGCTAAAGATCACTCCCATCTTGCACTGGCCACCTCGTATATATAACTATCATATTATAACTATTCATATCACTTTATACAATTATTTTCTTCATAAAATCATTTGGATTATAAAAAACCTGATTTTTTTTATTCACATTTTGTTTATTTTTCAAAACCTACTACAATTTTTTTTTATTACTGATTTAATATAGAAATTTTGTTTTGTTTTTGTTTTTTTTTTTTTAGGAAAGAAATCAGTTTTCCTCTCATCCCAAGGGCTAGTGTGAGGTTGCTGGTACTAGAATAGCACACAAGTATACTCACTTAAGAGTTCACAAGGCTCAAAGCCAATACAACATTACAATAATATTTATGAAAACATTATAGCTCATCATGTCACTAGCAGGGATTTGACCTTGGGTGGGGCAGATAACAATCATTCCTCCTAACCACTCGAGATAATCCCAATTGAAAATATTCAATTATATATATACCCTAATTTACAATATTTGATTATATATATTTATATTTTTTTTTTCCTTAAGGAAAAAAAATTTTAACCTTAAAAAAGATTATACATGTTGGAGAAATATGGAATCCTGCATGGGTTTCCTGTTTTTCGACATTTCAGGCTAAGTATCACAACCCATCATCTTGTCTTCTAATGGACTTAGCTTGACTTCCATGACAGACTATTTGTAAAGACTATATAGAAAGTAACTTGTAACATATAAACTACTAAACTTTGAGAACCCAAAACAAAAGAAAAAATTGTTGAAAACTAGAGCTTTTTATATATTACTTTATAGGAAACACTGTGAAATGAGATAAAAAATACATAGTACTAATCAAGAGACCAAAGTGACTCTTTCTTCCCAAATCCCTAGTCACATTTCTCCATGGATAAGACCATAAGAAAAACTAAAGGTGGTGTTAGCCACCTATAATATTTGATTATACTAGAAGGTGGCTAAGACTTTTTGAGCCTCCAAGGAACAAATTTTATCACTAAAAATTGTTGGCACTTGAATACTTTTGAGGCCTCATGCCTCTGTCCAAATTCTCATTGCTGTTCCCATTAATTCTGCTGATTTCATGTAAAGGACTGCTGAAACACCTTCATTTTCCCCCTTCTCAATCCTTCATTTTCTCCCCTTTTCTCCATATTTTTCCTCTATTTTTATGAGTTTCCTTCTTCCATTCATAAAAATCGGTTTTCCATGGTTAAAAACTCACTTTCTAACTATTCTGAAACTCCCCCATTCCATTGAAATCTATGAAAAATTCATAAAAAATACAAGTCTTTACTATAGACTTAAGCCCCTTTGGGCTAAGTCCTAAACACTTCCCCACATGTGCCCTTGTCATAAAAGCCAAGCGCAAAACCCATATAGCGCTAATCGCATCGCAAGATTTCAATGTGCACAAGTCTTTTTTCTATCACCGAAAGTTCCGATGCGATTGAACATTTCTGTTTAAAGACCCTCGATCACATTGTTATTTTCATATTAAACATGGGCCCACCTCGGCACTTAAACCTTGTTAAATATCTCATGCCTGATCCATTTTTCCTTTGTAAACCCAAAAACCCACTTTTCCAAAGTTTTGGTCTAAAAACCAAAATCACGTGTTAAATATTTAAAATGGGTTGATTGAAAAGGACCGATTGCGCAATCGCGCGATCGCAGAAATAAATGGGTTGATTGAAAAGCCCTGGCCCAAAATTCCGATATGCGATAAACCCTTTCCCTTTTAACCCCCGTTCATACCATTCTCCATGCGCCCAATGGCCCTGCAATCAAGTGCTCGATCCTATTATATGTCTCGTCCAAAACATAAAAACCTTTGTTATTTGTAAACTTTGGGTTTTATTTCATTTTACAAATTTCTCCACCGGAGCGATTTCTCAACAAATATACATCGTCGATCTAATCCATAGATCGGATGGTGCGGAGTGCATCTTTCCGCGGTCCCCACCGCCCGTAAGCTGGTTGCCCAAAATGGACGGTATCCATCGCATCGCCCTTGGGCGAAAAGCTGTTTTCCCCCGATCACCAGTGATTCCATACACTTGCCGCCACGTGTCCCGAGAACTGTTCCGAAAACCGCCATCCATCGCGCATAATCGTAGTCTATCGCACATTAACGTTCAGACCATGGATGCCCAGTGATACCGATGTCCACCGTCCGATCTGGGCCGGGCCATCCAACGGTGATCTCTCGTCGAAGATGCTCGACAATTAATGAAGGTGCCGACGTGATAACCAGGCTACGGCGCATCGTCCAAGAAATCTCTGTCGTCAATCTGAGCTGCAGATCGACGGTCCACATTCCATTTTCCCTATACCCCACTTTGACTTTCAACTTCTGCTCCCGACCATCGATCTCTGCGCCATCGATGGCTCAGATTTAATCTTTCTTCCGCTTTATTCCATGATCTCTCTCGATCAATCCTGACCGTTGGATGATGCCATCCAACAGCCCCACTTCCTCCACACGCCTTCCGATGTAGTTGACCTAATATGCAGGATTTTATAACATTCTGTTTGTATTTTGAAGGGTTTAATAATCTTTTTTCTATGTTCGAAGAAAATTCGAATAAAAGGGTGACGACCCTCTTGCTTTCGATTTATCAGAGGAAATCACTTTCAGGGTGTAAATTTCACGTCTCGTCAATGATCTATGAGGCATTGATGCCATATCGTCCTTATGTAACCCTGAACTCCAGCAGAACACCATGAATCGGGCACCATTAAAGAGTATCAGTGTCGAAGACCCCAATATATCAGAATAGAGGAATAAACACAGTTTTATAGGGATTATGGCTAAGACAGTTATCAAAAGCCTAATCTCGATTTCAAACATAGTTAAAGAAGAAAGCATAAAGGATTATCAAACAGGAAACCTCCACTGCCACATATGAGGTTAATCAATTTCTCCCAGCTACCACAGAGCCACCTATTGCCTCAAACCATTCAAAAAAAAGCTGAACTTATTGAATAAGATCATATTTTGCCTCAGCGCAACCAGGGAGTTACTTCTGCAAGGAAATCAATGCAGAAAATATCTGCAGAGTTACTCCACACAACACATAGAGCCTCAAAGTCAACAAAAGCTCCCACCGAGTTTAATCTTTATGTAGAACATTTAATACAGAGTACACATATGTAAGTTTATTCATTGAGCCCTTCAAAGGCCAAGAAACCCTTAGCTCTGTATTAATTGTAATTGAGATTTTTTATCAGGACTCACCTCCTCATTCTTCTATAAATACTTCTGTAGAAAATGAGAAACCATTGGCTGTAGAACTTTGATGTACATTTGAGAAAAAGCTTCTGATTTTACATATTATTCACTGGCTCTTGGAGCTCTGCTGGTGATTAGATAGGTTAGGCTGAGATGTGTCGATGGTTGCTGACCTAAAGCACTGGACTTAAAGCTGTAACTAGTTTGAAGCATCAATACAAGCTGATTTATGGGATCCTGGTCTATGTTGACGGTGATGTTTCTCTAATTGTAACTTGTTATTTTTGTTTCTGTTTCCATCTGTGTTGCATATTCTCTTATAAAGAACAACATGCATAGAGTTAGGACCTACTGTATATCGGTAACCTTCTCTGAATGAAAATCTTTATCTGAATGTTTTCTTCCATTTGTGTTATTTAGGAATGATTTAATTCGGTTTAAGCATAGGAATGTTGGTGTTCCCTCATCTTATTGTCTTAGCTGAATGTTATTGTTAGATGTTATTTTCAGGATATGTTTAGTGAAGATGAACTAAGGAAGATATGGTGAGCCCTGGTCCCAGTTTGATCCCACAGACTACCTGATTGTTTCCCTTGGAATGTGTTAAGAGCTGGCTAGTTTCAAATTACTTACCAGATCTTAGGCCATTTTGTTGTTATATTTGTATTTGTCTTGAAAGTAACCAAGTAAAGAAGAGCTAGGAGAGGATTTGTGGTGAGCCCGGCCCGCTAGTTTCTCCTCCAAAAGTTGCCTTCAAGTTTCCCTTTGTTTTTAGATGTTTTCTATTGAAAGTGTATCAAAGGCTGGCTAGTTTCAAAGTACTTACCAAATCCTAGTTTACTTTTATGTTTTTCTTGAGTCCATGTCAAAGGCTGGCTAGTTTCAAAGTACTTACCAGATCTTGGACTGCTCTTTTTTCTGCATCTGTTTATTTCTCCTTCTTATTGTATCATTCCATTCCATAAATCAATCTTCAAAGAGATCCTTAGACATAGATGACTTTCCCCATGGACCACTCTTGCCTCTTGATGTTCTAATTAAACCCTATTATGACTCCATAGCCCAATGGACTAAAACCTGCAATTTTCTACCTTTTTGACCGAAGCTTACTCTGATTGCCTGCAACTTCTCACCTTTGGAACTTTTTGCACTCAAAACTTTCCACCTTGAACAGTAATCATGCTCAACCATCCAAAAAACAAACAAAACCTTGGCCTTCATAACTAGCCTAATATCATAACCCCAAACTTCAAAGACAAATCCATCTTTATACATATTGGAGAGATCCCTCTCCGGATTCAGGAGGGCTAGATCCTAGAATCCCAAAGTTGGTTGAAACGATGTTGTTTCCGTAATTGGACTCTGCCAATATTGCTAATAAATTACAGATCCCTAACATTTTTGGCGACTCCGCTGGGGACTGAGTGTTATTGATATCTTTTAAGACCTCAGAGAACCCTCAATTCAAGAAATCTTTGAGAGTTAAAAGCAACCTTTTCAAGCACTACCAAGAAATGGTAATCATGATGAAACTTGTTTGAATTAGTGACAATCTAGGTAAACCCTTGGATTCTCTTAAGACTTTATCAAACCTTGAAAAATCAGCTGGCTTGGCCATAAGAGTAG
This sequence comes from Pinus albicaulis, assembly GCA_034641835.2. Classification (NCBI taxonomy): domain Eukaryota; kingdom Viridiplantae; phylum Streptophyta; class Pinopsida; order Pinales; family Pinaceae; genus Pinus; species Pinus albicaulis. The sequence goes on from JAXQQM020088914.1 coordinate 240,883, forward strand.
ACTATCTTTGTCTCATAACCGTAGCTAAGTTTTGAAACAAAGTTAGCATATTCTTAAAAACCACACAACTGAAAAATAACTCAAAAAATATTTCAGATTGGTATTCAATAAACATGGTGGTGGACCACAAAACCTTTTACCTCCTTAGGGGCTAAAAACTTCCACTTGGCGACTCCACAATCCTTAGCAGACCTTAAGACTCCACTGGGAAGAACCCACATCATTATAACATCATTCAAACTCAGTTAGAGGACTATAGGATTGAAATTTAGGTAAACAGGCTAGTTAACCATTCAAAGATTGTCATATCTAGTTGAACTTGCCTTGTTTATTTGGGTCTAAAAAACACAACATAGTGGCTCCTAGAAAGATTCACACTAGAGCCCATCCTGACCCTAACCCATCTGAGATAGTTGATGACCCAGAAAGTATCCTTTGGAAGTCTCCTAGGATTAAATTATCAACTATTTTCAGATCACCCTTGAGAGCTAATTCAGTCCCTGAAAATCTTTCAGCTCTTCAACAATCACAAGCTGACTTAGTAAACCCATTTAGAACTAGGTCATTTGATGATATAGTTCAGCTAGATTTTGAGTCTTCACTTTCATCCCCGGAGACAAGTGAACATCCTGGTAGTAGAGAAACGACACCACCTGATCTACAATTCCTATTGGATTTAGGTGTTTCTCATCCAAGATCAGCTCAGCAATCTACTATTGTTCCATCCACATATACTCATCCTTCATCCCTCGTTCAAACCACTCCACTTTAGTCCACCTTCCATTTTGTCTACCCACCTGTGAATCCACCTCCACCTTCGGCCATGGTTGCATGGTATGCTCCCCTAGTCCTTCCTGCACCATTAGTCAATCTTCCCCAGGACTATCAGTCCAAAATTCCATTATATGATTCTAGCAATGCTACAACTGCATCACAACATGTGGATAAGATGAATGACTAATTTGAAAGAAATTAAATTGATGATGATTCTATCAAGCTTAGATTATTTTCTCAAAGCTTAGGGGGAGAAGTAAGAAAATGGTTTAAAATCTTAGCCCCCATAGTATAAATGATCTCCTAGGTTTCCATCAAACTTTCTTAAACAAATGGTAAGTGAAGAAGAATCCTCTCCAAGTCCTTTCTGATTACAAGAACCTCCATAGAAACCCCGGGGAAAGTGTCCAAGCCTATTGCACTAGGTTTAATAGTGTGTATAATGCACTTTCCCCACAACTAAAGCCTCCACAAGGCTCAGCTTTAAACAAGTTTCCTGAAGGATTTGACTCTGACATGACCTATTCGCTAAGAGAGAGAGATTTTGCAACTCTTGACGATATGCAAAGAGGTGCTCTTTCTGTGGAAGTCAACGTAATGGAGAAAAGAGCAAGGATGAAAGATGAAAAGAGAGTATCCTTTAGAGAGGAATCCACACCTTATACTTCCAACTCAAAGATGGAGAAAATGATGGAGGAGATGATGAAAGAGATGAGCATAATCAAGAGAGCACAAGCAAGCCAAAACCAAACTACTCCTCAAAATAGAAATCAGAACGAGAATCAAAATTCTAGAAGAAACCAACCTCCAAACAGACCTAGGGAAGATGATCAACAGATCGCCCCTCCCTTTCATCAAAACTATGTGAGTGACGTTGAGGAAACAGATCAAATAATAGAGGAAGATGATATCAACCTATTTGGGGTAGATGATGATGACTTTGAAGTTCATTATGATAAAAAACAAGGTTTTTACACACCATATGATGACAAAAGAGATGATGATGAAAATTATGATCAAAACATGGAAAATGCCATCACAGAACCTCAAAGAGAATATGACCTTAGAAGAAAAACTAGTCAACAAACCCCCAACAACAAAACCTCTGGCAAATCATCACAGAACAACACTGCAACCAAGCCTAAAGTGGTCAAAAAAAAGGACAAAACGGTGGCTGTCAATTCTGATAAAGGTAAAGGAAAAAGCACTCAAGACAATGAAAAACAGAGTGCAGACATTAGTAGTACTAACACTTCAGCTAGTACTCCTGTCAAAACAATTTTATCAAGTGTAATAAAACAAATCAGCAAGTTGACATTGCTGATAAAGTGGCAGTTAATAACACTGAAACCAACACTTTAAAGAACCAAATTCCTTTCAGCTTGGAGCAGGAAATCTCAAAGATCAAAATTTATGTTCCTCTCACCGAGTTAGCTGCCCAACATGTATATAGGACCCAAATTTTGAAGTCTTTAAATTTAGAAGACAACAATGACACAGTAAATCTTAACGACGACCAACCAGAGCTTATTTTTGGTCCAAAGATTGAAGGAAAATATCAAGAAGGACCTGTTCCTCCCTTTTATGTGAGTTTTAACGTTCATGACAAGATTTTGCACAACGCTATGCATGACTCAGGGGATTCTCATAATCTAATGCCTAAAGCTGTAATGGAGAGCCTGGATCTAGAAATCACCAGACCTTATAAAGACATGTACTCTTTTGACTCAAGAAGAGTAAAATGTTTAGGATTGATCAAATACCTCTATGTTAACTTAGCCCAAATTCCAGCCAAATGCTTAGTCATGGATATTTTTGTGGCTGATGTGCCCCCAAAGTATGGAATGTTACTCTCAAGGTCTTGGGGGGCTAAGTTACAAGGGACTATGCAAATGGACATGACCTACACGATTATCCCTGTCTTAAATCAAACTAGAAGACTTTACAGGGAGTCCCATATGTAGTACACAGTCACAAGCCAAGACAGACCACAAAACTCTCCTATATATTCTGTCAATACAGGCCTTGATTCTTTTATTATGTTTAATGATGAAACACTCAGGGAACAAGTCACTTTAATGGAATTAATGGCTAATAGAGATGAGGATGTAAATACCACCGAACTGTCAAAATAGTTTGTTGAACCTTTAAACGACAGCAAACCAAAGGTAAGTCTTGAAGTACAGGTCATGTGTCCTTTGCTTCTAAACGTTGAGAGTCAAGAAAGTATCCCTTGAGTAACCGAAAATCAGGGGGAATCAAAACGTCTACAACCAAGTGCAGACATTCAACAACAATCAGAAAGCACATTAGTTGAAAAGAACAGTAGCCAGGATAAAACCGAGAAAAGTCCTCTCTGGAGTATGTATTTTGATGGGTCATGCACTAGAACTAACGCTGGTGCAGGTGTCTAGATTACTAACACTAAAAGCAACCACACAGAATGAATTTCATGAAAATTAAACTTTCAGTGTTCTAATAACATAGCAGAATATGAGTCCCTTCTCTTAGGCTTACATCTTTTGAAAAAGTTAGGAGCCAGAAGAATCAATGTATATGGGGATTCTGAATTGATCATTAGGCAAGTAAATGGGGAGTATAAAGCAAATCATCCCAGACTTAGAGCCTACCGGAATGATGTCATGGACCTTTTAAAAACATTCGAGGATTCCAAAGTAATTTTTGTCCCAAGGAAAAGAAACATTGCAGCCCACAATTTTGCCTTTGCAGCTAGGACATGCGTAGCGCCATTTGAAACCAAACACTGTACAACTGAGATAAATTTTAGACCAGCAGTGCCTGATAATAAGAAGTATTAGCAGGTGTTTGAAAATGAAAAACAAATAGAAGACTTCATGCAATTCAGAAATGAATTCGAACTGAACAGTTCGGACTCAGACTATGAAATAGTATGCAGTGAAGAAAACTTTCTTGGTGAAGAAGAACCGTCTCCTGAGCCTGTCAATATTAACCTATTTTCTAGAAAACTTACGAACGAAACAGAGGAGTTGGAAAATCTCCATGCTAAAGATGAAAGTTTTCCTAGAGGTTTGGCGCCTTTAGAAGAGTTGTTTGATTTTGAAGATGTGGCCAAAAAACCAAAACTGGAACCTGTAGAGACTGAAGTGGAGGAGTGAAATATAGGTAGTGAGGAAAAACCGAAAATGATTAAGTTGTCTAAGACTTTACCAACTCACATTAAACTCAAATATATAGAGCTGTTTAAAGAGTTTTCTGATGTTTTTGCGTGGAGTTACGAAGATCTTAAATCATATGACACTAAAATAATACAACACAAAATTCCCCTTAAAGAAAACCAAAAACCATTCAAACAAACTATGAAATAATACAATTGTTCTTTAGGTTGAGAAGGAGATTAAAAAGTATGGCTTTATTCTTATTCCCTATAGCTACCCGAATGGTATGTCTGGTGTAATAGGAATAAAGCGAAAATTAAGGCTTTGTATAGACTTTGAATGCCTTGACAAAGCCTTTTAAGACAAACTACCTCTACCTAAAGTCATATTTTACAAAGGGTGGTAGGGTCTAGAATAATTTCTTTGCTGGATGGCTAAGTAAAGTTTCCTTGAGATCTTCGTTTACCTTCTTTGATGATTAAGAATAACCTTTACTACACCATGGGGAAGGCACTTTGTACATGTGAAAATTCCCTTTGGTCTAATGAATATTAGACAACTTTCCAAAGGCCATGGACATAGCATTCTCGGAAGAGCGCTGACTTCTTCATCATTATATACTGGATGATGTGCCTATATTTCAAAAATAGATGAAGAACACTTAGAACATTTGAGAAAAGTTTTCGAGAAGTGCAGAAGGTTTTGAATATCTTTAAACCCTAAGAAGACACTATTCGGTCTCCAAGAAGGTAATCTTCTTGGACACATTATTTCAGAAGAGGGTATAAAGATAGATCCAAAAAGGATTGAGGCCATATTGCAAATCTCTCATCCTTGAAACATCAAGGAGTTGCAATCTTTCATTGGGAAGATCAATTTTTTGAGAAGTTTCATCCCTAATTTAGCTGAGCTCCTTAGGAATATCACAAACATGCTGAAAAAGGAGCAAGGGATAAAGTGGACCTTGGAAGCAAAGCAATCCTTTGAACTGGTGAAACAAGCGTTAACCAGAACACCGGTTCTGATAAGTCCTGATTTTTCAAGAGATTTGTATATTTTCTCGTTTGCATCAAAACATACTATAGCTGTTGTCCTTTTACAGAAAAATCCACAAGGACAAGAGCAGCCTATTGCATTCTTTAGCAAGTCATTGAGGGATGCCCCTTTGAAGTATAACATCATGGAGAAGCAAGCTTTTGCTTTGGTTAAATCATTGAAAGACTTCAGAGTATACATCCTTCATTCAAATATTATCGCCTTTGTCCCAAGTTCAGTTGTTAAAGACATTCTAACAAGGGACCTATATGGTAAGAGAGGTAGGTGGATCGATGTTATTCTTTAATATGATTTAGAGATAAAGCCCACTAGACTCATCAAAGGCCAAGGTCTAGCTAGATTAATGGCTGAATCAAATTGTGAAGTTCTTGATATTCATATGATTAATGCTTTAGATGATCAAGAGGAAATCTCAACACCCATTGTTGAAAACCATTTTATGAATTCCTCTTGGTATGTTGATATTCTTTATGTTCTTCTTAATTTAAATACACCTCCTGGTTTGCAAAAACAAAGGCAAGGTTCCTAAAATTGAAAGCTGTAAACTATTTCATTATAGACAAATGTCTTTATTGGAAAAATGTAGGTGGTCTATTGCTTAAATGTTTTCCTGAGTTTGATGCAGAGAAGGTTAAGTACCAGTTCCATGAAGGAGAGTGTGGAGGTCATTTGTACTGGAAGACAACAGCCAAAAAAATTTTGAGGGTTGGTTTCTATTGGACTACTCTTTTCCATGATGTACACTAGATGATCATAGCCTATCATAAGTGTCATATTTTTGAAGGCAAAAGAAAACTGCTACCCCTGCCTCTTCATCCAATCACTGTTGAAGCCCCTATTCAACAGTAGGGACTTGACTTTATAGGAGAAATCCATCCCCCATCTTCTGCCCAGCACAGATGGATTCTCACTGCCACAGACTATTTCACTAAGTGGATAGAAGCCATTCCTTGTAGGTAGGCCAATGATTCAGTTATCATAAAATTTATGGAGACTAATATTCTCTCCAGATTTGGTTGTCCTACCAAGATCATCATTGATAATGTAGCAGCATTTGGATCAAAGAGGATGGTTGAGTTCTGTCACAGATATCAGATAACATTGGGGCATTCCATGGCCTGTTACCCTCAAGGTAATGGACTTGTGGAATCCTCAAACAAAATTTTAGTGAACATAATTAAGAAACTGTTGGAGGACAACAAGAAGTCTTGGCACACAAAGTTGATTCATGCACTTTGGGCTGACAGATTGACTTTGAAGAAATCCATTGGTATGTCACCCTTTCGGCTTGTGTATGGTACTGATTCAATTTTTCCAAACAGCCTTGGTGTACCAGTGATGAAGTTGATTCAAGAGTTGCAAACTGAAGATAATGACATGATCAGAAGAATAAATCAGACCATTCATCTTCAGCAAACCAGAGAGGAAGTGTATAACAAAGCATTGCAGAAACAGGAGAGCATTAAAAAGATTTTTGATAGAAGAACAAAGGCTAGCAATTTCAAGATTGGGGACAAAGTTTTAAAGTGGGACTCAAGAAGGGAAGAGAAGGGCAAGCATGGAAAATTTGACAACCTATGGCTTGGCCCTTACTCTATTCATTCAGCTGCTAGTAACAATGCATTTTTCTTGCAGGAGTTGAATGGAGTAGAATTGTTTGGGGGTCCTGTCAATGGCAGGATGCTTAAGCATTACTTCTCTTGATCCATGTTATGTTTTGAAGCCTTTTTATCTTTTTCCATTATAAATATTTCATCCACCATTGCATTTAAAGTTGTTAAAAACAAAAATACAAAAACAATGAAAAGAAAGAAAAGAGGGCAGATTTTGAAAACAAGCAAGGTATAGCCCCATACCAAAAAGAGAGATAAATCTGAAAGTGTGAAAGCTCAAATGCCACTCCTGAAAAACACACTTCTAGTTAGTCAAACTGTCTAATCTTGACTAATTAGCTTTAAATTTTATGCTGATAGGATAGTGAATTCGATTTGCCAAACTGTTTAATCTCGGCTTAATCAGTAGATAGATTAGGATAGAAATGAAAGGTTCAAACATGTTCAAAACCTGAACCTCAGTTTCCAAAGAGAGATGACTCAAATATGTTTTATTTTCTGAGTCAAAAAGATGTAAAAATCTGGTTCTAATCAGCTCAAAATCTGAACCAGAGAAAAAGGAAAGACAGCTCAATAAGAGTCAAATCAGAGCTGTAGAAAAGAGGAAGGAAATGTTTTCAACTTTCAGATCTTAAGCCTTCCATTTTGATTTAATTTTTCTGCAAAATAAATTTCTATGTGCAACTTGTCTTTATGCCATAGACCAGCATCAAGTTAGACTGTTCAATCCTGACTTGAGTGCTTTTAAATTTCTGTTGTAGAATTTAGAGAATAAAAATCTGTTGGATAGTTTAATCCCAACAGATAATAGATTAGGTAGAGAAGCATCTGAACTCAACTGTTTAATCTGAGTTCAGGGAGAAATACAGAGTAGAAATAGATTATATTTCCTGATTTCAAAATAATAAAATGTTGTGAGAAGAGTTTTCCAATCCAAGTGCACTGTAAGGAAGAAAAAATGTTAGATCAGTAGGATTGGGTAGGTAGAAGCTTGTATTGATGAAGATCCATTGTTTTCATGGTTGCTAATATGTTTTCAAAGAAGGATCATCCTAGCAAAGGAAGGGAAACCCAATGGATTAGGCATAGGTCAGCCTCCCAGAGTACAATAGAAAGAGGCAACTTATCAGCCTCCTAGAGAATGCAAGTCTGAAGTTCTTGATGCCTTAAAGAAGGCACCATCCCTAAGTGGAGTCACTGTTAGCCACCTATAATATTTGATTATACCAAAAGGTGGCAAAGACCTTTTTGAGCCTCCAAGGAACAAATTTTATCACTAAAAATTGTTGGCTCTTGAATACTTTTTAGGCCTTATGCCTCTGTCCAAAATCCTCATTGTTGTTCCCATTAATTTTGCTGATTTCATGTAAGAAACTGTTGAAAGACCATCATTTTTCCCCCTTTATCCCACTCATAACAAACCTTCATTTGTTTCCCCATTCCTCCATATTATTCCTCTACTTTTCATGAGTTTTCTCCTTCCATTCATGAAAATCCTCCTTACATAGTTTAAAACTTCTTTTTTGAACAGTGCCGAAACCCCCAAATCCATTTAAAACCTTGAAATTTTTCATAAAAAAAAAAATTTGTTCCTATGGACTTAAGCCCCTTTGGGCTTGGTCCTAACCACTTCCCCATGCATGCCCTTGTCATAAAGAACCAAGCACTAACCCTCTCGGCACTTATCACATCTGAAATATACAAATGCGCAAGTCTTTTGCCATCATCCAAAAGTTCCGATGCGATAGCCTTTTTGTGTTTAAAATCCCATTGCATCGCAAAAAGATTAGCACACCGTTTGTTTTGATGTCTTCCGAAGTTCCGATTGTGATTAAACCCTATCCCCCGATCCGCTTTTCCCTTTGTAAAATATAAAACCCACTTTCCCAAATTTTTGGTCTAAAAACCAAAATCGCATGTTAAATATTAAATGGGTTGATCAAAAAGACCGATCGCGCAATCGCAATCGCAGAAAATACAATGGGTTGATTGAAAAGCCTAGGCCAAAAGTTTCGATATGCGATGAGCCCCTTCCCTTTTAACCACCGGTCATTTCATTCCCCATGCGCCCCATGGCCCCTCAATCGGGCGCCTGACCCTGTTATATATCTCGTCCGAAACATAAAAAACCTTTGTTATTTGTAAACTTTGGGTTTTATTTATTTTATAAATTTCTCCGCCGGAGCGATTTCTCAGTAAATCTACACCGTCGATCTAATCCATAGATCGGACGGTGCGAAGTTCATCTCCTGGTGGTCCCCGCATTCCACTAACCCCTTCCAAAAACCACCCAGTATTTATCACACCGCTTTCGAGCGCGCAACGGTATTTTTGATTTCGTAGCGATTCCATACAACGATTGACACACGTCCCTTGTACCTTTTTCAAAACCACCATCCATCATGCATAACCATAGTCCATCATGAATTATCATTCAGACTAGGATGCCCAGTGATATTTCTGTGCACCGTTCGATCTGGGCCCACTCATCCAACAGTGATCGCTTGTCGAAGTTGTCTAATGGTTAACCAAGATACACACATGATAACCAGGCTATTGTACAGTGGCAACGTCATCTCCGTCGTCGATCTAATCTGTAGATCGACGGTCCAAAATTCATCACCCAGATTCTCTCCATTTGACTTTCCACCTCCGCTCCCGACCATCAATCTCTGCGCGATCGACGGCTCAGATTCATCCTCCTCCTCTGCCTCTTCGTTCAATCTCGACCGTCGATCTCTGCACGATCGACGGCTCGGGTTTAATCTTTCTTTTGCCTGTTCTATGATCTCTCTCAATCAATCCTGACCGTTGGATGATGCCATCCAACGACCCCGCTTCCTCCACACGCCTTCTGATGCAGTTGACCTAATATGCAAGATTTTATAACATTTTTTTTGTATTTTGCAGGGTTTAATGATCTTTTCGCTATGTTCAAATAAAATTCGAAAAAGACGGTGACGACCCTCTTTCTTTCGATTTATCAGAGGAAATCACTTGCAGGGTGTAAATTTCACGTCTCGTCAATGACAGAGCCACCTGTTGCCTCAAACCATTCCAACAAAGGCCAAAGTTATTGAAGAAGATCAAACTTTGCCTCAGCGCAGCCAAGGAGTTACTTCTGCAAGGAAATCAATGCAGAAATATCTGCAGAGTTACTCCAAACATTACACAGAGCCTCAAAGTCAATAAAATATCCCACCGAGCTTTGATATTTATTGTAAAACAGTTAATACAGTAGTCCACCTGTAAACTTCTCCATCGAGCCCCTCAAAAGACCGAGAAGTCTTGAATCTGTATTTATTGTCTCAAGAGATATTTTTTTAGATCTCACCTCCTCATTCTTCTATAAATACTTATGTAGAAGATGAGAAATTGTTGGTTGTAGAACTTTGATATACATTTGAGAAAAAACTTCTGATTGTACATAGTATTCACTGGCTCTTGGAGCTCTACTAGTGATAGATAGGTTAGGCTGAGATGTGTAGATGGTTGCTAACCTAAAGCACTGGACTTAAAGCTGTAACTGGTTTGGAGCATCAATACAAGCTGATTTATGGGATCCTCGTCTATGTTGATGGTGATGTTTTTCTTATTGTAACTTGTTATTTTGTTTTGTTTCCATCTGTGTTTCATATTCTCTTATAAAGAACAACATGCATAGAGTTAGGACCTACTGTATATCAGTAACCTTCTCTGAATGAAAATCTTTATCTGAATGTTTTTCCTCCATCTTTGTTATTTAGGAATGATTTAATTCAGTTTAAGCATAGGAATGTTGGTGTTCCCTCGTCTTATTGTCTTAGTTGAATGTTATTCTTAGATTTTATTTTTAGTATATGTTTAGTGAATATGAACTGAGGAAGATATGGTGAGCCCTGGTCCCAGTTTGATCCCACTGACTGCCTGATTGTTTCCCTTGGAATGTGTTAAAAGCTGGCTAGTTTCAAAGTACTTACCAGATCTTAGGCCATTCTATTGTTATCTTTGTATTTGTCTTAAAAGTAACCAAGTAAAGAAGAGCTAGGAGAGGATTTGTGGTGAGCCCGGCCCGCTAGTTTCTACTCCAAAAGTTGCCTTCAAGTTTCCCTTTGTTTTGAGATGTTTTCTATTGAAAGTGTATCAAAGGCTGGCTAGTTTCAAAGTACTTACTAGATCCTAGTTTAATTTTATGTTTTTCTTGAGTCCATGTCAAAGGCTGGCTAGTTTCAAAGTACTTACCAGATCTTGGGTTGCTCTTGTTTCTGCATCTGTTTATTTCTCCTTCTTATTGCATCATTCCATTCCATAAATCAATCTTCAAAGAGATCCTTAGACATAGATGACTTGCCCCATGGACCACTCTTGCCTCTTGTTGTTCCAATTAAACCCTATTATGACTCCATAGCCCAATGGACTAAGACCTGCAATTTTCTACCTTTTTGACCGAAGCTTACTCTGATTGCTTGCAACTTCTCACCTTTGGAACTTTTTTGCACTCAGAACTTTCCACCTTGAACAGTAATCATGCTAAACCATCCAAAAAACAAACAAACCCTTGGTCTTCATAACTAGCCTAATATCATAACCCCAAACTTCAAAGACAAATCCATCTTTGTACATATTGGAGAGATCCCTCTCCGGATTCAGGAGGGCTAGATCCTAGAATCCCAAAGTTGGTTGAAACGATGTTGCTTCTGCAGTTTTAGTCTTACCAATCTGCTAAAATTACAGATCCCTAACAATAAATATCTAAATTCAATACACTATAGCCTTCACAATAAACAAGTACAAGAAATAAATACTAGCACAAGTATACACACATGGACACTGTTATTTCTGGACAATTGTCCCCAAAAAAACCCAATATGGGAAAATCGGTTTTAATATTATGCAGTAAATTTTATGGGTACAAACTTATGATTGTCGATCCTAACAAATCATATAGAGAAATCTGAAAAATAAAGTCTTTTGAGACAAATCTCACTCTTTCACGGGATTTCTGCACTGCCTTGCACCTGACTTGAGCTGCTTAGCGCAGTGACTGTGTCACCCACGTAGTCTCTACATCACACATGTAGCTTTTCTCTGTTTCTTCACTGGTACTCACTGCTGGCTGGAAACTGGAGTCTTTTTTCCTCCAGGAACTAGCACTAATCCTTTGTTGTCTCCACCACAGAAAATGAAACTCCCTCTACAGTTCTGTGCAGTCCCAGCGTAATATCTGCATCACTAGCTTTACGTAAGTACCCGTGGCTCTTGTTGCCTTCTCTCTGTTCACTCTTCAGAGCTATAATTATTCCTTCTAAAAATTATCTCTGCCCCTCTCTATGAGAATCCTCTCAATCGATCTTCACCTTGAGCACTTCTCACTAAAGAATTTCGATCTCTAGATTTTTTCTCCATCTCAATGTGTTTTCCAAATGACCCTTCAAGCCATTCTTATAGTCTTCTCGTTGAGACTTCAACGACCCATATTAGATCTCTAATCAATGGCTAAGATTAAATTTTGACTTGATCTGCCTTTTCTAGAACATTCACACCCATATTCTATTATTTCCCTTTAATTATTTTATTTCCTTAAATTTAGACTTAGGGTCACTTTAAAAATAATTAATTATTTTAATAGAATACAATCTAGGTGGAATTTCACTGAACAATTTATGGGTTATTTGGAATGCATGTGTCAAAGACTCTCCACAAAATTTGAGACTTAGAGCACATCTGATGCTACTCCAAATAAGCAGTTCCTTGAATGTATGTGGGGCTTACTCCTGCACCTTGCCAGGTCTTATGAACCTCCTGTTATCACAAAATTGGACCTGATAGGCTGCTAATCAGACAACTTCATGTAACTATTTCAAACCAATATTGCAACTAAAGCTTAGCCTCTTCAGTCTGAGAGGGATCTCTCAAAGGGGTTAATGATATTGGATAAAGATGAGTTTAGATGGCTAACTCTACTTGGAAAACAACTTTCTTGTGATGTGTATAGGTTGAAAGGAGTATAAGTCTGCAATCATTGGGATTATGGAGTCAACAAATTTAGTGATTCAGTAGTAAGTTTACTTGACATGGAAGCTGAGGTAGGTAAGAGTTTTTAGCAGAATTAAGACACACATGAAACATGAAAAAAAAACAGTCAATTCATCTATAAAGGAAGTCAGAGCATTACATGAATTAATTATGAGTATTAAAGATGAAAACCACTGCATATGGTACACATATAAAATATAAATCAAGTAAGCACTAAAAACTCCATGAGAATCTCAAGTTCGCCAAGTAAAAGTTCTCTGTATTACTAAAAAAAATCAATTTACATAAAGCTGCAGTATTGCCAAAAAGTCTCCAACCCTTTAAAAATTCGAATATCTTCCCTTTAATAGAATTTTTACATCATGAGATGATCTGACTCCTAGCTAGATTCATCGAAATTTTCCTACTGACACCTTGCATAACAATAAAACATCTACTTTAATGAGAAAATGACAACTATTCTATTTGATAGTCCTTTTCCTAATAGGACTCAAAATGTTCATTATTAAATCAACTACCTTATCTCCTAATATCAGTTACATATTTGAAAAATATTCCTTTACATGTTCAAATAGGGTGTGATGGGACTCATCACTACATGACATCTTAATTGACCTCCTTTAAATCTGGAAACAAACCCTGCTTTTTAGGAAAACTAGTCCCTATCTTCAAAAAATGGTTTGGCTGATGATTTGTCTTCATCTTGTGGTCTTTAAGTCTTGGATGACTGCTGGAAAGGTCCCTTGAACCTTTGAAATTATCCACCTATCCATAACTGCACAGAAACCAGCTCATAAAGCTTCAAAACAGTATGATACGAAATTATGACAGTTTCGTAGCATACTTTCGTAGTGTTACAAAAATTCCCTTTACCATCAACTTTTTTTATTATTTCCTTTTGCATTGTAATCCTCATGTCTTGGCATATCTTCCATATGATTTCCTCCTCTTATAAGTTTCCCATAATGGTTCGAAAGGAAAAAATAAAGCTACAGTGGTTTCGTAGCGTTTTCTTGGCTTCAAGCCTAGGAAACACTACGAAACTGCTGAAAAGTGTGTTATTTCCATATTTTTGTCTAGCTTCAAAAATGTGTCTTCCAATTGTTAAAAATTTGTTTCCAACATTTCATTTACCTTAAAAAACATAAACTAGCTCTAAATAGGAGTCTTGAGGTGTTTCTTCCTCATTGATGATGAGTTGAGCTATTGGCTCCTCAACTATTGTCATTTTAAGGCCTTTTTTCTCCAATTCCTCATGGATTAGTTCTAGTTGTTCCTGTAGGTATTTAACCTGATCCTTCAACTTTATGTTTGTATATTTCAACTGCAAATTCATTCTCCTGATATGTTTCACCTCTTTCCTCAATGATATGGTCCATTTGATTAACTATTGTGTAAATAGAAATGCATATCAAGAGATATCTTACCAGTAAAGTGTAGGAGAAGCTTGAAATGGTAAGAATAGACTTTATGGTATCTCCCTTCACAAGTGAAATATTTCTGGATGATAAGCATCAACTATGAGTAGTTATCCTTCATGCAGCTCCTTGGAATAGCATTTGTAAGGTCCATTTCACTTTTTTCTGGCTTGACAAACTCTTTGCACTCCTCCATGTTAAATTTGAATCCTTTGAACCACTTCTCTTGTCCCCTTGGAATCCATGTTGCTACTGCAATGACCTCTGGTGTAATGGAAATGTTCAACATCCCCACTTTAGTAGTTGTTCCACTAAAATTTAGAGAAAATTCTTTGGAAACATGTACATGACAGCCTTGTAGTCTTTCACAAAACTGTAAACATCCTGTCCTTCTTAAGACTTCTACTGTTATTGGGTCTTCATTGATCAAATTCATATTTGATGGCTCATATCTTAGACATTGGCCATCCTTATTTGTCTTTATTTTCTCAGCCATAGTTTCTTTAGTGTATTCTCTTCCTCGCTTGATAGTTCTCTACCTCGCTTGATAGTTTTCTGCCTCGCTTGATCACTGATATCTACAACCTTTGAAAATACTATCCATAACTTTGGCTTAATGAAATGCTCTCTAGAGCTCAATATCACGCAAAGAAGAAATGAAGAATGAGAAATAACTTAATTTGGAAATATTTTGAAGTTCGATGCCCACTCACAACACAATGATGACTCATACATGCCTAAAATGGTGATTATGACTTCAGACCTGCCCATGTACCTTGAACTTTACCCTAACTGACTCGAATGGTATCTAAGTTATCCTTTTCAAATTATTTACTAACACCTAACAGCTAACTTCACATGACAGATAGGAAACCTCACTTTTGTAGTATATTTAGTGTAAATATGGGCATTTTCTCTACGAAAGTATCAGCGGTTTCGTAGCGAAAAGCGGAGTTTCTCAGTGTATTTCGCTACAAAACTGTGGTTTCTTGGCTAAAATGACCATTTTGGCACTAAAACCTTGGGAAATTAAAATTGTCAGAAAATTATGAGTGATGTGACATGAGGGGATTTGAAATTGAATGGGTTTATACCTTAGGGTAAGCTTAATAAGAAAAATTTAAAATTCTCCTTGACTAAGTAATGAAAAATGAACCCTACAACCCTACCTTTGACACATGAACCTATATGACTTTGTCAAATGATGCTTCATTTTTTTGAGTGATAACACCTCCTTAGAACGTATTACAAAGGTTTCATCCCTCTACAATGAAACAAAAAAAATACAACAAGAATCACAGACATTTGTTCTCACTTATGCACAAAATCCTTATCAAAATACACATCCAACAGACTCCTCAACTCGATCCATATCGGACATTGAATAAAGACACAAGAAACTCTCTCTGCTTTACTTCCAACTTAACTACTTAGGTATGCAGATACCTCAAAATTATCCTTCCTTTTGATCAAATGCACTTGGATGATGTGTTTAATGAGCTCACTTTCCTTCCTTTTATAGACTTCTTGGTGGGCTTCCCTTAGCCATAAAGGGTCATTACATAACTCCAAGCCAACCTTAACAAATCGTTAAAACATCATAAAACATGAGACATAAAATTATTTTCATTCAACCAATGCCACCTCATTGATGCCTTTTGTTCCCCTTAACTCCTTAATGGTGCCCTAAATGCCCTCAATAATCAAACCATCAAAATATCCACTTGGTTTTACACCCACAACTTTGGGTACAAAACTCACTACTTGGGTACACTTTCCCACAAAACCCATGCGAGTCAAACTTCTCCCAAACCCAATACCCTAGGGTTGTGAGAGTACCTTCTGTTGATCATGATCCCTTTCACATAAAATTTCATGGACAATTTGGCTTGAAGCTCTCAAATCTCCCTCTTGCAGCCTTGGAAAACCATTCTCAAGCCTGTCGTCATCATTTTCTGCCTCCAAAAAACCATATCAAAGGCTGGAAATGCATGTTTAAAAATATTTGTGGCATAGCCCCTTTCATTCCTATCCCCCTATATCTTATTGTCTACGTGACCAGGGCTTAGGACCGAGCGTTAGTACCAAAGGCACTTATTGTATATATCTATCAGGCGCACTCTGAACCGTTCGATCAAAATGCGAATCAACGGCCCGGAGTCTCATTTGACATGATGGTCCCCGCCGCACCTTACTCCAAAACCGACCTGTTTTCATCGCACCACTTATCCAGAGCAGGCGGTATTCCTCAAAATAGAGTGATTCCACTCAGCGCTCGCCATGCATCCCAGCGTACGGCTCCAATACCGCCCTCCATCACGCATTAATGTTCGGTCAAAGTCATGCAGCGATATGAACACGAACCGTCAGATCTGTGGGCCTCCATCCGACAGTGATCACTTTTCGAAGTTGCGCGAGTGTTAGTCCTAATGTACAGTGCCCTGGGCCCACAGTTTAGCATCCTCTGACGTGTTTTATCCATCTATCTCCGCCGAGATCAGACAGTCCACGTTCAGTCATATACACGCCATTGACTTTGTACCACCACGTCACCCCCCCCCCCTCCATATAATCTGTCATGCGTCCACGCGTCATAAATCCCACATTTTCATCGCATTTTTCTCCACCATTCATATTCTCCATTCGTAAGTCTTTTACGTTAAAAACTCTTTCCAGTCCATCCTTCACCATTTCAATGTATTTTCCCATCACCCTGCATCGTTTTTCCATTCCGCCAGCCTACATGACTGTTTCCATTCATCCCACCACAATCCTCCATCCCTGCATCTGGTTTTCCTTAACATGTTTGCTGATTTTTGCAGGTTTACAGTGATGGATAATTTCCATTATTAGCAGCCTCCATTATAGAGGCTGAGACCGCTTCAGAGGACAAATTTTCCAGTGGCCAAATTTATGTAGAAATTCCTGGGTAGCTGCTGCGACATGACTTCTATTAAAAGAAGAAAGGGTAAAATCTATTAAACCCTCCAGAGGCATTCAAGAAACAGATTGCGTAGGTAGAGATATTAATGGAGCAGCAGAGGAAGATCAATAGATGGTTGAGGAATTCAGTGTTCGGTACTGGGGATTTTAAAGCTTAATTCAGAATTAGGAAAGCAGAGGGTACAATACACAAAATCAAAATCTTCCAGGTTTTATTTTAGCTGATGTTTCCTTCAGGAAAGGATAGAATGTTGATTGACTTTTACTCTATGTCGTGTCCCTGAAGAGATTTTCACCCAGAGCATTTATTTCAAAGAGCAGGCCATAGAGTACATTCAGCACTACAGTGTCGTCAAGCAGTATAGGAGGGAAATTTTTCACCATTTTGTTTTAATGATGTAATTAAATGTTCATCACCTACCTCTTTTTACTAGGCTTTGGTTTCTCCTATAAAAACCATGAAGAAACGCTTTGTAAGGGTTCCAGATTTTTATCAGAAAATTATGCAGTGAAAGGCTTTTTGTATACAGTTTGTAAAACTCTTGTATGAAGGCTTAGAGCCCATAGGGTCTTAGTGAGGAGGAGTTATGTCTGTCAAAGAGGATTCTGGTCTTTGGTATTTCACAGTCTGTAACTCTCTTTTATATGTTATTTAATATATCATTTCATCTCATCCATCCTTCTTGTATAATGTTTTGGAATGCGAGTGGCTCACTGATTTCTGGTAAGGATTCATCCTAGTTGATGCCCATACTTGGATCAGTCAAGAGCTTTAAATATGGCTCATGCATGATATTTTGTTCCATTATTCAGCTAACCACACTTCTGCTATGTTAGTTGCTCTGGGAAGGTGCTTTTAAAATGCTATTATCATGTATGGATTCTTAGATTGGTAAGCCTATGCATGGTGGTATTTTATATCTGGGTATCAGCTCAAAGTTAACTAATATCTTCTCATTATTTCTTTCACCACATGCACTTTCTGATAATTTATGTCTGTGAAGTATTTCTGAATCAGCCCGCTTTACAGTAAACTATCTCTGAATTGTCTGATGCTTTTGTATTAGAGTTTTGCATCTTGCCTCTGCAGTATCTCTTTCCCTGTGTCAGTTTCTGAGAGTTTTGTCCCATTCTATTTCATTTACCTGTTTACAGGAGATATCATGAGAGCTGAAGCTAACAACTTCATACATTACATTATATGCTCTTTGCTATGCTAATATGTCCTAGGCACTGGTCTATCGCAACTCTAGGCTGTCTCTAGGAGCTACAACATCTTTCTGGCGCCATTGCCGGGGAACGAAGTTAAGAAAATCTGAATCCCTGGGCCTCGACAAAATCATATTCACTCTTTAAGTAGGTGAGCACAGAGAGTTGAGAGTTGTATATCCCTCACCTTGGCAACTCCACATTTGTTATCTAATACATCTATTTGCAGTCCTGGCTCCTCGTAAGCCACACCTAAGGTCAGAATCGTCTAAGCCAAAGACACCTCCAGTGTCTGACCCTGAAAAAATTATACATAGAAGAGATTGGAGGGAAAGGAAATCAGCCCGTTCCCAAATCTCTGAAGTGCCTATAGAAGATTTTCCTTCCTCCTCCTCTCAAGATTCTCTGTTGCAAATTCCCGACTCCACTGTGGGAGATACTGATTATTATTACTTAGATAGTCCACCCCGAGAAGGTATCAGAAATAAAAAAAGTCTTCATCCTACTCCTGAGGTTGAAGAGGTCAAGGAAGTAACCGAAGTATCTGCTGTTAATAGACCCTTATTCCCCTCAACCCCTCAAGATGCAGTTGAATATATTCCTATTATTATTCATACTCCACTTCCTCCTCCTCCTCATACTCATCAAACTATTGTATTACCTCCACCTCCTCCAATGGCTAATGTTCCAGCCTTTTTGATGAATAAATATGCTCCCCTGGCATTACCCCAGGTGCTAAATGATATGCCCTAGGATTATCTGAAGGTCTTGCCCAGATGTAATGGAGAAAATGAAGTCGAGGCTCAGAAACACCTCGAGACTTTATGCTCCTTTGTAGAGAACTTCAATGTTGAACATCTAGATGTGGTCTTAAGACTATTTGTGCAGTCTCTGGATGGTGAAGCTCAAAAATGGTTCAAGACATTGGTTGGTCGTTCTATTACCACTTGGGATAACATGGAAGACACTTTTCTCAGGAAATGGGGAGAAAATAAAGATCATGGTAATTCTCTCATTGAGTTTAATACATTAAAGAAAAGACACAATGAAGGAGTGTCAGAATTTATCAAGAGATTTAATAAACTATATCTGAGTCTCCCTACTGATATGAAACCCCATCAAACAGCTGCTAAGGTTATTTTTGTAACAGCCTTTGATTCAAAATTTGGTTTCTCTCTCAGAGAAAGAAATCCTACTACTCTGGATGATGCTCAGGCAGATGCATTAGAGTTGGAAGCAAACTTTGCCTCCACTGGTAAATCAAAAGGAAAACCTGAACAAGATAGCAGAAGAAGAGGCAAAGAGGAGGTATCTACCTCCAACCAAGACAGAGACTCAGACAAAATGGAAGAAATGAGAAAATCAATTAAGAAGATGGTCAATCTTGAAATGGAAGCCAAGAATTTAGCCTTCAGGAATTTCCAGAATGCTCCAAACAAAGGATATAATCCTTAGTACAGGAAACCACCCTTGCAAATATTGCCAAGGGAAGCAAAAGAACAACAAGATCAGGTGCCACACCCATTGTACCTAGAAGGTCCGGTAGATGACTCCACTAAGATATTGCTTATAGGCTGGAGGATGCAAATCTTGCATTTTCAAATAGTGATGGAGAAGAATGCCCAATGCAAGGGAATGATGAAGCTGGGTGCTCATTGCAAGAAGAAGAAAAGATCAAAGACGAAGATCAAGTAGATTTTGATCATTATTGTAAACAATTTGATGATTTCATGCAAGCAAATTTCAATAGAAGATATGATCTCAGATCTTCTAGGAAGAGGACTCGTTCCGAAGAGCAAGAAGAAGAACTACCCCATAAGGAAGCACCTGCTCAAAAGGAGGCTATAATGTAGAAAGTTGCAGACAAAGGTAAGCAGCCCCTAAACAAACCTTTGCAGTCTAATGATCAAATTCCGTCTTCTTCAAAAGTAACCACTTCCTCTTGTACCAAATCTGTGTCAAAAGAAGCCCAACCCCCAGCCGAAAATAAAGAGTCAAAAGAATTTGTGATAGAAAAATCCCCTCCTGCTTTCAGTCTGCAAAAGGAACTTGAAAAGGTCAAAATCCCAGTCCCCTTGACTAAACTATTGAAACATCTAGTATATCAATCTCAAGTCACATCATTCATGCTCCCCTCGGAAAAACCAATCATCCCAGATAGTCTCAATCTTCAAGAAGAGAGACCCATGGTAGTTTTTGGCCCCCATTTTGAGGAGGTAGATCCTGCTACTCCCCCCTTTTATGTGTCTCTAGTAATCCATGACCTGCTATTACATAACTATATGCTAGATTCTGGAGCTTCTCATAATCTTATGACTCTGTCAGTCATGGAACAACTAGGATTACAAAGACCTCTACTCATTTGATTCCAAAAGAGTTAAATGCTTAGGGATGATCAAGGATTTGGTAGTCAATTTGGCCCAAATCTCAGCGAAAAGTGTGGTAATGGATATAGTGGTAGCTGACATCCCAGCTCGTTTTGGCAGTTGCTGTCAAGATCCTAGGGAACAAAAATTGGTGGATCAATCAAGATGGATTTAACGTATGCCACTATCCCAGTTTTTGGTGTCCAAGAGAGGAGACTATACAGGGAGACTAGATTTGTTAAGATGGTGACTAAGGCTGACCATTCTGTGAATTCACCAGTCTACAGTAAGGAAGGAGATTTCTCATGCTTGATGTTGGAAGAAGATCAAGATTATGCTCATGAACCATCCTTCTGCCAGATCAAGAGTGAGCACCCCTTAGAGAACACAGAAGCAGGAATATGGACACTACATTTTGATGGAGCAAATTCAAGAGAAGGAAATGGAGCTGGAGTGCTACTGATCTCTCTTGTAGGCAAATGGATCCCCCTATATTTTAAACTATAATATGAAGCCACAAATAATGTGGAAGCACTTTTGTTGGGATTGCAGATAGCCAGGAGCATGGGTATACAAAGTTTGAAAGTTTTGGGAGATTCAGAACTAGTAGTCAGACAAGTCAGGAATCAGTGTCAGACCAAACATCCTAGGCTTAGGGCCTATAGGAATGAATTTTGGGACATGATAGAGAATTTCTTTTTGGCATTCAATATCCAGTTCATGCCCCGAGAACAGAATAGGATGGTTGATTCCCTTGATGTGGCTGCTAGTACATTTAAACCACCTCAGAGCCCTCTTTTAAGATATGAAGTTGAGGTGCGTTATCAGCCATCAATCCCAGATAATATCAAGCACTGGCAGGTATTTGAAGATGAAGAACAGATGAAGAGATTCCTGGAAACAGTAGGAGAATTCTCTAATATGGAGATTGATGAAGAAGAAGAGGTAGAATCTGAAAACACTTCAGAGAGAAGTTGGGAGGATAAAGTGGCAAGAAATAAAGTAGTGATATTGAAAGGAAACACTATACCTAGAGGGTTGGTGCCTCTAGAAATATTATTTGATAAGAATGATGTCTCATTGTAGCCAAGCAAAGTGATAGAAGAAAATCAAGTTGAATATCTGAATTTGGGTATTGAGGCTGAACCCAAAATTGTAGAATTGTCGAAGAAAATCCCCGGAGAATACAAAAATCTATATCAGAAATTGCTTCAGTCTTACAAAGACGTGTTTGCATGGCCCTATCAGGACTTTAAAACTTTTGATATCAATATCATGCAACACAAAATTCCACTAAAGGCAGAAGCAAAGCCTCATAAGCAGAAGCTCAGACAAATAAATCCCCTGCTGCTGCCTTCTATTGAGAAAGAAATTCAGAAGTTACTAAAGGCCAAAATAATTGTACCATTGAGGTACTCTGAATGGGTGGAAAACCTTGTCCCTGTACGCAAGAAGAATGGAGAAATAAGGCTGTGTGTGGATTTTAGGAATTTAAACAGAGCATCTTTAAAAGATAATTATCCTCTACCTAAAATGGATCACATCTTGCAGAAAGTAGTGGGAACCACCAGGATGTCAATGATGGATGGTTTTTCTGGTTATAATCAAGTCGTTGTACTTCCAGAGGATCAGAAGAAGACTGCTTTCACCACACCGTGGGGTACATTTATGTATGCCAGGATGCCTTTTGGATTGATTAATGTAGGGGCCACTTTTCAAAGGGCAATGGACATTGCTTTTATTGGGGAGAAGGATAAATTTCTGGTAGTCTATCTTGATGACATCACTTTATTTTCAAAGAATGATGCTGAACATATTGAACATCTGCAGAGAACTTTTGAGAAATGCAAAAGGTATGGCCTTTCCCTTAATCCTCAAAATTATTTATTTGCATTAGAAGAGGGAAAACTTTTAGGCCATATCGTGACTAAATATGGGGTGAAGATAGATCCCAAGAGGGTAGAAGTTATAAACAATATTACTTTTCCCAGAAATAAGAAAGAAATACAAGTATTCCTTGGGCACATAAATTTCTTGAGAAGGTTTATCCCTAACTATGCTGAGATAGTTAGAAATATAATAGATATTCTGAAGAAAGATAATGAGGTAAAATGGTCACAAGAATCACGGGAGGCATTTACCAGGATAAAGAATGCTTTTGCAGAAGCCCCTATGTTAGCTGGGCCAAATTATGATAGACCTTTCATGATTTTTTCTTTTGCATCACCTCATACAATAGCAGGGGTTTCATTACAGAAAAATGAGGAAGGATATGAGCAGCCTATTGCATTTTTCAGTCAGGTGCTCCGTGATGCAAAATTAAAATACAACATATTGGAAAAGCAAGCATATGCCCTAGTGAAATCCCTCAAAGCATTCCGTGTATATATCTTGCAGTCCCATATTACTGCGTTTGTACTTGCAGCTGCTGTAAAGGATATCCTTATTCAGGGGGATAGTGAAGGAAAAAGGGGTAGGTGGATTGCTAAAATACAGGAATATGACTTAGACATCCGCCATACTAAGCTGATCAAAGGACAAGGGCTTGCTAAAATGTTATCTGAATCAAACTATCAAGCTCTGGGCATGAATTTTCCATTATAGCAGGTGAGGAATCTCAGGAGAATGAAGAACGACATGGAATTGGGGTACCCACTGCAGAAATACATGTAAAGTACCTTACCAATCCATGGTACAAAGAGATAACATAATATCTCCTTACACTCAGCTGCCCTCCAGGTTGTGACAAAAATAAATACAGAGCGCTGAGATTGAAATCACAGAATTACATAGTTGCTAATGGCCGACTATACTGGCAAGATCCCTCAGGTATCCTACTCCTGTGTCTCACAGAAAATGAAGTAGAGAGCATTATTGCAGAATTTCACGAAGGGATCTGTGGAGGCCACTACAGCTGGAGGGCTACAGCTCATAAAATTTTGAAAGCTGGCTTCTATTGGCCAAAAAATTTTGGAGATGTTTTCACCAGGGTAAGAGCATGCGATAAATGTTAGAAATTTGCTGAGAGACAGAGATCTGCACCATTTCCCCTGATTCCAATGCATGTTGATGAACCATTCAAACAATGGGGTATTGATTTTATAGGTGAGATACATCCTCCATCTAGTGGACAACATAAATGGATATTAACAGCCACAGATTATTTCACTAAATGGGTGGAAGCCATCCCTGCAAGGAATGCTACAAATATTGTGATCATAAAGTTCATGGAGGAAAACATCATATCCAGGTTTTGTTGTCTTGCTAGGATAGTGACTGATAATGCACAAGCCTTCAAGTCTACAAAATTTGTGAATTTCTGCCAGCAGTATAATATCATACTCAGTCACTCCACAACTTATTATCCACAGGGAAATGGATTAGCGGAATCTTCAAATAAAACTCTGGTGAGGGCCTTGAAGAAGAATATCAATGAAAATCAGAAGAATTGGGATTCCCAGCTGAAATTTTCTCTATGGGCTAATAGAATCACTAGCAAGAGAGCAACAGGGAAATCTCCTTATGAATTGGTATATGGACAAGCAGCAGTTTTTCCTGTACAGCTGGCTTTACTTGTGGCATGCTTCATGTAAGAAATTCAGGAGGAGCCTGATGATATGATCAGAAGAATCAATCAATTAGTGGAATTAGAAGAAGCACAGGGCCACGTGAATCAGAGATTAATAGAATATCAAGAGAAGATGAAACACATTTTTTATCAGCATGCGAAAGACAGGAAACTGCAGATTGGTGATTTGGTACTCAGATGGGATATTCGAAGAGCTGAAAAGGGAAATCATGGTAAATTCGACCCCCTTTGGTTTGGTCCTTTCAAAATTGTGGAACTAGGGGGAAATAATACTTTTAGGTTGGAAAATTTACAGGGTGACCTACTGGATGCCCCTGTAAATGGTCAATTTCTCAAGCCATACTTTCAGTTCTGACTCAGGCCAAGGTATCCTGGTGTATTATATTGTATGATAGTTTCCTTTTTATTTTCGTTTGAATAATGTGGGTGTTGTGATGAATTATAAAGTGAAAAATGAAGGTGTTTAAGAGCAAAGTCTGCATACAAGATGATAAGAGGGTCTACGAGTTCTCGCCATGTCCAAAGATGAACATGTCGTCCCCAGATGGAGCCGATGTTGATCATGATCCCTTTCACATAAAATTTCATGGACAATTTGGCTTGAAGCTCTCAAATCTCCCTCTTGCAGCATTGGAAAACCATTCTCAAACCTGTCGTCATCATTTCTCGCCTCCAAAACACCATATCAAAGGCTGGAAATGCATCTTTAAAAATATTTGTGGCATAGCCCCTTTCAGTCCTAGCCCCCTATATCTTATTGTCTACGTGACCAGGGCTCAAGACCAAGCGTTAGTACCCAAGGCGCTTACCGTATATATCTATCGGGCGCACTTTAAACCGTTCGATCAAAATGCGAATCAACGGCTCAGAGTCTCATTTGACATGATGGTCCCCACCGCGCCTTACTCCAAAATCGGCCTGTTTTCATCGCACCACTTATCCAGAGCAGGCGGTATTCCTCAAAACGAAGCGATTCCACTCAGCGCTCGCCACGCGTCCCAGCGTACAGCTCCCATACTACCCTCCATCACGCATTAATGTTTGGTCAAAGTCATGCAGCGATATGAACGTGAACCATCAGATCTGTGGGCCTCCATCCGACAGTGGTCACTTTTCTAAGTTGCGCAAGTGTTAGTCCTAATGTACAGTGCCCTGGGCCCGCAGTTTAGCGTCCTCTGATGTGTTTTAGCCATCGATCTCCGCCGAGATCAAACGGTCCACGTTCAGTCATATACCCGCCATTGACTTTGTACCACCACGTCACCCCCCCCCCTCCATACAATCTGTCGTGCGTCCACGCGTCATAACTCCCACTTGTCCATCACATTTTTCTCCACCATTCATATTCTCCATTCGTAAGTCTTTTACGTTAAAAACTCTTTCCAGTCCATCCTTCACCGTTTCAATGTATTTTCCCATCACCCTGCATCGTTTCGCCATTCCGCCAACCTGCATGACTTTTTCCATTCATCCCACCACAATCCTCCATCCCTGCGTCTGGTTTTCCTTAACATGTTTGTGGATTTTTGCAGGTTTACAGTGATGAATAATTTACATTATTAGCAGCCTCCACTACAGAGGCCGAGACCGCTTCAGAGGAAAATTTTTCTAGTGGCCAAATTTATGTAGAAATTCCTGGGTAGCTGCTGCGACATGACTTCTATTAAAAGAAGCAAGGGTAAAATCTATTAAACCCTCCAGAGGCATTCAAGAAACAGATTGCGCAGGTAGAGATATTAATGGAGCAGCAGAGGAAGATCAATAGATGGTTGAGGAATTCAGTGTTCGGTACTGGGGATTTTAAAGCTTAATTCAGGATTAGGAAAGCAGAGGGTACGATACACAAAATCAACATCTTCCAAGTTTTATTTTAGCTGATGTTTCCTTCAAGAAAGAACAGAATGTTGATGGACTTTTACTCTATGTCGTGTCCCTGAAGAGATTTTCACCCGGAGCATTTATTTCAAAGAGCAGGCCATAGAGTACATTCAGCACTACAGTGTCGTCAAGCAGTATAGGAGGGAAATTTTTCACCATTTTGTTTTAATGATGCAATTAAATGTTCAGCACCCACCTCTTTTACTAGGTTTTGGTTTCTTCTATAAAAAACCATGAAAAAATGCTTTGTAAGGGTTCCAGATTTCTATCAGAAAATTATGCAGTGAAAGGCTCTTTGTATACAATTTGTAAAACTCTTGTATGAAGGCTCAGAGCCCATAGGGTCTCAGTGAGGAGGAGTTCTGTCTGTCAAAGAGGATTCTGGTCTTTGGTATTTCACAGTCTGTAACTCTCTTTTATATGTTATTTAATATATCATTTCATCTCATCCATCCTTCTTGTAGCATGTTTTGGAATGTGAGTGGCTCACTGATTTCTGGTAAGGATTCATCCTAGTTGATGCCCATACTTGGATCAGTCAAGTGCTTTAAATATGGCTCATGCATGATATTTTGTTCCATTATTCAGCTAACCACACTTCTGCTATGTTAGTTGCTTTGGGAAGGTGCTTTTAAAATGCTATTATCATGTATGGATTCTTAGATTGGTAAGCCTATGCATGGTGGTATTGTATATCTGGGTATCAGCTCAAAGTTAACTAATATCTTCTCATTATTTCTTTCACCACATGCACTTTTTGATAATTTATGTCTGTGAAGTATTTTTTAATCGGCCCGCTTTACAGTAAACTATCTCTGAATTGTCTGATGCTTTTGTATTAGATTTTTGCATCTTGCCTCTGCAGTATCTCTTTCCCTGTGTCAGTTTCTGAGAGTTTGGTCCCATTCTATTTCATTTACCTGTTTACAGGAGATAGCATGAGAGCTGAAGCTGACAACTTCATACATTACATTATATGCTCCTTGCTATGCTAAGATGTCCTAGGCACCGGTCTATTGCAACTCTAGGCTGTCTCTAGGAGCTACAACACCTTCCAAGATACAAAATTCAACACTGCCTCGTAGTAAGGGAGATACTTCCACTGCACAGAAGTAACCATCATTGTTGTCAGCAACACTAGCCCAATTTGGCATTCACAACTACAGCATATCCTGTTGAATGAACCACACTATCTCGATAGTGTCTTTACCTCATCTCATCAAAACTTAGAGATTCAAAATTTTATAGGGAACATTCCTCTTAAGCTAAACTCCCCTTGAGTCTACACAACCTCCACTGGCTCACACTGCTATTGAAATTTTATCCTACAAGTTCCATCTAAGTTGTGCTTGAACATGGGCCACATTACCACTGCAACTCATCTCAGAAAGTGATCTCATCCTCCTAGGTCAAATACCACACACGAAAATGCCTCCAATCTCGAATGTGAAACATCATAACCCAATGAAGATACTAGCTTGTCATCATCTCATCCATCCCACAAATACAACTCATCCAATTCCAAAGGATTCCTTGAGTAGTCCCTACAATCCATGAAAAGTCATTAGAAGTCCACGATCTGCAACCTGGCACACAATAACCTATTTTTCAATAGGTTCACCACCAATCAACCATAACTTCCAACCTATCTTGTCGCCTAGCTAGTTGAGACCAAATCTCCATGTCCTCAGCTAAACCTTCTTCACCATGATCTAGATAATTTCAGCTCCCTCTAAGTTTCCATCAACAAAAACTATTCTATCACACTTATATTCAAGACAAGAAATAGAAATTAAGTTTTTCTTCAAACCTGGAACAAATAGGATGTTGTTGAGATGAATACTTCCACCATATTCAAGCTCCAATGAAGTAGATCCAATCCCTTTCACTAGATAGCAATCTCAAAGTTTCATTAAATGAGAGAGGTTCCTTTTGACAAAGTTTGGAACTGGATGCATTCTCCCATCATATGTATATAAGCACCACTGTTAATAACCCATACACTCTTGTCCTTGAAAGTCCCAGAAAAGTGGAAAATAAATTTCCATCCATTACTTGTAACTTTGAAATTATCTTCAAGATGAAACCCTTGATGGATGTAGTGAGATCCCTAACAAACTTGAAACCATTCTTTATAACCCTTTCCATAGTGGCAATTAGGATGTGATCTTTAGTCTCCCTCTTGTGCTTTAGCTTTGATCAGGGGACTTGTAGATTATAAATGATTGATTTTATTTGACTTGATAATTACTTGTGATATTAGTTATCCTTTTATTACTTCTTTAGTTCTTTTTCATCAAGCAATTACCAAAAAAAATGAAGATCACAAAGAGACAGTACACAGGATATAGGCTCCAAGCTAAGGAAAAACACCTCCTAGAGGAAAACCCAAAAAGGAATGCTTCTCTTATTATATAATCTTCTTACAATGAGACTTCCAAGACCCAAAGACCAAAGCCCAAAAACCCTCTCAAGCACCAAGTCAGCCCCCAATAAGATCTTCTTTAAGGCAACTTCCAAACTTCGACCTTTTGGAGCTTGGCTCTAAAATTTTGGCCCTGCAACTGCTCCTCAAAATTCCATACTCCTACAACTATAACTACACAAAAACCCTAAATCCGCATGTGTGGAGAGAGATAGAGAGATTATCCCAAGAAAATTTGATTCTTCCTTATTTTATTCATCCTTCTAGTTCTTCTTCTCCTTCGTTATTGTAGATCAAACTTGCGAGGTGTGAGTGTCCAAAATGAGGTCGATATCCTTGTATTTATGGCCTTATTGAGGGGTCGAATAGCCCTCCCTTAGGCTAACTTGTCCTTGACTGGGGCCGACTTGGTCTTGGAGAAATAAATGGTTTTTTCTTGACAAAATAAATATTTTTATTTTGTTACAAAGACTCCAAATGGGACTATAATACATGACATAATTTCTTATTTGTCCTAGAAATACCTATAAGCATGAAGAAAATTATTTTGATCTAAACTTGAGCATGAAACCCATGCGTTACAAAAAAATAAAATTTTATTTTCTTCTTTTTTCTTTCTTTATACAAGATATGCAATGTCATGATTATACAAAGGTCATTCTAAAGACTGAACCTAGTTACAATATTAATAAAATTTTATTTTCTTCCTTTTTCTTTCTTTATAAAATATATACAATGTCATGATTATTCAAAGGTCATTATGAAGACTAGACCTAGTTACAAGATCCAACAGTGCCTTAGCCATAAAGACCATGATTTGTCTTTCCTTTGACCACGGAGCAAGTTCATGGAGATGGTGAGTTTATTTCCAATTTGCGGGAATAATACTCACAAGTTCATGCAAAGTGTTGGAGGATCAGTTAAGTGGATCCTTCTTCAATTTGACTATAGGATCGAGTGGCAATTATGAGTGTAGATAGAATGAGTTGGAGCTTCAATCATTGATTTAAGGACAATTTGTGACTCCAGTTAAGATTGGATAGAGAACCAATTCGAACTAAGTTAAATTTTCAACCACACAAGTTCTAATTTTATACTTTCCAATTTTAGCATGGAATGAATCTCTAAAGGAAGGACGAAGGCACAAAGGTTAATCATTATTGAGTGCACAAGTTTGTGTGAGATCTCTTGGTTGTGGAGTGCGTATCTTGGAGGAGCTAGTGCACAGTAGTGAGGAGACTTCCTTGGAGCAGAATTGTTGTAGGATTTAGGAGTTGTTTCCTAAATAATAGGAGTTCTTGTACACTAGGAAATAGAAGGTCTAGTGCGCACAAAAACAGGGCCAGGAATAGCGCAAGAAGAGTGAGTTCAGCGTAATTGCAACGTGGTTCAGGCTAGTATAGCAGAGAACAAGTGTGTTCTCGGTTGAATAGATTGCCTTATATTTGATTCAATTAATCACGATTAATAAAATACCACATCGAGGAGATAGGTTTTTCCCTATTGGGTTTCTTGAGAAATTTTTTTTTTAAATTTGTGTGGTATTTTTATCTTTGTGTGTCTATTCTGCTACTTACAAGTTGTTAAGAAATTTTGTATCTTGGTGAAAAGTAAACTAGTTCATTTTTCCCCATCAAGGCCAGTCATGTCACCCCTTTCTTGGATACTTGACATTGTATACTATGTATATTGGAGTAGGATACATTGCATATTTATTTTTCATAGCTACTATCATCATATCATGTTCTCATGCTAGAATAGATGCATTTAGATTATATTTGCATCATAGAATATATTTTCTTTTCTATATGGTTTATTATTTGATGAAAACATGGGCGATAAAAGTACGCTCAGGGAACATGCTTCCAAAAGTGTTTGTGATGTGCGAAATACAGGTCTATAGTCCTAAAGGATTATTTGTGTTCTCATGAACTCCCTGTTCAAGTACATTGATCATGTACTCTAAAGAGAGCTCTTGTACCAGTTGGAGCCAAATATTACCCACCAAAAGTGGGTGACCCCAGAACTTAATTTTTCTCCTAGACATCTCCTCATCCAGCAACCATCAAGCCCTAAAAACCACTGATGTAGCCAATGTATTGTGCCATTTGATCTTCACTCCCTGAACTAGTCATATTTCCCCTTGCCCATTTTTCGAGCATATGTTTGAAGGTGGGAAATCCAGTCCCAAAGGTATGTTTTTCATTGTCATCGGGTGTTTATGCTTGTTTTTCCTTAGGCATCTTGGGCATGGATTATTGGGTGACTTAGAAGAAGGAAGGGTTTTGACCGTAGTTTTGTTCCCTCATCCTTAATCCTAGTCCCATGGGATCTCCCATATTGGCCTCTACCTTTAGAAAGGGCACCACTTCGGAAACCTTAATTTTGGTAGCATGGTCTTTTTTTCCTACTCCATATTTTTCACTCTCCTCCACACATTACAAGCCCTATTTAATCATCTCCCCTCTCTAGGTCCACATGACCATTGGGTCCACAAGGCATTGGTACACCTCCTTCCCCTTGTCCACATGTTTGGACTGAGCCTGGAAATGTTACCCCGGAGGTTGATGCAACTAAAAGAACATTAAAATCATATCATGACCACAAGAAAGAAACAAAAGAAAAGAATATTATAAAATTAAAAATATGGTTGAGACATTAAAATAACAAGTGGGTAAAATCCAAACATGATTTCTACCCCTTATCATTAGGGCCATCACCCTGGTTCCTAGCATCATTAAGGAACCCATGCATGTCCCAACCCCTAGTGGGTGATGAACTTCCCCACCTTAAGAGCATAATAACTACTTACATCATACAAATCATACTCTTATCTCCTAGAGCGATGAGTAGTAATACAAAAGAAAAAAATGGAAAAAGGAAAATGAAGAAGGATGGAAAAAAACAAAGGTTGGGGTAGCTAATGTATCCACAATTTCTCCTTTCTACATCTATACACCCAAATATGTGGACATATCTCATCATTACCATCCTTGAACCCATGGAATTTGGCTTTCAAACCCCTGTGCCCCCTTATAGTCATCATCATTCACATGAAACCTTTCAATTGAAGGATTTACGAGGGACATGTCTTCACTTTAGGTACTGGGAACACCTAATAAGTTTGTTTATTAGCCACTCCTTCTTAGGGAGGTAACGCTATTACGAGCTTGAAGCCCCAAATTTGGAAGGGAAGCCCACTATGAAATCTCAATGTGCCCTTGATTAACAAGATTGGTTCAATTAGATGCATTAATGAATTATTGTACTTAATGGTGAGGAAGCACATTGGATTATTTAATTGACAAGTGGTTTCATCATGGGTTGGGAAACTTAATTGGGTGTAATGTTCCCTTTTCAGGAATTTCTGTTGTAGGGTCCTCAAGGATGCTGTATAAGGAAGGTGATGCAAAAATAATCAAGAAGGGGGCTTGGATCCCTCTTTTTACCCTTCATACATTACTCTCCCAGAAGATAAGCTCAAATAAATAAGCCTAGAGGGCTTATATAGATCTCTCCAAAGTAGATCTCTCAAAAAAAGCTCAAATAGAGAGCTTACAACAATACATGAACATAATAATCAAACTCTGCAAAAATGAATTTAAAATAAGATGTAATATATTACAGCCATCATGTAAATTTTGTATCAGCAACAATATATAGAAATCTAATGATGAATAAACCCCTCATGCAATGAGAATCCACCTCCAATGAGTAAGCAATGAAATACAAGAGATGCAGCAACTGCATAAAATGCCGGAGAGCAGTGAAAGCGTTGTCTCTAAGAGTGTAGCTACTGCTATATATGTACATACATGAAATATGACTGAAATATACAAAGAAATTCCCAAAATAGAAGAATGGGCTCCAATGCAAGATTTCTAGCCAATCTAGAAGAGATTGCTATAAATGTCGGAAAATGTACAAATGTGACAAATACTTGTCACTGCAACTGAATCAAAATAAGAATGAGGCTATGGAAAATCTTAAATTCTCATTCCCTCCTCTGATAGTTCTCTTCAGTAGAAGGTTGATCCCTCTACTCGAGAACAATCTTCCTGATGAACTCAACTGGACCCTCCCAGCAACTGCCTCTGAAAATATCGTGGTTCTGCCCAAGACTGTGCTGTGAGAGATGGTGAGTGATTGGCCTAGTGCCAAAGATATGAAATGAATCCCAGGAGTCTCCTCCACTTCTCCTCCAAAGAATATGCAATAACTCCACTAAAGAACAAGCCAAGATGACTCTATGAGTTCCTCTGTTGCTGCTCCCAGCAACACAATGTTTTCTTCTCCAGAATAACATTGTAGGTGAAGGGACAAGCTTGGAAAAATGCTAGAATGAGGAAATGTAGCTCCAATCCTCTCCTTCCTTGAGGATGAGGAATGGATTCTCGACCGAGAACACCCTTGGGTGAAGAACACTACAAACCCTGCTAAACAACCTGGGGATGCAAGTCTTTGCAGACCCTACGAAAATAATAAGCCAATGCATAATAAAAATGGGCTGCCATCTCCTCCTTATAAAAAAAATGAACTCTTCTCACAATGGGTCCCATTCACACTTGGTTCTAGCTCAAGCAAGTGGAGCCTCCACTAAAACTGCGCTGTCCAAGTAGGTGCAATGTATCTGGACGGTTTTAGTTGACTTGGTCAAAATGACTAGATCAAGCTTGATCTAATCATGTTCACACCATGTGGTGCTCAATCCAACTGCTTTATTATTCCTCCTCTCACACAATGAGTGTTATTTATTCATCAAAAGGGGTTAAGGTGTCTCCTTACCCATTTTATTCAACAAAATAAAAATATGCTAACTATAATGTTCCTTTTAGCTTGAGGCTAAAAATTGGGAACATTACAGTCCTCCCCTCCCACATGTTGGTTGTCCTCAAGCAACTGCATAGAGAGAAATAATTCATCCCCCTCTTCTTGTGGCCTCCTCATCAATATACCCCACTATATCTCATCAAGTTATGAAATAAATATGTCCTCCATGTATCCCTCCAAGTGTGTAAAACCAAAGTATACATCATGAGATAATAGAAGGTGCAAGTAGAAATCTCCTTGTGGTTAAATGGCCTCCTCAAGGTAGGAGTGATGAAAAACATGGGCATTCTTATTCCCAATGAGTGACTCCTTCACCCATGCAATCATCTAAATGAAATGAGCCACCCTAAGTAGCTCAACAAAGCAGTCCTCAACCCCAGATCTATGCAATATGTTGGGGCTGAATGGAGAGTTTAGAGTTTTCCATCCAAGTATTTTCTCCCTCCATTTATGATAAGTGTGAGGGGGTTGCTAATATTGGGCTAAAATTTCATGGCCTCCACAATTTTCCCAAGCCTCCCCACAAAATGAATCAACCATGAAGTGCCTCCTCCAATAACGCATTTTCTCCCAATAGCTCCTCCTATGTGAAGAGAGAAAGTAGTGACATGGAAATCATGGTGTGCCCATGGCTTCTCCTGAAACATACAACATGTGAAAAAAGGAGAATCATAATCCCAATGGGCATCTTAAACTCCAAGCCCACTCTCCAATCAAAGCCTCCCATGAGTACACAAACATCAGCAACATATGGAAGAAATATACAATGAAAACAAGCTACCACATGGCAATCGGAGAGTGAATCATAGTTCCACATGAGGAACCAGCGCAGTGGAACTTTGGCCTGCATCAAATCAGAAATCAACAAGTGCCTTTCCAGCCACTTGTTTTATGCCACAAACATCTCATAAGGTGGAAACATGTAAGTACAATTTGGTGCACACCAAGAAGTATGTGGCTTCCCCCACAAACCATCATGAAAATAGCCACTCCCATTGCTGCAATGGGCCACAAGTACATCATAATAAGGAGCATAAGGAGATGTTACCATCCTTATCTCATCAAGCTGCTCATATAAAGTAAAGGAAGGTAAACCAAAATGAAAACATATACCTTCTTTACCATGTACTCTGGTCCTTGAGATGAAATGGCTCAACTGAATGCTCTCCAACACCTCCAATGAGTAGGGAAATGGTTGTGCCAACCTCTCCAAAATCATCTGGGCTATGCATATGTCCATATGTTGATATATATCATGCTGAATTCCCTTCCAAATGAACTTCTCTAGAAAAGAAGAATATGCATCTAAGTGCATAGCTAGAAAGTCCTCATGTGATGCATGCAATAGTTTCTCCTTGACACTAGAAAATATAGCCAAGAAGATTCTCCCATAACAATAGATGACCATATCATCCACCATGTATCTTTCATCTCCATCTAGGTCATCCAAAATCATGCATGCACCTAGATCCTGGGAGTACTCTACCAAGAGCTGATTTCTCCAACACGGATCAATCCTCCTCATAGACAGCACTAGAAATCTGCAATGTAGTGCTCCCCTCATGTTGTTTCCTGCTACTTTTACATCCCTCATGCCAAATTCATCCTCAAAAATGCTACCATGCCCATCATGCAGCTGATCATGCTCAAATAATAATGGTGATCCTGGGAAGTTTGCCTCCCATGAGAAGCTGTCATCCAACAGGAATCTCCCAAGCTGGGTCAAAGTAAGCATGAGTGGCCTCCATCCACTCCTATGTATGAAAGAGTCCTCCCTTAAATTAATTATCCTCCTCCTCATTAAATATTTGGAGCAGTCATTCTGCATCATGAAGATGCAATCCTCCATCCCTACAACAAACTTTGTCAGCGCAGTATAACTGGTTAGAGTGGGTGATAATGAAAATGAGAGACTGTCTCTCTCCTCCTTGGGTCTATCCCAAACTCTCTATGTTGTTCTGGACTCCTCTAATGTCTTCACCTCTCTGGAATCCAAGAGTGGTGAACTGTATGACAAGATGCCCCTCATCAATGCTAGATCAAGTGGCCTTCTAGGTGGAATGCCTCCATATAGTGAGACATCAAGATCAGAAGTGGACTGTATATATAAGAGGACTGACTTGCCCCTCTCTTCACTGCATTATACAGTATCCTTCTCATGTGCAAATACTTTCCAAAATGGATAAGGGTGTATCAACCCTTGATGCTGATCCTTCTCTTCTTCCTTCTCCATCTCACAATCCTCAATAGCTGCTACATATGACTTCGGAATTGTGCTTTGGTTTCCACATGTTAAAATACTTGGGATCCCTTGCATAGAAACAAGGACTTCTCCCATGGAAGCAATGGCTCCCTTCTCATTTCCATGTGGTGATGGATCTTCCTCCAATATGATAGCGCTGTGGATTCTTTCATGCACATTCTCTTCATCAATATGTGAGTATGTCTCCCCTTCAATGAGAGACCATGGATTTTGGTCTTCTTCTGAAAGAGGGATCTCCATGTTATCACAAATAGAATATTTCCCTTCATATAATAGGGATCTTGCCTTTATAAGTCATCATACACATTTTCACCCCTTTCAGAAATATGGAATGTAGTTTGTTTCATGGTTCTCTCCAATGCATGCAAAGTGTTTGATGTTTTGACACATAGAGATTCACAGTGAATTTCATCAAATTTTCTCACCAACCCTTTAGTGAATCCATCATATGATTCTACATTTGCATGACAATATGAAACAGAACAACCATGAGCCATACCTTTGAGTTGCAGCACTGCTCCTCCAATGGCCTCATCTTCTTCCTCCATCCTTCCGGCAGTGCAAGTGGGAAATGGATTGTGCTATGGATCTGCATGTGTGGCTGAATTATCACACCTATCATAAAAATATCTAGGGCTTGCTTCATTCGCAAACCCTGTCAGAAAATCTTCCCAAATTTCCCTTTCTTTCTCCTCAAGATCTTCAATGATACCCTCCAGGGTCTGGAAAAGAAGAAGGGAAACCTCCTCTTCCATCAATCCTCTTTTTTTTGTTTTTTCTGTACATATCCTCTTCCAAATGAGGATCTTCTCCTTCTAATGGAATTTTATCTTGGGCTACACAGCTATAAAGTTCCCTTCTCAAGAATATCAAAATTATATTCCAGAGATTGACTGCAGGGGAATTTACTAGATATGTCACCTTTGAAAAAAGGATGAGATCCAGAGGCTACCTGGCCATCTGCAGAATCTGTCTATAGATCTTGAAATATTCCCCTTCAGGGATTCAGCACTTTGGCTTGAAGCCACAGGCTGAGCCAAAGATCATGCTATGATACCACTGTAATGTTCCTTTTTCGGGACTTTCTATTGTAGGGTCCTCAAGGACGTTGTATAAGGAAAGTGATGTAAAAATAAGAAAGAAGGGGGCTTGGATCCCTCCTTTTACCCTTCATACATTACTCTCCCAGAATATAAGATCAAATAAATAAGCCTAGAGGGCTTATACAGATCTCCCCAAAGTAGATCTCTTAGAAAATGCTCAAATAAAGAGCTTACAACAATACATGACCATAATCATCAAAATCTGAAAAACTGAATGCAACATAAGATGTAATATGTTATAGCCATCATTTACATTAGTGTATCAGCAACAATATACAGAAATGTAATGAGGAATAAACCCCTCATGCAATGAGAATCCACCTCCAATGAGTAAGCAATGAAATACAAGAGATGCAGCAACTGCATAAAATGCCGGAGAGTAGTGACAGCGCTGTCTCTAGGAGTGTAGCTTCTGCTATAGATGTACATACATGAAATATGACTGAAAGATACATAGAAATGCCCAAAATAGAAGGATGGGCTCCAATGCAATATTTCTAGCCAATCTAGAAGAGATTGCTAGAAATGCCAGAAAATGTACAAATGTGACAAATACTTGTCACTGCAACTGAATCAAAATAAGAATGAGGCTATGGCAGATCTGAAATATTCATGCCCTTCTCTGATAGTGCTCTTTAGTAGAAGGCTAATCCCTCTACTCAAGAACAATCTTCTTGATGAGTTCAATTGGACCCTCCCAGCAACTGCCTCTAAAAATAACGCAGTTCTGCCCAAGACTGCGCTGTGAGAGATGGTGAGTGATTGGCCTGGTGCCAAATATCTGAAATTAAGCCCAAGAGTCTCCTCTTCTACTCCTCCAAATAATATGCAAGAACTCCACTAAAGAACAAGCCAAGATGACTCTATGAGTTCCCCTGTTGCTGCTCCCGGCAACACAATGTTTTCTGCTGCAGAAATAATGCTGTAGCTGAAGGGACAAGCTTGGACAAATGTCGGAATGAGGAAATGTAGCTCCAATCCTCTCCTTCCTTGAGGATGAGGTAGGTATTCCCGACTGGGAACACCCTTGGGTGAAGATCACTACAAACCCTGCTAAACAGCCCGGGGATGCAAGTCTTTGCAGACCCTACGAAAATAATAAGCCAATGCATAATGAAAATGGGCTGCCATCTCCTCCTTATAAAGAAAATGAACTCTTCTCACCATGGGTCCCATTCACACTTGCTTCTAGCTCAAGCAAGTGGATCCTCCACTAAAACTGCACTATCCAAGTAGGTGCAATGTATCTGGACAGTTTTAGTTGACTTGGTCAAAATGACTAGATCAAGCTTGATCTAATCATGTTCACACCATGTGGTGCTAAATCCAGTTGCTTTATTATTCCACCTTTCACACAAGGAGTGTTATTTCTTCATCAAAATGGGTTAATGTGTCTCCTTACCCATTTTATTCAACAAAATAAAAATATGCTAACTATAATGTTCCTTTTAGCTTGAGGCTAAAAATTTGGAACATTACATTGGGGCCCAAGCTCACCAAAGGATTATATTGACACCCCAGGGAATGAGCTTATGGCCATGGAACTCCATCATGTTTTAGAGCATAATTTCATGCCATGGGAACCTTCATGGCACCCTCAACAGTTTATGCATTGCACCATATTTTTCAGTACCATCCTTGAACCCATTGTGAAAATTCCAAGTCTTAGATCCGAAATCCTATTGCAACAAATGAACTACTTATCCTACTTGTAAATTACATTAAAAATTTATTTTTCATATTACTTATAAAAAAATTGAAGCAGTTACTAAAGAAGCCTTCGCTTAATTAATTTAGATGTGCAAACAGGAAAATGAGCAAAAAAAATAACACACATAGGACACCATTGTTTTTGGACAAATTTCCCTTGAAAATGTGGTAAAACCGGTGCAGTAGATCCGAGGGTTTTATTATTAAGCAGCAATAATATTTGAATACATCACTTAATTTCACTCCATAAAATTCAGTTACAGAGAATATGATTGACAGAAATATTAGTGAGGTTACCTCACTCTATCACAAGAAATCCTAGTTGATTTGATCACTGAATGATATGCCTTTGGAAGGCTCTACGTCACCTTTGTGCAGTCACTGTGTAGTCCTAGCGTCAACCCTTTTGGGCACTACATCACTCAGCTGGTGAATGGATCTACTTCTCACAAATTTCGATCTCTACCTCCCAGTCTCACACCCTGACTTCTGGATTCTTAAATCGACCTTTCAGCAAACCCTTCAGATTTCCTTTGGCCCTCTATGTAGCCCTATGTGGCTCTTTGTCATCCTCTCTGGCTTTGCGCTGAATTTTTTGGATCTCTTGCTGCCTTATCTACTAATGATTCTCCATCTGAGAAATAATTCTCTTTGGATACTATCTATTCCCCTCTCTACGAAGATATCTAGATCGAAGCTTCTTCCTGAGAATTGATCACTAAAAAATTGGATCACTTGATCCTCTCGGTGTATTTTACAAATGAAACTCAAGCCTTCCTTTATAGTCTTCCGGTTGAGACTTCAATGACCAAGATTAGATATCCAATCAATGGTTAAGATCACATTTAGACTTGATCTACATTTTCTAGAAGTTTCACCCATAGTTTATATTAATACCCATTAATTATTTTAATTTCCTAAGTTAGACTTAGGGTCCTCATTAAAAATAATTAATTTATCAAATAAAAACTATTTATGGGTGGAATTTACCAAAAAAAATTATTGGTTATCTGTAATGCATGTGTCTAAGCCTCTCCACAAAGTTTGAGATTTAGATCACATTCAATGCTACCGAAAATCAATACTCCCTCTTAGTGAGGAATGTGCTCTAGAAAATATTCCATGTTGCACATTTATTTGACTTCTGAAGCATCTCCCTCTGCATTTTTGATGTCTGACATGTTGTCCACCAACCACTGCGTTGTTGAAGTACTGTACTATTTTTGACCCTGCCACGATCAACACTGCATCTGTACTGCAAATCCCTCTCAAATGTTGCATCTGTTGCTAGCACTGCTACTTCTAACTCTACAATGCAACTCAGCTATTAAGAGAAGCAACTCAAAAACATCCAAAATACTGAGCAAGTATTCAGGATGCATCTCGATTTTGAAACACTGACTGCTACTAGTCTCACATTGTCCCTCTGAAGCACTGCACTGCTGCTGCTCTACACTGCGTTCCTCTGCGTTGTTGCAACTCTGCTCTGCGTTGGTAAGATTTTAGTGATGCTAATCACTACATCTATCATTTATGCACTCCTCTGCACTAACTGAAAACTCCTCCAGCATGCTACTACTGATCATGGGCACCCGTAGCAAGTCCATGATCCAAGAGGTGGACTCCTCAAGGATTCTTCCCAACTAAATTTCTTGTGAACATACAGCTCAATGTCGCCCCATCTCCCTCCCGGAGATGTGTGGGCATTCATGGCGTACTCATCCTCTTCGATCTTCACAGTCACAACCTTTGGATCATGCTTCCTATCCTTGTCCTTTTTTCTCAAAGGACGTAGTGAAAAAGTTCACCACTCCTGAATCACTTTATCTTTGAGATGTCTTTCTTACGTCTTCACTACTACTGTTGCCCTTTGGATGCAAGGGTTGCAGTTTCTTCCTCCTCCTGCTTCACCTTCGATCCACTGCCACTACTTCCATCAAGTTTGACTTGACCAAGTCTATCCTTAGCTCTTCTTGCTGAAGAGCAGCCCACATCTCTTCCCACCCTGGCAAGGTTGCTCTACCCAGGATACTCTAGATGAACACCTGCCAAGCTTCAATGACTGTGTTAAGATCCATTCTCACCATCATTGTAGTGTTGAGGCCTCAGAAATATGTTGCAACAACAAGGGGGATAACCACCCAGTCCGAACCTTAAAGTAGTTCCTTTTCCATTTGGGATATTGGCTCCGACTAGGTGTAATGGGACTAGTTTCCCAGATTTAGGTTTTTGCATGATTATTGGATTTCTCTCAAAATATTTACATAAAGAATTACTAAAAAATTAAATAAATTTATTCTAGAATGAAAAACTTTGAATTAAGTCTAATCTAATCTAACCCAAGATAATATCAATTTTATGCGATCTAGAATGATATCTATTTAGTCTGTGATGATTTAGATCAA
The DNA here is from genome assembly GCA_034641835.2 of Pinus albicaulis. Taxonomy (NCBI): domain Eukaryota; kingdom Viridiplantae; phylum Streptophyta; class Pinopsida; order Pinales; family Pinaceae; genus Pinus; species Pinus albicaulis. The sequence goes on from JAXQQM020088914.1 coordinate 281,617, forward strand.
TCACAGACTTTATAGGATTAATACTTTGTAAGATGATTCTTTTGAGAAATAGTTAATCAAAATAAAATGTAAAACATATCGCATATATTCTAATGATCATATATAAAAAAAATCAATTTCTATCTTTATATCGTACAATAGTGCAATTGATATTTCAAACAGAAACAATTGATTTCATACATAATTCATGAAAGCTAAAATTATCACTAATGTTTAAAACAAGATTTAGCATACATGATAATAATACCAGATGTATATTGTCATGTTCATTTGATCAGCAATAATAGGCCACAATCAATCCTTCTATCAATGAGTCTTTCAGAGAATACAAAAGTGCATCAACAGTGATTAACAAAATGATATATAACTGAAAAGGCCATGTTCCATTATTTCATCGAGGCATCCACAAAATTAAAATAAAGAATTCTTTGTAAATATTCTCAATAAAATTTTTGACACTTCTCTAAATGCATGAGAAGGGTTTAAATACTGCTTTAACTACTTACAAAAAAAAATAGATTATACAAAATATCTTATGAGGTGGTTTCAAACAAACTTCCTCATTCCTAGTGCTTATTTGCTAAAATTGAAATTATTAACAAAAAACTAACTTATAATCATGCCCGATAATAGATTGCTTCCAACTCTGTTTTTCTGCTCACAAATATCTGACATCGGCTGAACATGTGGAGGTTTCCTGAACTATGTCTTCATTTTTCCAGCAAACATAGAATCCTGTAAAAGTGGTTGCATTTTCTATATGGAATCTAGAGAGAAACTCAATGTCATTACTTGACTATGCGGTTTAATCAGCAATTGCCAATATTATTCCCAATCAGTCGTCTTCAACTGTGCAAGTGTTTCTTCCCAAAGTTGACCAGTGCTTTTCCAACTTTGCTCTAAATTTCTGATATCATGAATTGACTTTTGATCTCCCTCTTGAATCAAAACAGAGGTATGCAACATATGGTTAATCATTTTGACCATATTATTTGATATACCTGCTGCTCTGGTTATGGCCAACTCTACTTGCTTTACCTGTGTATCTCAGTCATTAAAAAGGATATCTTTGAAAGTTTATTTGATCTTTGGGAGACTTGACTTTCTCCCTTCCTCTGAATCTTTCCATTCAATATAATGAGAAATTTTAGTATTGATTTCATTAAACTCAATTATCTAGTCAATGACTATATTGGTCAATTTTTCACTGATTTCCAAGTGTGGGATTATATCTGACATCTGTAAAATAAACAATTTTTGTTGTTTTTAGAGTAAGGCATTCAATTCCAATGCTTCTTTTATGAATTCCTCTGTAGTAGGAATACCTTCATAGTTTTTAATCTCTTCTCTCAATTCTTTAATTAATGTGTTTTTTCTAGATAAGTCATTTCATGACTTATCTTAAGCATTTCCATATCTTGCTTAAATTTGAGGAGTTGTTGCTCTACTTTCTGATTCAAACTGCTTCTTTCTTCATCCAATTGTTGTTGTAGCTTCATGATCTTATCATATTTTTCTTGAACCAAAATGGACACTTCGGCTGCCTTATCCATCGATGCAGTAGTGTATGCTCCGGCAAATTGTGATAGCCAAGTCAAATTTTCAATTGGATTTGAAGGAGTGTCTTTCCATACAACTTCCATTACTTCATTTCCTGGAAGCATTTCAATCCTTCTCCTTTTTCTTTGTTTCCTTACTACAACTTTATGGAGAGGGTTGTAGAATACAACTAGTGGAGGGATATCAATTACCTTTAGAACGATTTCATTAGTTGGAAACACAGGAATGACTTATGTTTCTTGGGAGGTTATCCCCGAACTTTCAATGATTTCTTTTGCCGAAACTATTTGTTCCTTTGGAGTATGAAATTATGTATCTTTTTGTGAATAAGATACCTCTGGGGTATGTTAGCCACCTATAACATTTGTTACACCAAAAGGTGGCTAAATCATTTTTTGGAGCCTTCAAGAAACAAGCTTTATTGCTAAAGAATGTTATCTCTTGAAGACTCTTGAAGGCCTCATGCCTATGTCAAAAATCTTCCTTACTGTGCCCATTTTACACTCCGGAATTTTGCTAATTTCATGAGAAGAAACTACTGCAAAACCACCTTTTTTCCCTTTCCTCCATTAAGAAAACTAACCTTCATTTTTCTCCCCTTTTTCTCCATAAAAATCTTCTATTTTTATGATTCCCCTTCTTCCATTTATGAAAATCATTTTTACAAAGTTTAAAACTCGTTTTGAACTATATCAAAAACCCCCAAAATCCTTCTAAACATCTTGAAAATTTCCTAAAAAACAAGTATTTTGACTACGGGTCTAAGCCCCTTTGGGCTAAATCCAAACCATTTCCCCTCCATATGCCCCAGCGCTAGAACCAAGTTCTAGGGTCCTAAGCACTTATCGCATCAAAGCAACTCACGAAGTGCATTTGTTTGTGCATTAAACAAAAAATCTGATGCCGATTAGCCCTGTATATTATAGCCCCCGATCATATTGCATTTCATATAGACCAAGGCCCCGTAGTCGGGCGCTTATCCACTTCGTATATATAAAACCATCCCGACACATGAAACCTTTGTTTACATTAATTTTTGTGTTTTTTGCAGGGTTTGAAAAGGTTTCCATCGGTGCAAAGCTTAATTCGATCCCCACCATCGATCTGATATGCATATCGACGACCCTCAAATCAATCGCCCCGATGGTCCCCACGGTCAATCACTGTACAAAACCAGAGAATTTTTTATCGCACCGCCTTTGTGGGGTAAGCGGTACTTCCAATTCAAGCGTGACACATTCCATAGGCCAACATGTGGCCTTGAGCGATTTGGAGATGCCACCCTCCCAGGGCGTTAAAGGTCGACTGTGGGCTCAACGCGATATTGGTGTATGCCATCCGATCTGAGACCGGCTCATCGGACGGTGATCACGCTCAAAAGAAGCTTGGGGGATAAACTAAGGTATAGCGTGACCCATGGCCCACCATCAATCGAACCGGTGTTCCCCAATGCCTAGTCAGCATACACATCAGCACACACACAGCAGCAACTAATTGGAGCGGGCCTTGTTTGGTTGCTCGTATGGTCGTGAAATCTGGACCCGGGGAGCTTTATAGGGTGGAATTCATAAATATTTCGGGTCACACTCACCCTGACATCAGCAGGCCCCAAAACGGACCCGAGGAGCTTTATAGGGCCGATTTCATAAAATTTCGGTTCACAAACACCCAGACATCAGCAAGTCCCTTTTGTGACCCGAAATGGTTATACAACTTGGTTTTATCAAATTTTTGAAGTCCGGATATGTTATTTGATAAACGGTGATTATATGGTTTTTCCATTGTGCCGAAGAAAAAGCTGAAGGCGGGGGTTTCAATTCTCGCACCTTCGATTTATTAAAAGGAAGCCATCCATGGGTTCAAATTTCCATGCCTCGTCAATACTCCAAAGGCATTGATGCCTCACGAGCCCTGTGCAGTACTGCACGCCAACAAAACACAGTAAATGAATCACAAACGAAGAGTATCAGTGACAAAGATAGAAACGCACCAAATCAGAAGATTGAAGATAGATCTGGGGGATTACGGCTAAGATTGATTATCAAAAGCCTAATCCTCCCAATTAAAACATAGTTTAAAGAAAATCATAAGTGTTTTATCAACAAGAAAGCCTCCACCACCACATCTGAGGCAAATTGATTCCTCCCAGCTACTATAGTGCCACCTGTGCCTCAAAGAATTCAAACAGAGGCCAAAGTTATTGATCAAGATCAAATATTTTCCTCAGCACAGCAAGAGATTTAATTCTGCAAATAAACTTAATGACAAAATATCAGCAGAGTTACTTTAACATAACAGAGAGCCTCAAAGATCAAAAGGAGCTCCCACCGAGCTTAAATCTTAATGTAAATTATTTAATACAGAGGAAACCTATGTAAGCTTCTTCATCGAGCCCCCCAAAGGCTGAGAAGCCATTAAGTCCGTATTAATTATCTTTGGAGATCTTTTGTCAGATCTCACCTCCTCATTCTTCTATAAATACTACTGGAGAAGATGAGAGAGGGGTTGGTTAAGTTGGTTGTAGAACTTTGAAATATACTTGAGCTCAAACTTATGCTTGTAAATAGTGTTCACTGGCTCTTGGAGCTCTTCTTGTGATAGATAAGTTAGTCTGGGAAGTGTAGATGATTGCTAAGCTAAAGCATTGGACTTAGAGCTGTAACTGGTTTGGAGCATCAATACAAGTTGATTTATGGGATCTTGGTCTATGTCGACGGTGATGTTATTTCTCATTGTAAATTGTTATTTTATTTCTATTTTCACTGTGTTTATCTTCTCTTATAAAGAATAGCATGCATAGAGTTAGGACCTACTGTATATCAGCACCCTTCTCTGACTGAAAATATTTATCTAAATGTTTTCTTCCAATCTGTGTTATTTGGGAATGATTTAATTTAGTTTAAGCAGTAGGAATGATGGCATTCCCTCATCCCCCTATTTAGCTAATTGTTATTCTTAAATGTTATGTTCAGTGTTAGTTAAGTAGAGATGAACTAAGGAAGATATGGTGTGCCCTGGTCCTAGTTATATCCCCAAAGACTGTCTAAATGTTTCCCTTGAAATGTGTTGAAAGCTGGCTAGTGTTGAAATACTTACTAAATCTTAGGCCATTATTTGTTATCTTTGTGTGTGTCTTGAAAGTTACCAAGTAGAGTAGAGCTAGGAGAGAATTTTTGGTGAGCCTGGCCCGCTAGTTTCTTCTCCGACAGTTGCCTTCACGTTTCCCCTTGTTTTAAAATGTTTTTCTATTGAAATTGCATCAAAAGCAGGTTAGTTTAGAAGTACTTACCTGATCTTAGATTACTTTTATGTCTTTTCTTAAGTGTATGTCAGAAGCAGGCTAGTTTAGAAGTACTTACCTGACCTTGGGCTGCTCTTTGTTCTTCATTTGTTTAATTCCCCTTCTTATTGTTTCATTTAATTCCATAAATCAAACTTTGAAGATATCCTTGGACATAGATGACTTGCCCCATAGACCACTCTTGCCCCTTGTTGTTTCAATTAAACCCTATTATGACTCCATAGCCCAATGGACTAAAACCTACAATTATCTATCTTTCTGGCCAAAACTTGTTTTGATTGCTTGCAACTTCACACCTTTGAAACTCTTTGCATTTATGACTTTCCACCTCAAATAATAATCATGCTCAACCATCCAAAAACAAAACAAAATCCTCGGCCTTCATACCTAGCCTAATATCATTACCATAGACTTCAAATACAAATCCATCTTTGCACTTATTGGAGAGATCCCTCTCTGGATTTAGGAGGGCTAGATCCTAGAATCCCAAAGTGGTTGAAATAATGTTGTTTCTGTGATTGGACTTTGCCAATCTTGCTAATTACAGATTCCTAACAGGGTATTTTGAGGGATATGTCTGAGTCTTTGTTCTCTGTATTCGTTGAATCTCTGTATCTATTCTGGATTTAGGTTTGATTTAATGAAATTTTGGTCTTGCTCAAAAGTCACAAATAATTGTAAAATGTCTTCAAATATATCATCAGTGTGTATGATAGGTTTGACTTTAACTGACTGAGTAAACTTGTTAGCAATCTTCTCTAGGTCGAACTGCCTTGAGGGTAAAATGGGGAGCTTCAAAAGCTCAATCTTCTGACATTATTTTAATGCATGATTGAAATTACTGAGGGTGATTGTACCACATTGAATTGGAAAAATCGGCCATAAGGATTTTTTACTATCCTTCAAATATTTGGTGAGTTCGTTACCAATAGTTTGGTAAGTGACTTCTCTCACCATTAATTTATTAGAAACTTAGAAGAATATGTGGGGGAGCAGAGCTTCCAAATATTCTAATATATGAAAATGATTCTTCAACAAAACATCTACCTATCATTTGAAGGTCTACAAGGGCTTCCTTGGTGAACCTAGGGCTCACTCTGCCAAACATAAATTGATGTAATGGTAGTACAACTCCATAACACAGCCTATGAAAATGTGGTGCATAATTATGCTCCCATATCTCTTTATGACTCAAATGTATAGGGGTGGGATCCTCGGGAGTCCATTTCCAACCCATAACCAAAAAACTGGTAGAAACGCAGATGGCGTCAAAAACATACACGCTCATAAAAAATTGGGGAATAGATTTGGAGGAGGAAGTTCTTGTTTGGCGATATTCATTAATTTCCTTAATTAGATTCTCATAAAGGATAGTCACCCAATTCATTATGAGGGAATTAACGCAGGAGTCAATTAGGGGAAGCCAATTTATGGATAACTTGGTATTATCAAGTAGACCATATAATCTGCATAGCATTTCTGCTGCAAAATTGTAGGGATTGGCGAGTGACGCAATAGGATACATACCTATTTTCTCATATTTGAAATTGTTATCTAGTTTCCTCCAACCTTGAATTTCCTTGAATGGGTCTTCGTTCTTCTTATCAAACTTTGCAACAAACTGACTGTTGTATATGTCTTGCGAGTCGAGCAGCTTATACATGATTTTCAGATCTTTAGCTCTGAAAGAACCTAGAATCTCATTCTCGAAGGTTCTTAATTGTCTGTCTTTGATTGTTAAATTTTCAAGCACCCACCTAATCATGTCGGTATATGGAAGAAGAGTAGCCCTTGCTACTATTTTATGGAGGAAAGAGCATGCAATTTCTTTGTACCGTAAATTTGAGGGTGTCGGATCATCGGCAATCGCCATGACTTCCACTATTTCAGGTTCTTCGTCTTCAAGAATGGTATAGATAGCTTGCCACTTTGTGGCACCTCCATCAATAGTGCCAGTTGTATCTGAGACTATTGGCGACATTTCTGTTTATTCTTCTTCCGCAACAGTATGTTTGTTGTGCTTTTGCATTACCTTGTATGTGGACATATCTTGAAAGAAAATCCCTATAAAAATAGAATAATGATCAAATTATGGAAGATATATTTGAAATGACTGATTCAAAAAGAAAATATCCGGGAAGCAGATGTTCCATTAATTATCCGTAACCAAACAATAATTATTTGCATTGGGATGATCAAACACACTTAATCGTTTCTGACGTGATTTATTTCATGTAAAACCTTTATTTAAAACCTGTCAAATCCATCACATCACATCCTTTAAATATATCTTTATGAAGCAGATTACATTTTGTTTATGCAATATGATATTTCGCGATATCACGAAATCGCAAAATCACAGAAGTCACAGTATTGCAAAATCGTAATATCGTAAATTTGGTAAGAATTTCTTAGAGTTTTACAACGTAAATCCACGATATGTGATTTGTAATATCGCTTATGAAACTCCGATCGTTGATCGCAAAATTGGGATTTCACTATTTTTTACTTATCTTTTAATGAGAAAATATCATGCAAGATGCGATTTGCGATAGGGTATTTTCAAGGATGTTTTTATTAATTTATCTTTTTCTTTTTTTTTTAAACAAAATCAATAATGTATTTGGGAGTTTTAATTTTTATCTAAAATTTAAAACTATATTTTTAATAAGGGTCCCTATTTCTATTTATCAAAGATCTAGATTATTTTGAAAAAATAAAAATGGGGGGAGTTCTTGCATAGCACGACATGTAGGAGAAGGGGTAGACCCCACGACTGCTAGTTGATCATGGATCTCCTGAAGTCTATTCGGGAATGAAATAATGTGCTCCCCTTTCCACATCTGTGCCATCCTCAGTTGCTGCTCTAAGTACATCTTCCACTGCTCAGAATATCCTTCATACAGTGTGGCCAAGGCTTCCCAAATTTGCGCAGCGCCTAGCAGTATATTTGTCGGCTATAGGGGACACTATGTGATCTTTGACTCCATCAAGGAGCAGCTTTTTTACCTTCGCCATATCAACCTTGCAATTTTTCAGTGGATATGGATCTGCACAGATAATTACGATGTTATCCATGAAAATATTTATATTGTACTCATCCAAAAGACAAGAGATTATTTCCTTCCAGATCACGTAGTTGGAGGCTCCCTCCAACTAGTCTTGATCTCTAAGCCTGTGAGCTGCCATGGCCATCAAGAATGTTGAATATGCTCCACTTATTCCTGCTCTGCATAGCACTAGACAACCTTACACACTCCTAGATTTTGTAGATCTGCTACCTGAATCTGCTACTCAGATCTTGGAAAATGAAATTTCCCAGCTAGGAACTTCCTAAGGAAGAAAATTCCCTCAATGTGCTACTTCTTTCTTTTCTAAGAACTTTCCACCTAGAAAAATAAAATCTACCTGTAGAAACTTCATCCCACCAGCTCTACGCTGAGGCTTTATGCTACTCTTTTTGGCTCTGTAAAATTATGATTTGCAGGTCTTACCTCTTTGTTGACTCACTCAGAGAGAGACCTTCCTAGAAATTTCAGCCCTCCTATCATGTCGACTGTGCAATCCCTCTGGGGTTTCGAATTGCTGCTTTCTACAGCTTTTCGGCCTTTGTCTCTATTTTGTATCTATTTTTCTTGTTTCACAATCAACGCTCTGATAACATGTGAAAATTCAAGTCCTAGATCTAGAATCATACTACAACAATTGAACTACTTCTCCTACTTTTAAATTACATTAACAAGATATTTTGCAAATTACTTTTGAAAACATTGAAGCAGTTACTGAAGCAGCGTTCACTTAATTAATTTAGATGTGCAAATAGGAAAATGAACGAAATAAATAACACATACAGGACACCGTCATTTTTGGAAAAATGTCCCTTGAAAAACCCAATGTGGAAAAACTAGTGCAGCAAATCTGAGGGTTTTACTATTAAGCAGCAGTAATATCTGAATACATCATTGAATGTCACTCCAAACAATTCAGTTACAAATAATTTTACTGAAAAAAATATTAGTGAGGTTACCTCACTCTATCACTGGAAATCTCGGTCGATCCGGCCACTGAATGATGTGCCTCTAGTAGGATCTGTGTTTCCTTTGTGCAGTCATTGTGTAGTCCCAGTGTCAACCCTTCTGAGCACTGCATCACTCAGTTGGTGGATCGATCTGCTCCTTATAAATTTTGAACTCTACCTCTCGGTATCACACCCAGGCTTCTGGCTTCTAAAATTGACCTTTCAACAAACCCTTTGGATTTCCTTTGTCCCTCTACGCAGAGTCTGCGTAGATCTGTGCGGCTCTGCATTAGCCTCTCTTCCTCTGTGTTGGAGCTGTTGGATCTCTTTTTTCCCTTCTCTACTGATGATTCTCCAGTTGAGAAATAATTCTCTCTGAATACTGCCTTTGCCCCTCTCTCTAAAGATCTCTAGATCGAAGCTTCTTCCTGAGCACTACTCAGGAAAGAATTCAATCACTTGATCCTCTCGGTGTAGTTTACAAATGACCCTCAAGCCTTCCTTTATAGTCTTCTCATTGAGACTTCAATGATCGATATTAGATCTCCAATAAATGACTAATATGATTCTCTGGTTGAGAAAGAATACTCTCTGGATACTATCTCTACCCCTGTCTGAGATCAAAGCTTATTCTTGAGCACTGCTCAGGAAAGAATTCGATCACTTGATCCTCTCAGTGTATTTTACAAATGACCCTCAAGCCTTCCTTTATAGTCTTCTCGTTGAGACTTCAATAGTCGAGATTAGATCTCTAATCAAAGGCAAAGATTACATTTAGACTTGATCTTCTTTCTCTAGAATTTTTCCCCACAATTTAGATTAGTACCCATTAATTATTTTAATTTCCTAAGTTAGACTTAGGGTCCTCATTAAAAATAATTAATTTATCTATTTTACAAATGACCCTCAAGCCTTCCTTTATAGTCTTCTCGTTGAGACTTCAACGACCGAGATTAAATCTCCAATCAAAGACTAAGATTACATTTAGACTTTATCTTCTTTTTCAGAAGTTTCACCTGCAGTTTAGATTAATACTCGTTAATATTTTTAATTTCCTAAGTTAGACTTAGGGTCCTCATTAAAAATAATTAATTTATCAAAAAAAATGTTTCTTGGTGGAATTTCCCAAAGAATTTATGGGCTATCTGTAATGCATGTGTCTAAACCTCTTTGCAAAGTTTGAGACTTAGATCACATTTGATGCTACCCAAAATCAACACCCATGGAATTTGGCCTTCAAACCCCTATGTCCCCATCCATTCATCATCATTCACATGACAGCTCTCAAACACAATGTGTCTAAGTGGGACACCTGGGAGAGGGTGCACTCCCTAATTTTATTGCAAGCCTGATATCAATTAATTACACTAGCATAGGGGTAGGCCTACATCCCTAATGCCTAATTCAAAGGTGCAGAACATGCATTCCTACCTGGGCGCATGCGATTTCTGTGGTGGTTTTTAATTTAGAATCCTATGAAATAAGATTTCCCTTGCTGATAAAAAGGGAGGGCAAGCTAATAAATTTTATGTTCTTCATTTTTACCAAAATACGTTTTCTCTGTCTCTCATTCTTTCTTTTTTTCAATTGTGTGAACATCTGCGTTTTTGTTTTCCTAGCTGTAATATCCCAAAATCGGAACTGCTAGCAAGGCATGCCTGAAAAATACATTTTTCAGGAACGTATGCTACAAGATTGGAAAACAAGACTTGGATCCCTTATATATGACTATATAAGACCTGAATCCAAGAGGGTTTCAAAAACAAATCCTCCTAGGTGGGTTAAACAGATCTTGCCACACCTAGTCCAGCTAGAAAATGCACAAAGAGGGGACTGGAGCAATACAAAAGAACATTGTTGTAAAATAACGCAGTTAAGCCCAGTACTTTCAGTAGATCAATATGGAGGCTCACATTTCATATGCACAATAGAAAATTAGATTTATATTATAGCCCATACAGTGTACAGGAAAAAGTAGAAGACTATACAAGAATAAATCCTCAGAAATGAGGTGCTACAACCACAAGAAAAGTCTGCATAAACTTGACAGCGTTATTTTAAAGGGGTTGAAGTAGAATTTTATTATGACTCGGATCTAGAGTATATTTGTATATAAAAATATGGATCCAATTCATATATGTATACAAGAAAAGCTCATATATACATTCCCCTTGGGGTTTTGTGAAAAATATGAGAGTACATGAGTAGTTCTGAGATCTAGAGTTGTAGATCTGTAGTAATATTCAAAAATTTCTGAATCATATAATAGAACAGTAAATCATATCTAAAAAAAACATGGATTGGATGGCCAATCCATGGATCACCATAGTGAGAGGAATAATCCTAACACAGGAGATCTCTCCTCCAAAATGCAGACAAAACACCCTGCAACTGCAACCTTGCAAATAACGCAGTTTGGGAAGGTAAACTGTGCTATAAGCTCTAATAATGATTTTTCCTGATGCCAAGGTCTGGATCTGAAGCTCCACTGATCTAGGACACTCTTTCCAATGGGATAGAAGACTTTCCCGGTGAAAAAAGAGGCTAAATGTGCATAGATTTGAAGAGATCTATCTCCCACTTGCTACAACTCACAAGAACAACCCAACCCTCAACAAGATCAGCGTTGTAGGTGTAAGGTGAAGCTTGGCCCAAGCCTGATAGTGGTCAAGAAAAGCACAACTCCTCCAAGAGCTGCTCAAGGAAGGAGGTGGGATTCCCGCTCAAGAACACCCAATGCTAAACATCATTATTCTCAGCTAAATAGCTAAAGAATGAGAAATGTCTAAGCAGACAAATTCTTCTAAAATAATATCTTCAACAACCCCTTTCATGTTGCTCTCCTCTCCCTTTTATAAGATAGGAGTCTTGTCAAACCCTAAACCACTTCATCAATTTAGCTCCATTCACATGTAGAGCCTCCATCTAGAACTGCACTATGCCTCAAGGAGGTTCAATGCATCTAGACTGTGTTGTAGATAGCGTCATGGTTGACTTGGTCAAGTGCTAAACCTCTTTCACACTCAAGTGTGTTTTATGAAATGGCCCAGATTTAGCCTTGTTTACATTGGGCATTGATTTATTTTGATGTTTTTAGGTGTTTTACATGTCCTCCTTTACACTTTATTCATCAACATGAAAATCAAAACAAAACAAAGCAAAATTGAAAATTCCCATTAGCTTGCGTTAAGTGGGAATATTATAGTCCTCCCCTCCAAAATGTTGCTTGTCCTCAAGCAATTGATAAGGTGAGTGCTGCAAAATCTCCCCTCCTTCTCTTGTGGCCTCTTCATCCAATATTCTCCACTATTGTTTCAGAATTTCTGCAAAAATTTCATCTCCCAATGGTTCCTCCCAAGTGTGAAAGTTGGCCTTTGGTGAATAAACCCAATGGGCTTCCTCATGAAATAATGGAAGGTCTATGTGGAAACATTTTTGCTGATCCATGGCCTCCTCAAGACAGAAGTGATGACTATCATGGGTAATTTCATCATCCATGAGAGACTCCCATCTCCATGCTATCATCCAAATAAAATGAGTCACCCTCCAACATGGAAACTCATGAAAAATTCCCTCCACCTTTGGCTCATGAAGTGTAGGTGGGCTGAATAGATGAACATGATAGGAAAGAGGGCCTATCCCACGCTTTCCACCTCTCCACTTATGATAATTGTATAGGGCATGCTGATCTTGGGCTGCAACATGGTTGCCCTCAAGTGGCAAGAAAAATATTCAATCTCCAAGGATCCTTTCTCCAATGTCATGAGCCATGCTCACCCAAACCATCCCATACAAGATGAATGGCACCCCATCACCATATGGCATCCAAATCAGAAAAATGTTGCAGGTTATGTGCAAGTTTGGATGGTAAAAATGGCTCTCCAGGTGAATATCACGCACTCTCCCCAACTATTGTTTGATAATATCATGTGGCAAGTGGTTCTCCAATAAGTTACAAGTTGTGCATGTTTTCTCCTCCATCATGGGGTAGTAAGCAACAATGGATGTCAGTTGTGCATAATCAAAATAACAATACACTTGCCCAAGATTGTGTATAGATGGGCTTTTAGCTTTACAAATATTGGCCCTAAAGTTACCATGAGACCCAAAAATACTCTTGCTCTCTTGTGGAGCAATGCATTGTTCATATATGGTGAGAAGATACAAATACTCAATGGAGTAATCAACAAGTATAGAAATGTATTTCTTACCATGCATGGTTAGTAAGTTGAAATTGAGGTCCATGAGTGAGCCCTCCCATGAAAATATCCTCATAAAAGTCTGTAGAATGAGAGGATGCATATTCCCCTTGGAACACTCCATCAACAAAAGCATACTCCCAAGTGACAGCGTTGTGGGCCTTAGTGATAAGGCTCTTATCACTCCATGACTATTGGACGAATAATTCGTTCTTGTGGAAAATATAGACCTCCCAAGTGTCCTACGGACAGCTAGCAACAAACAGACAAATAAAAACCATTTTCTCTAGATATTGTTTGACATAGAATTAATTATAATAGGGTTTTGGAAACCTACTTGTAGTCCAGCGCTGATCTTCTTTCAGTGGCTTGAATAAAGTTGTCGTCAAGGATCTGCAATCACAAACATAAGAAAATATCAAAATCACCTGTATAATAAATCAATTTATCAATCAAAAATATATCAATATGATCAAGGAATTCAAGAAATGAGATAATCAATTAAATAGCCCATTGAGAAAACAATATTCATTTGTATTAACTTAAATAAGAAGAGCCTTACAACCGTGTCCACCTTGATGTCATACAGGCCTTCCCGGGGTCCAGAACAGATGTTTCCTTTACTCTGACAAGCCTTTCACTCTCTCATCTAAAGCACATGGGTGTGTAATCATTCCCATATAATGATCAGCTTATGAGAGTATGAGTCTTCATAGCATTTCTCATCAAAAATTCTCCAAGTCTAACTCACTAACTTCAAACTCTATCTAACCTTTAAAGCTGCACTATGGCTTCAATTTATAGGAAAAGAGAGGAGGTTATGGTTCCCATTAAGGAGGGATAGAATTCTCTTTTGAAGTGATTGGGCTCCATAAATCAAGGGGTAGGCTCCCAAAATGGAGGCATGAACATACATGATAGATCGCACCTTCGACCAGATAACTGCTTCTAGAAGCTTCCAGATTTGACTGTTGGGCTTCTAAATGTTACTTTCTGCCTTTTTTTAATCTTTTACAGGGGTCGGCACCTTTAATAAATAAAAATTGCATTTAGCTCCGCATGATTTAGAGCAAGAAAGTGTGGCACCGCAGGCAATGTTAAGAGAAAGTGTGATTCAAGTGTTTTTAAGACTTTTATGAGCTTTTCTCTTAATTTCAAGGCTTGAATTTTGGAACTTTGATGTTGTAGACTTCTAAGGGAGTACTAAAATATCATGGTGAAAATTTTCAGTGTAACAAATTTCCCCCTAAAGTGCTAAGTCTGAGAGCATTCGAAGAGTGATGTGCTTTATCATTTCAAGGATTAGCCTGTGGACACCCCAGTCAGAAACCTGTAAAAACATTCAGTGCAAAACATATATATATATGTCATCGCTGAGGTAGGCATTCCCATACTCAGATCAAAACTAACTAAACTTGTTCTGATACAGAAATGATTTTAATATTACATCAATAGTGTAGACACAACATGGGCGCAGCCATCTGTAATGAATAGTCTACTGCATAATGAATAATAAAACTCCTTTCAGCCTGGATGGTGGAAACTATATCCAGAGTCTTTGATTTCTGCTTCTCGAACTAGTACGATTCTATCCATGCGATTAAATGTGTTGAAGTCGAACATGGTAGAAACCACTTGATTACCAGTCAATAATGTGAATTGTTAACAAGTGTGAGAGAAACCACCAATAATGACAATGGTTCTCAAAGTACTCAGTACAATCCATGAAATGTAAATAAGTGATCTGAAGTCGAACATTTCACGGAATCGTTCGATCGAAGGTCAATGATGCAACCTGTCGTCGAAGGCATGAAACCTGCCATTAAGGCATGCAGATTCCAAGGTACTGATGAATTCTAGACCAAATTCCTAAATGATGAGTTGTTGTTGATAGAAAGTGATCCGTTGTAAGCAAGCTCATGACACGAAGCCATAGATCAAGTTTTGAAGAAATTTTTTTTGCAAGGACTGACTCAGAGATGGTCAACGCGAATGGAGACAAATGTTTATAGATGAATGGTTTGTTTGACTGTCCTCTTGAACACATAACGACATTGTATATGGTTTGGTGACAGTTGCCCTAAGCTAATACCCAGAAACCAGCTGAAGACCTTCAATATGGTTTGATTAACTGATAGGCAAAGGATTTCCTAACCTAGGTAGAAGTGTGACAAAAAGTGTCATGTTCAAGTGTGATGTAATGCTTTTACAAATCAAAGTGTAACAAATGAATCTGTTTTCCCTCTTTTCCCCCACCATTTCTGGCAATTACCTCTTTATTTTTAACAAGCTTGAGGAGGATAACATTTTCTTGTTTATAAGTTCATCCTTCGGATGAGTCCAACTTAGTTTAAAATCAAACCCTAAGAAGGAGTGGTCTATTCCTGTTTGTAATTGACGGGTCCTTTACTATTAAATTTTAACGAGTCCAGTATAGGAGAAACTTGGTGTTTTTCAATTTTAGGGAGTCAGAAGAAAAAACTTAAGAAAACTCCATGGGTGTACTTTTTCGTAAATTTAGTCTCTCGAGCCCGAAAAAGGATAAAATAATGTGAGAGAAAACTCTATTGACCATGATTAGTCAACGTATACCTTTTTCGTAAATATTCCATTTCAGTCCGGAAAAGGGGTAAACTTATACTAAAGGGACGACCGTTCATTTCCTTTAACGAGTTCGAATAGTCAAGTACTCGACAATCTTTTCATGTTTAGAGAGTCTGAAAAGGGCTTAAAAGAGGACTCCATGGTTTCGCTTTTTCATAAATTTTAAAGAGCCTGAAAAAGCGATAAATGTATACTCTGCGTCAAAAATGATCATTTTGCCTGAAAAATCTGGTATTCTGTACAAAAAACTCAAAAAAGTAAACATAATTGTTTCAATAATAAAAATATTTTGAAAAAACATCTTTGTAAAGTGAAAAATAAACAAATTTAAATTTCATTTATTCGAAAAAACTTATAAAAAGGAGTTTTTCAAGTTCATTTTTACCGTTTGAGTTAAGAGTGAAAATTTTAGTGCTTTTGGCAAAAAACGATTCGGAGAAGATTCTGGACAAACTGAACATTGGAATCGAAAACCGTATGCTCCAGGGAATCCACAACCTCTTTTCCTTGCTTTTCATCCATTCATTTTCTTAAATTAGGGTCTAAATTTCATTTTTGGGAGGAAAATTGGTTCAAAAATCCGCCCTTGGTGGTCCGCAGGTAAGACCCTAGGTACCTGCAAACCCCGACATTTTCTCACAAAGGAAAATGTTGAGGCCCCTCACTTTTAAAACAGAGCCCGTGCGGAGCTACGCACTGTCTCTAAGCGTAAAGTGCGGGGGTGTCGTAACGAATTTAAAAACACAATTTCCTCCAAAATTACCTAAAATTTTTGTTTTAAAATGATTCTAATCCATCATTTTACTCATTGTAGGATATTTACAATGCTCATTTGGCGAGAACGGGAACATGAGGAGGTATATGAAGCAACAATGACTCATCAACCTACTTTGCAAGTTTTAAGAGCATGTGGGCTATTCAAATTATGGGCTATCACTGGCATGAGAGCTCAAGTAGATCTTCTCACTTGGTTGGTAAACAAGTGGGACGTTCAGGACCAGTGTTTCGTGATTGGAGGTCACTGGCTCGAAATTGAGCTGGAGGACATATATTTTTTGACTGGTTTGTCTAAGAGAGGTGAACGACTTTCTCTATTTGGGGCTAGGCCAGGTGGCTAGTCTGTTGCCAGCCTACAATTAGAGTTTTGTAATGATGAAGCCAATCCTAGAGACAAACTGTAGAAATTTGAATAATAGCTAAATTATTCACCGAGATTATCCTGATTACACACTATTTAAGCTTTATGCATAATACATAACCTCTTCTACAATTGATCATCAATATGCGGAAATAGAAGCAGTCGCATGCGCACATTAAAACATAATCAAGCACACATATAACACAGTATGTAATGGGGAAAGAATACAGCTGAAAACCCCCAACTATCTGTATATTATAATGATATATAACATGTAACAATACATAGCACAAAGCTCTCACAGCTCTCAGCACTATCTCACATGCTACACACAAACTAGCACGGAAGATGAACAAGTCATAGGTTCAAATCTCCTCCACAAGTCTGCCTGCCTCTAGTGCGCAATCCAAGATGAATAATGATGAGATCCAAGTTTGAATCAACCTGGCTTGTACTGTGCAATCCTCATTGGCAATCTCAATCAATGTGTGTGAAAATCTCATGCACAGCCATAGTCACAACTGATAGTAGACTCACCCTTTCACCCACCTCTAACACCGGTCTCCACTGAACTATACATGCATTGCAGTTAACTGATGTGTTCTTTAGTTGATTTATGAGTTAATAATTAGTGAATTAATTAATAATTAATTCACACCACTCATCATTATTGTATTTGTCAGTTAGACTAAATACAACTAGTTCAACTAAGTTAAACCGAACACAACTCCACCAACTGTCTCATCAACTCCACCAAACTCTGCCACATGAGTTCTAACTGAAGTCAACCATGAAATAGCTCAACTAACCCTTAGGAAAAGTGTATTTCCTTCTGTCAGCTGCATGTGCCACATCCAAGCATCAAACTTAAGTGCTCCAAGAGGATAAGATAATGTTTATAATCTAAATATTATTAAGGGTTAATAATATTTGACTGTTCTATTTTTAGCCCGGCAGTCTAAAAATAGATTCCGCCCAATGTCTAAAAATAGAGGTCCATCTATTTTTACCAACTCGACCAATCATCCATAAATAGCATCCTGCAACTCATAGACCATGATCCATATGTCTAAAAATAGACATAGTCTAAAAAATAGACTTTGCGCCAAAAATAGCCTGCGGGCCCACTTAGTGAAGGCGACTTCTTTTCACTAAGCTCCATCATCTTGTTGCATTTTCAACACAAACGGATTGATATTAAAACTATCATTCGTCCCGAGTTAAAAGTGATTGCATTTACCGTTTTCAAGTTGTGCAGAAGTGCAACTTTGCATGTAGCTATTGGATCTTAGATGCGGATTGCAGTAGATTGTTTTTGAGACACCATATTCAACTGGTGTGAGGCAGTGTTGGCTAATGTCAAAGGCTAAATAACTTGAGCCAAAAATTGGAAGTTAAAAAACTTCGGATATGGATCTACCGTGGTTACCTTTGCTTTAGAGAGGATTTATATGTTAGCCCCGCAACATATTCCTATTGATGCTAGTAGACCTCGAGAGCCTTGGATGGTTTGATGGGTTGCTTTGATGGCCCGTCACAGCAAGGATGGGGAGATTGTTCAATTTCCGTCGACTTATTTTCGTTGGTTAGAACGCCAAATTTTTGTGATAGAGGATTTTCCTTATGCGGGCATGGATTTCCATGGTGAACGAGATATGCCACTTCCTCCAGGAGCTCAGTGGGATGAGTTAGGTAAAAAAATCTCTTTGACATGTTCTAATTTCTAATTTTTATTTTGTTTTTAAATCGTCCAAAACTGATAACAAAAATTTCAAATGCAGATGTGGGTCCACATCGACTAGCCATTCTCCGCCCCTTTGACCGAAGGCAAAGGGATGCAGCACCACAGGATCAGATAGCAGAGATCCTGACTGATTTATAACACCATTTGGAGCGGCTAACTATGGATATTCCTGAGACTACCATAGATGACATCCCACTCTGTTTATAGAGATACGTCATTGGTGTTCCTGGACCATTCAGGAGATTTTTTACTAGGGTGGCACAAGCAGTAGTGTATTATCATGATCATCACCATGGATAGTGGATGATTGACTGTATAGACTCATTTTTGTATCACTTTTTTTCCGATCATAAGGTGTTTTGAACCTATGATCGAAGATGATGTACTATTTTTTGAACGCTACATCTATACTATGATATACTATTATTTCCAGTTACCTGTTCAATCATGTTATCAAATGTTGATTTATTACTTTATTATTGCAAATGTCTGTTTATAACACTAGAAGCTATTGCATCTGCTAATGTGTTTAAATTTATTGGAATGTGTTGATACTCAATATAATCGAACTCTCATTCCAAGAGACGAATCCTTAAAAATAATCTTAATAATATTGGGTTTCTAATGGCATATACTTGGTTTAACTGTAATACAATGAGTTCAGAATCTAACCTAACGATCAAACTCCAAATTCCAAATGAAATGGATTCCGACAATAATTCAATAACTGCACTATATTCATAAATATTGTTCGTTGTTTGACCAAGGCTTACCCCATGCATAGATACTAACTCGTCAGTGGATGAATAAATAACCCAAGCTATGGAAGA
Organism: Pinus albicaulis; assembly: GCA_034641835.2. Lineage (NCBI taxonomy): Eukaryota > Viridiplantae > Streptophyta > Pinopsida > Pinales > Pinaceae > Pinus > Pinus albicaulis. The sequence goes on from JAXQQM020088914.1 coordinate 301,011, forward strand.
GATGTTCTGTGTACTATGACAAGCGCCATCAGCAAAACCAATATATGTTTGAAAGGACGTCGACATCTGCGATATCAAGAGTAATCCAGATAAGCAGGAATAGTATTAAAGGCACACTTAAGCTAGGCACACGTTTCTAATCTATAGCACACTAGTTAGAAAGTAACTAATATACCGAGAAGATCTCCACACAAAAATCAAGCGTAATATCTCTTCAGATAAAGTCCATTTCTGGGTTTACCTAAAGAGAGCCCGTCAAAATCAATCAATTCATAGGCCCCTTTTGCAAGCTATCGCTTAACAATATAAGGACCATGCCACATGGGTTTGAATTTCCCAGCCCCTATTTTATCATTGGCTTGATCATAAATCAAAACTAGGTCTCCTTCTGAAAAATTACGAGGGGTAACACTTCTATCATACTAAGCTTTCATTCTTTTCGCATGAGTCTTAGTAGCTAATGCAGCGGTGCGCCGATTCCCATCTAAGAGCCAGGTATAAAAAAAGTTTCTCCTCTTCAAAAGTGGCTGGTAGTAACTCTATAGCTAGTTGGAGTGACGGTATCTCACATTTAATGGGTAATACCGCTTATAAACCATAAACTAGTTGAAAAGGGATAAAGCCTGTCGATGTTTTTGCTGAGGTTCGATATGCCCAAAGTGCTGAAAAGAGCATGGTATGCCAGTTCGACTTATGAATTCCAATGATTCGTTTGATCATGGTGACTAAAAATTTATTAATTGATTCAACTAAACCATTAGCCTGCGGATAATATGGTGTAGAACTGTCATGGTGCAGGCCAAGTTGGTTCGTTAACTCGGTCATCATGATATTCTGAAAATGGCTCCCATGATCATTAATTATCACTTGGGGTACACCGAAATGAGCAATCACATGATTGAATACAAATGTAGTTGCATTTTTTCCATCTGCCGCAAATGTAGGCATCACCTCGACCCATTTGGTAAAATAATCTACTGCTAGAATAATATACCCATGCCCCCCGGCCGAGTGAGGGTTACATGTAATGAAGTCAATGCCCCATTTTGCAAAAGGACCGACAACAATTATAGGGTGAAGAGGAGCAGGTGGTGCACGCATTTTTTGATTGAATATTTGACAATTATGACATTTTTGGACCGCATAAATACAATCTTTAAATAAGGACGGCTAGAAATAATCTGCGCGCAATATCTTTTGGGCTGTGGTGTACCCAGACATATGACTACCACATGCTCTAGAGTGACAGTCATTTAAAACCTTTTCAGCTTCTTCATGGGTTAGACAATGTCGAAAAACTGAGTCCGCACCACGATGGTATAGTGTGTCACCAACAATATGATATTGTTGAGACTTGAAACGTATTTTTCGTCATTGTGACTGTGAAATCTTAGGCCGAAAAGATTGGGTCTGAAGATCAACAATAATATCTCCATACCAAGGATCAATGGTACTAATAAGAAACAAGGATTCATCCGTGATTGGTTGTCCCACCACAGTTTCTATATCAGTACGTGGGAAAACACACATAAGTTCAGCAAATATCAATGATTTCTTGGATTTGGACTTTTCAAATTCCAAATCAAACTCCTATAGGATAACAATCCATTTGGAGTATTTTCCCCCTAGTAATGGTTTGGTCAAAATGTACATCATAGGGTTCCAATCAGAGATCACTGTTGTTTTGCGTAAAAGTATGTAATGAAGAAAACGTTGGACAACTTGAATAGCTGCCAAGGCCGATTTCTCCACATGTGAATATCTTATCTCAGTCAGATGAAAATTTTGACAAAGATATTAAATCACATGTTCACCATGGAATTCATCTTCCTGAACTAAAACCATCCCTATCGTGGAATCGAAAGCGGCGAGGTACAAAAATTAATCTTGGTTGTAGTTGGGAGGATGCAGTAACGGTGCATGGGTTAATGTGTTTTTCAAAGCATCAAAAGATCTATCAGCGACATCGTCCCAAAATAAAGGAATATTCTGTTTCAACAACCTAGTGAAACCTTTCGTTAACTCAGCGTAGTTAGGAATGAATCAACGTAAAAAGTTTGCTTTCCCTTGCAAACTTTGGAGTTGGCGAAGAGTAGAAGGAGGAGGTAAATTGATGATTGCCTCAACCTTCGATGGATCAACACGAATGCCTACCTTTGAGACAATAAATCCCAACAATCATCTGAATTGTACACAGAAAACACATTTGTGAGGATTCAGACAAACCTTATAATGCCTACATCGTATAAAGATGGCTCGTAAATGAGTAATATGATCTGCTCTGCGTGAGGAATGAGCAGGAAAATCATCGAAGTAGGGTTGTACAATGTGCTTAATGTCGTGAAATGCATAAGACATGGCCCTTTGAAAAGTGGCCCCAGCATTCTTAAGGCCAAAATGTAGTTTGTGATAACCAAAAGTTCCCCATGGACAAATGAAATTTGTTTTAGGTTGATCTGTAGGGAGTATGTTGATTTGATTGTAGCCGGAAAATCCATCCATGAATGAGAAAATTTCACTTCCAGCGCAATCATCAATAATTTGATCAATGTAAGGGGTTGGATAATTGTATTTTGGACAAGCTTGATTTATATCCCTATAATCGATGCATACTCGTATTGTTCCTTGTTTTTTATTGACCGGAATAATATTAGATACCCAGTCCATTAACGGGATCAGATAAATAAAACCTGCACGAAGTAATTTTTCAACTTCAACTTTAATAACGGCAGCTTTTCTCAAATGTATCTGACGTAATCTCTGTCTAACGGATTTAGCATCCGGGTATGTCTTAATTTCATGAACAACAATCGACGGATCAATTCCTGGAATTTCTTCATATGAGCTGGCGAAATGTCGTGAAATTCCTGAAATAGGGCTCTATATGCTTTGATTTCATCAGTCATACAAGAAGCACCTATATGAATGTTTTCAATAATTCCAGGTTTTACTGAAATGTTAAGAGGAACCATTGTAGAAATATTTTCTAAATTCAATTCAGAATCGATATGTGAGAGAGGATTCTGAGGTTTTTTGACGTAATCAGTGGTAAAAATAGAGGAAAAATCATCCTCAAAATGATCGAGATCAGGTAAAAACAAAGACCTATGATGAAGATCTTCCCATGGTAACTCATATACCGACAATAATTCACGAATATGTTCATCAGTATTGAATACTTGTTGAGCAGGATCCGGAATTGGTGTCGAAGCTAAGCTCGATATTGAAAATGACTCCTGATTGGTCACATTCACTGCATCAGACTCAGTTGAAGGAGTATCAGAAAATTATTGTACTTTTTGATATGCTAACTCAAAAGGACTCAAAGGCATCGGGCCATCAAAAGAATCCAATTATGATTCTGAAGGTACTATCCAAGGATCATCAAAGGAAATAGTACTTGATGTAATCATATTGATATTAGCAATAGGAAGTTGTACGTTGGGAGTAGGCAGGGAAAAAGTTCCAGCTAAAGCCGAATCTTTAAGCAAACCTACTCCGACATCTTTATAAGGGATAATCAATTTTCCAATATGTTGGATGCTATCAGTATAGGCTGGGTCAGATGAATAATATGAGAGCTGACCTATTTTAACGATCTTTCCTTTATGAGGAAACATGATGAGACGAAAGATCGATGATACAACAGCAGTCATTACGTAAGACCAACTGCGACTCAGGAGAAGGTTGTAATCCAAAGGGGCATCAACTACTTCCACATCTAGATTAATTGTTTTTCCTTTGACTTATATTGGTAGATATTGTAAGATACCTGTAGAAATTTGTTGAATAATGATTAATTATCCACCGATACTATCCTGATCACATACAATTCGAATTTATATGCAACACATGATCTCTTCCACTCAGATCATCAAACATGCGGAAATAAAATCAAGCGATAACACATCAAATCATCATACACATTAACACAGTATGTATGGGGAAAGCTTATAGCTGAAAACCCCGCAGCTATTGTGTATATTATAATGGAGAAATCATGTAACAAACTCGGTACAATACTCCTCACAAGTACTCAGTACTTTCTCATAAAGTTACACACAAACTAGCTCAGTTTTGAACAGGTTACTGGTTCAAAACTCACCGCCAATTGCCTTGCCTATATTGCGCAATCATGGCCTGTCTATATAGAGATCAAAGGTTTGAATCTCCTTGGCTTGACTACGCAATCATCATGGGCAATTCCTCCAAGTGTGGTGCAAATCTCATGCACAACTGATGTCGCCACTGATAGCTAACTCCACCCTTTCATCTACCTCTTTCACTGGTCTCCACTGAACTGATCATGCACTGTAGTGAACTGATGTGTTCTTGAGTTGAATAATGAGTTACTAATTAATGAATTAAATAATATTTAATTCACTCCTCTCATAACTAATTGATTAGCTAGTTAAACTAATCTCAACTAGTTCAACTAAAATAAACAGAACACAACTCCACTAGCTGTCTCATTAACTCCACCAAACTTCTGCCACTGAAGTCCTAACTGAATTCAACCATGCATGATGCCATCAAACCCTTGGGAATAGTGTAATTCCTCTGTCAGATGCATGAGCCACTTCTGTAGCTCGAACTGAAGTGCTCCAAGAGAGTAAACTGTTGTTTATAGTCCAAATATTATTAAGGGTAAATAATATTTGACTTCCCTATTTTTAGGAGAGGCAGTCTAAAAATAGAATTCGACCTCTTCGACCTAAAAAATAGTCTCATCTATTTTTACCAACATGACCAATGCTCCAAGAATCTCAAACTGGAATCCCCGAACCATGCTCCATATGTCGAAAAATAGACATAGTCTAAAAATAGATTTTGCGCCAGAATTCACCTGCGGGCCCACTTAGTGAAGGCGAATTCATTTCACTAAGCTCCATCATCTTGCTGCATTTTCAACACTCCCTCTCAGCAATATATGGATTATCTGCAACCCCTATCCTGCCTCTGTGGAATTCGAACTTGCTCCTGGTGAGCGCCTTCGTCAGGATGTCGGCATCCTGATCCTTCGTGGGAACATATGAAAGCATCATGATCCTCCGCTGAACACAATCTCTGATGTGATGGTACCTGATGTCGATATGTTTGGACCTATCATGGAAAACTGGATTAGCCGAGAGCTTGATGCAGCTCTGGTTATCACAGTAGATCACTGTAGGCTCCAAATGCAACCTGAACAAACCTGCGAGGATCTTCCTCATCCAAATAGCCTCGCATGCGGCCAAGCTAGCTGCCATGTACTCGGCCTCTGCTGAACTGAGTGCCACGGATCTCTGCTTCCTGCTGTACCAGGAAAGTGCTGTCGACCCCAATGCTGAAAACTCCTCCAGAAGTGCTCTTCCAGTCCGTTGGACTCCCTGCCCAATCTGCATCAGTGAAGCCAGAAAGCTTCGCTCCATCCTCCTGTCTGTACCATATACCATATCCCGATGTGCCTCTGATATAGCACAATACATGCTTTCCTGCCTTCCAAAAGAGCTTGGTAGGCTTAACCATAGCTTGCGAAAGCTGGTTAACTGCATAGCATATATCGGGTCGTGTATTGACCAGATACATAAGCGACCCCACCAACTGTCGATAGACGGTGGCATCCACTACCTCCGCTGAAGTAGCATCCTCCTTCCTCCAACCACCAGGAAGAGGAGTGTCAACAGGCTTGCAGCCTTGCATGTTGAACCTCTCCAAAATCTCCCGGGCATACTTGCCCTGAGAAACAAACAGTCCTCCGCTGCGCTGCCAAATCTCCAATCCCAGGAAATAATGAAGGATTCCCAAGTCCTTCATCTCAAACTCTCGTGCAAGATCCTCCTTGCATGAAAGTATCAACTGCTCATCGCCAATCAAAATCAGATCATCTACATACAGTACGATGATCAACAGCTTCCCCTCCACCACAATCTGGTACAGGTTTGGATCTGCCTCACTCTTGGAGAATCCAAGCCGGTGAAGTAGCTGTCTATCCGAGTGTACCAAGCACGAGGTGCTTGCTTCAGCCCGTACAGTGCTCTCTTGAGTCGGCACACATGCGACTCACTGCTGAAGATCTCGAAACCTTCTGGCTGCTCTATGTACACCTCCTCCTCAATAACTCCATTGAGGAACGCAGTCTTCACATCCATCTGATGAATGTGCCACCCCATCTGCGCTGAGAGAGCAAGGATCGTCCGTATGGAAGAGTACCTTGCGACAGGTGCAAAGGTCTCCTCATAGTCAATCCCCTCGATCTGTGAAAAGCCACGGGCAAAAAATCTCGCCTTGTACTTCTCCACACTCCCGTCAGCCGCCTGCTTCACTTTGTAGATCCATCGCGAACCCACCACTGATTTCCCCACCGGTCTTGGGACAATCTCCCATGCACTGTTCCTGACGATCGAATCATATTCTTCGATCATGGCGTCAACCCATGCGGGTTCCTCCACAGCTTCCTCAAAAGAGGATGGCTCCGTCACAACACATTGACTCACGAGAGCCATGTATCCAGTGTACCGATCCGGTGACTGCCTCTATCTGCGCTGTGCTGTAGGTGGTCCTACAACCTTCTCTGCATCTCGAGCCAGTCGCTCAGCTTCTGTAGTGCGCATGCGCCCTCTGATGGTTGGCGCTGCATGGGTGGTTTTTTCCACCTCCTGAACTTCCTCTTGTGGCTGATCCACATCTGAAAGCTCCTCCTTAGGAACTAACAGCTCCTCATCTGCATGCAAGTGTAGCTCCCTCTCAAGCGAACACTACATGGCTTTCTCCTCCTGAAATTTTATATCCCGTCGCACAACAGTCTTGCGACTGTCTGACAAATACACCCGGTAGTTGCGAGGTGTATCAGTGTACCCCACAAATATTCCAACCTCAGCAGTTGGATCCAGCTTCCTTCTCACATCCTTCGTCACATGCATGTAGACAAGAGAACCAAAGATCCGCAAATGGGAAATACCAGGCCTCTTGCCAGAATAAGCCTCCTCCGGTGTACTCATGCCAACAACCTTGTGAGGACAACGGTTCTGCACATACACTGCTGTATTGCATGCCTCAGCCCACAAGTGAAGGGGTAGGCCCTGATCATGCAACATCACCCATGCAGTACCCACGATCGTTCTGTTCTTCCGCTCAGCCACCCCATTCTGCTGTGGGTTATGGGGTGCGATGAGCTCTCTCCGAATCCCTTCTACGCTGCAGAACTCCTTGAATTCAGCCGAGATGAATTCACCACCGTTATCACTCCTTAGAGCAATCACCTTCTTCCCCGACTCCTTCTCGACCAGTGCTTTAAACTCACAGAACTTCGTGAATGTATCGCTCTTCTTCTGCATGAAGAAGATCCAGAACTTTCGAGAGAAATCATCAACAAAGATCACATAATACCTGTGCTTTGCTGTCGAAGCAACAGAGAAAGGACCACACACGTCTGTGTGAACTCTCTCAAGGATAGTCGTGGCGCGACTATCCTTCTCGTGAAAGGTGGCTTTCACATACTTCCCTAAAGTACACCCCTTGCACTGATCTGACTGCGCAAGGGTGCCCTTAGGAAGTCCAGTAGAAATCTGCTGCAGAATCTTCAAAGCTCCATGGTGAAGATGGCCCAATCTCCTGTGCCATAGTTCGCCCTCATCATCCCGGCTCACCACTTCTCTCGCCTTGCATGCCATAGCTGCGCAGTCATCTACCTGCAACTGATAAAGGTTCTGAGTTCGAACCCCTATCTTCCGGGTCTCTCCAGTAGTCTTACTGCGCAGGAAGGCTTTTCCTTCGCTGAAGACCACATCATACCCCTTATCTTCCAACATCGCCACAAAGATCAAGTTCTTCTTCAATCCAGGTACATGCATGACATCCTTCAACATGAAGGGTTTACCAGACTCCCTCTGAAAGGATATGGTACCGATACCAGTCGCACTGTATCTACCATCATCGCCCATCTCGATGTGCACACCCAAATCTTTGTCCTCCAGATATGAGAACAAATCCCGATCTCCCGTCATATGAAATGATGCACCGCTGTCCAAGAACCACACCGATCCCAACACACTTGAAACCAAGCATGCGATCAGTGAAAATTCAAGCTCGAACTGTGAAGCCAAAGCTTCTCCATCTGCAGATATTCCCGCTTGCTTGTTCTTCTTATTCTTTGGACAATTGGTAGCATAATGTCCGTGATCATGGCAGTGAAAACACTTCACTTTCGCCATATCCTGCTTCTTGCCCTTTGCACCAGAATGAGAGGTTTTCTTACCCTTCCACTTCTTTGCTTTGGCCACCAAAGCGCAATTTTCTTCATCAGCTCCCTTTGATGAAGATCCATCACGAGTAGTCCTCCTTATCTCCTCCTGCATGAGATCCGCCCAAAGGCGCTCCCATCCTGGCAGCTTCTCTCGACCATTGACACTATCTTGATATGAGTGCCAAGCCTTCGGAAGACCAAGGAGAGCCAGGTCGACCATGTCCTCGTCTTCGACAGTCACCCCCACACTTCCCAACTCATCTCTACATTGAGTGAACTTCGTGAGGTATTTGGCGATACTGTCGCCTTTCTCCATCTTGATGTTCCTGAGCTTATCTTTGAGCGCCAGCTTCCTTTGGTCACTCTTACTCTGGAATAGATCCGTCAAATCTTTCCACATTAGAAATGGAGAAGCCTTTCCATGCAGGCTGGATACAATATGATCCTTGACGCCCTCCAACAGGATCCTTCGACATTTCGCCATCTTCTTTTTCCATGCTTCGACTTCAGCAGGATCAGTGGGCTTTTGGACATCCGTATCTACGAACTCCTTCAGACCATTATCTTCTAATACTGCCTCCATGCAATCCTTCCATGCAACATAATTCGAACTGCCTTCAAGAGCATATTCGAGTCGCAAACCGTTGAAAGACATTTTCAACACCGGCACCAAGAAAACAAAACTGCTGCAAAATTTCGAATTCCACCTCAAAGCTCAGCCGCTCTAGATCTGTGAGAACAAATTATTTCTAACACAGAGATCGACTGCAAGGGGCATTTACCAGACCTTTCACTTTCCGAAGAAAGATGAATCCGGAGGCTACCTGGCCCGCATGCAGACTCTGTCTACCGAAATAAGTTTGTAATCACTGTGATGATCAATCTCTGCTTCAATAGCTCCGATACCATGTAGAAATTTTTTGAATAATGATTAATTATCCACCGAGACTATCCTGATCACATACAATTCGAATTTATATGCAACACATAATCTCTTCCACTCAGATCATCAAACATGCGGAAATAAAATCAAGCGATAACACATCAAATCATCATACACATTAACAGTATGTATGGGGAAAGCTTATAGCTGAAAACCCCGCAGCTATTGTGTATATTATAATGGAGAAATCATGTAACAAACTCAGTACAATACTCCTCACAAGTACTCAGTACTTTCTCATAAAGTTACACACAAACTAGCTTGGTTTTGAACAGGTTACTGGTTCAAAACTCACCACTAATTGCCTTGCCTCTATTACGCAATCATGGCCTGTCTATATAGAGATCGAGGTTTTAATCTCCTTGGCTTGATAGCGCAATCATCATGGGAAATTCCTCCAAGTGTGGTGCAAATCTCATGCACAACTGATGTCGCCACTGATAGCTAACTCCACCCTTTCATCTACCTCTTTCTCTGGTCTCCACTGAACTGATCATGCACTGTAGTGAACTGATGTGTTCTTGAGTTGAATAATGAGTTACTAATTAATGAATTAAATAATATTTAATTCACTCCACTCATAACTAATTGATTATCTAGTTAAACTAATCTCAACTAGTTCAACTAAAATAAATAGAACACAACTCCACTAGCTGTCTCATTAACTCCACCAAACTTCTGCCACTGAAGTCCTAACTGAAGTCAACCATGCATGATGCCATCAAACCCTTGGGAATAGCGTAATTCCTCTGTCAGATGCATGAGCCACTTCCAAGGCTCGAACTGAAATGCTCCAAGAGAGTAAACTGCTGTTTATAGTCCACATATTATTAAGGGTAAATAATATTTGACTTCCCTATTTTTAGGAGAGGCAGTCTAAAAATAGACTTCGACCTCTTCGACCTAAAAATAGAGTCTCATCTATTTTTACCAACATGACCAATGCTCCAAGAATCTCAAACTGGAATCCCCGAACCATGCTCCATATGTCTAAAAATAGACATAGTCTAAAAATAGATTTTGCGCCAGAATTCGCCTGCAGGCTCACTTAGTGAAGGTGACTTCATTTCACTAAGCTCCATCATCTTGCTGCATTTTCAACAATACCATATAGCTGAAAACCTCTTCCGTCAAAAGCTTTGAGAATAGTTGGTGACTGGTTAATGTTCAGAGAACCAAGCGATTTCCAACATTTTAACGACATAATACACGTATAATCCCCTTCATCAACAATAGTACGAAATATACATTTGTTTTTTACTATTACCAAAATCTGAAAATCCATTTGATGGGGTAGGCGGGGTGTAAAATTCTCTAAATTGAAGATCATGAGGTTCGAATCCTGGAGATCTACGGCTCCTAAGGCCGACAAAATTAATTTTCTTTGGGCTGGGCATGATTACTGAAGGGGAAATTGCCAAATCTTCAACAATATTGTAATTACGAGCAGCTCTCGCATGTGGATTGAAAGCTAATTTATGAAGTACACCTTTTGCAGGCGGTTTAATCACTAAGTTAGGATTTTGTTACTCGATCTGTAATTGATCAAAAACTGAGGGAGATGTAGTTGATGTAGAATTGGATGTTTCCGATTATTTACCAGTATTTTTACTACCCTAATCTTGTGATCGCGTCGCAACCTTCAAGATATTCTCAAGCATATTGGAGGAAGATCCAACCATGTTACTATCTTGAGCGGGAAAGGGATCCTTCAAGACAGCAGGTATAGGCGAACCCTTAACGAATTCTGATACCTCAGCTCTATGCGGGCACTCTTTTGTAAAATGATCCTCATCATAGATGAGACAAGGATATCGAGGTTTACGTTTTTCATCAGTTGGTTCAGTTGTATCATTTTTATATTTTGAATATTTTTTCTTTTTATTCTTACCTTTCTTCTTACCACCAGTTTTAGATTTGGTTGTAGATGAATCTACAATGTGAATATCGATGGAAGCTTCTAGGGAAGAATCTCCTTTGGGTGAATCGAGTAAAGTGATAATAGGAGAAGTGGCCTTGGAAGACTTCTTCTTACTTTTACCAGTACTAACAAAACCAATTACACCATCAGCGACATGAGAGCTAGAAGAAGTTGCAATTAATTGACCAGGTCTTGGTAAATCAGGGATTTTATCATACAGAGTACCTGACTGAGTATATACAAGGTCAAGGTACTGAGCCTGAGCAATGACTTGCTCTTCTGTAACAATGCCTCCTTTGGCCACATCTTCAGTAATTTTGGGCAATAACGATTTAATAAACCATTCAACCAAAATTTGATCAGGAATAAATACTTTCACTAAACACCTTCTACGTCTCCATTCATGAATGCGATCAGATATGTACGTAGATGTAGACTATTTTAATGAAGTCAGCAATTCTGTGTCATTGTCGTATCTGACAGGAAACTGAAAATGGGTTAAGAAAGTAGTAGCTAGCGCATTAAAATTATTAAAAGAGCCACGTGGTAACTCAATTTACCATTTGGCAGCTAGACCAATGAGAGTTCTCTGAAAAAGACGCAATCGAATCGAATCATCAATTAGTGAATTGGATGCGCACCAGAGGTGATAAGTCATAACGTGATTAGATGGGTCCTCTCCTGACTTACATTCAAACTTTGGAATATCAGTTGGGTAACTTGTTAGGAATCGGCGGCCAATATGGAAGATAAAAAATGGGATCGTTCATAAGGCACGATAGATCCGGTAAATCGAAACAGGTCATTCCTCTCCTCTAAAATCTAAAGTTGCCATGAATGGTAACCGATGGATAGGGTCTTGATAACCTTGTGTGATCAAACCAGTGCCAGGAGAATGATATCCAGGATATCCTGGAATTGGATGCGTATTTGGAATCGTGAAACCTCTTGGGTAACCAGGATTAACCGGACCATACTGGGGTTGTTGAGGTACTTGATAAGTATACCTAGGGTACGGTTGATATTTATATACTGGATTTTTTGTTTCCTTTCCAAATTGATATTGTCCCTAATACGGTTGATAAGTAAACTATGGTTGACTAGAGACAATCGTACTAGTACCAGCTTGTCCTGTAGGCATCTGCACCGTAGTCTAAATTGTAGGTCCAGAATTTGGCACAGAGGCTTGAGGAATGTGCATTGATGCAAGGATAGAAGAAACTAGAGCTACAGATACTCCAGAAACAGGTGTTGTAGGTTGAACAAAAGTTTCAGTAGCTGCAGAAGTCTGAGGCGGAGTCTGAGGTGTACTAGGCCCGGGCTGTTGAACAGAACTAGGTGCAGGGACTTGAACAATAGGCTGGACAAGTTTCTGGGTTGGACCAGAAACTATAGGTTGTCCAGGTTGATTAGGTAACTTCACATTAGGTTGCATATTCTGTTGAATTTGAGATGGATTCCACACCGTGTTCATTTCAGGGTATTGACCCATAGAAGGTTGTGCATATGAAGGACCATAACCTAGTTGAACGTAGGGTTGATAATTAATTGGTAAATTTCTAGCTCCTTGTAATAATGGTTGACTGGAAGGAATTTGGAAACCTTGAGTTAGGTACTAACCTTGAGGTTGATAACCTTGAGGCATGTACTAAATCTGGGGTTGATAAGGACCCTGAGGAATATACTAAGTCTAGGGTTGACCTTGGGGTATGTATTGTCCTTGAGGTTGATAACCTTGAGGTATGTACTGTCCTTGAGGTTGTTCTCTAGGTAAATAATATTGTCCTACAGTTTGTCTTGGTAAATAATTACCTTGAGGTTTCCCTCCAGGCAGTAACTGACTACCTTGAGGTTGCCTCCCAGGTGGCAATTGACTACCTGGAGGTTTCCCCCCAGGTTATAATTGACTACCTCTAGCCTGTTGCCCCCAAGTGGTAACTGACTACCTTGAGGTTGAGGATTTGGAATATTACCAGACATCATAAAAATTTTCTTCGCGTGCTCCATTTGTACCAGATGATAACACTTGTTCAGTTGGTCGAGGAGTTGCTCCTGAGAAAGTACCAGAGAGTGACTAGTACCTCGAAGGAACAGAAGGACCACCATATAAAAATGTTTCTAGAGATTGGGAAAACATAGATGACTCACCTGACATAATTGATGAAGGATAATAACCTCTTGGTGTAGGATGAAAAGGAATTCGGGGTGGTGAAAAACTAAGACCCAGGTTTTCTAAAAAATCTGTCAATGATAAATACCAAGCGTCAATTCTAAAAGGACTGTAGAATATTGATTCACGCTCCCTAAGATTCAAATTTTCTTGGGTTTCGGGAAGAGTTACGTCTTAGTCTGGACCAACAAGTTCTTCAATAGATATGAGGTCAGAAGGAATATTTTCAGTAATGCGATGTCTTACCCTAGGTGAACCAAGATCACTAGAAGTCGGAGTAACAAATCCTGAAGATGGTTCCAATACAGCAGGTTCAGTGTCAAGCTCAGAAATTTCAGGTTCTTCAGTTAATTCACTGGAAGGAGAAATACTACCAGTAACTTCGGAAATTGAAATTGGCTCTTGAATATTCTCTATTGTTTGTGATTGATAATCAGGATGAATAACTATAGATGACTCTCCTATTTCTGTTGATCTAATTCTACTATCACTAGGTGATACTAGAGCTCGCAGCCCTTCAAGTTGGCTTGGTGTATACTCAGGGGGCTTCCCCTAGAGTATATGCGATTATCTTGGTAATTCAGCCACGATTAAAAATTATTAATCACACGCAATCAAAGAAAATTTCAATGAAAATTCCTAGAGTCGCTAAGGAAACAAACAAATGAATCACACGCCCAAAAATCTAGGAGATCAAACCACACACAAACAGTAACTTCCCACACTAAAAACACTAGTTGGTGATGAAATCCAACATCGTATTATTTTAATGTAGAAAGGGTGGTTGGAACAATTACCCCGACAAACTGCTTAATGAAACAAACCGATGCAAGTTTCTCCACTTAAACCATCTCGAGTGAAGATAACCCTTCGGAGAGTCCAAGTGAGTCTAGTCGACGTCTGCTCCAGGTACAGTGGGATCTTTCCTCCACCGTCACCTTAGGAAAAAACCGTAAAGATTATGGTCACTATGGTTACCAACAGAAACTAATATACCTGAGGGAACAATCTACGATCCGACATATGCGCAAGGGCAGAGTAACAAAGCTCAATCACCTTGAAGTCTCCTTGACATAATCCAAGGTATACCGACAAGTGACCCCAGGCTCCTTGACAATGGTCTATCTGAGGTTTACCATTGTTAATACGCGCATATCTTCTATCGTTCCCAATGAGATAGAATTTATTATCCCACTGGTTCAAATATGACCTCGTGCTTGAATCCTTTAAGAGGAGCTTCCCAGAGCATACAAGCGACTATTGACTTTTTTCCTACCGCAAGATCAACTACTTGTTTGTTTTAATTGTCTTTAAGAGTTAATTACTCCCTACTCCAAGACACCAGCCTAAGCTATATTGGTGAAAAGAGCCCTAGAAATATAAAAATTACTAGATTGATTTTAATTTAAGCGTTGATTTTAATGGGTTGTTTCTTAGGACAATAGGTGCGAAAGTGAAACTGATGATATGTAGTGACCCAACTCAAAACACACTAAAAATGCATCTATTATGAGAAACAACTCTTGTTCTTTCAATGAATTCTATCTAAAGGAAGAGTTGAGAAATGAAATCTTTTAAAACAAATCTTTCCTTCAAACAAGAATAAATGAAAAGAAATCTGATTTCAATGAGAACAGAAAATGATCTATTGCTCGATAAGAAATCCCTTTTATTCAAGATCAAAACTACAAACCGAGTTTTTTCTTCAAAAGAAGACTACAATTTCTAGAAATAACACTCAAAGCTAAAAACACTAATTTTGAAATATAAAAATTATAAAGACTAAATCTGAATTAAAACTTCAAATATTTTGAGCATGTCTTGCTTAGCTTGTAATATAACTAATAAATTCTTTGCTTGGATCAGCAAGAACTCAAAAAACATCCAATTTTGGTTTTTTTAAAGTGAAATTCCAAATTTATCAACAAAAGTTTTTTAAAGATTTGCAAATGAGAAAAATGGGATCTAAATCTCATAAAACAATTTCTGCTATGATTTCATACTCAGCAAGAAAGCAAGTAAATACTAGTGATCTAAAGGTATACCAAGGTTTCTAATCTTTGAGCAGCATAAAGACAAAGGAAAAATCATTATAACATGCATATCTTTCAGAAAATCATTCAAAACTAAAAATGCTGAAATAAGCTCTTAACCAAAGCTTCCTGATAGAAGATACAAGTCTGGGTATTCACTGAGAATTTAAAAAAACTAATCTAGAAAAGAGGATTTTAATATTTTTCAAAAAATTTCACAGGGTCCGCAGGATTCAGTGCAAACAAGTGTGGTCTCGCACTGTGGGTACAAGAAAAGTGCGGATCTGCCCGCACTGTCTATAAAAGAAAAGAGAAGACACCAGAAAACTAAAGAAAAAATTAAAAACTCTAAATCATTTCTCAGGGATTCTACAGGGATAAACTACCCAAGCCAGTATAAATCAATCAAAATCAGAAAAAATAAATTCACAAGTAAAAAATCAAAGAAATCAAAGTTAAAGATCCATTCCCCTGTGGAGTCACCATTTTGTTGGACGGATAAGTCGTTCTTGCGGACAAGACAGACCTCCCAAGTGTCCTATAGACAGCTAGCAACAAACAGACAAATAAAAATCATTTTCTCTAGATATTGTTTGACATAGAATTAATTATTACAGGGTTTTGGAAACCTACTTGTAGTCCAACGCTGATCTTCTTTCCAGTGGCTTGAAGAAAGTTGTCGTCAAGGATCTGCAATCACAAACACAAGAAAATATTAAAAGCACATGTATAATAAATCAATTTATGAATCAAACATCTATCAAGATGATCAAGGAATTCAATAAATGAGATAATCAATTAAATATCCCATTGAGAAAACAATATTCATTCGTATTAAATTAATTAAGAAGAGCCTTACAACCATGTCCACCTTGATGTCATACAGGCCTTCCTGGGGTCCAGAACAGGCGTTTCCTTTACTCTGAAAAGCCTTGCACTCTCTCAACTAAAGCACATGGGTGTGTAATCATTCCCATATAATGATCAGCTTATGAGAGTATGATTCTTCACAGCATTTCTCCTCAAAAATTCTCCAGGCCTAACTCACTAACTTCAAACTCTATCTAACCTTTGAAGCTGCATTATGGCTTCAATTTATAGGAAAAGAGAGGAGGTTATGGTTCCCATTAATAAGGGATAGAATGATCTTTTGAAGGGATTGGGCTCCATAAATCAAGGGGTGGGCTCCCATAATGGGGGCATGAACATACATAATAGAGCAAACCTTCGACTGGATAACTGCTTCTAGAAGCTTCTAGATTTGACTGCTAGGCTTCTAAATGTTACTTTCTGCCTTTGTTTTATCTTTTACAGGGGTCTGCACCTTTAATAAATAAAAAGTGAATTTAGAGCAAGAAAGTGCGACACCGCATGCAATGTTAAGATAAAGTGCGGTACAAGTATTTTTAAGA
Organism: Pinus albicaulis; assembly: GCA_034641835.2. Classification (NCBI taxonomy): domain Eukaryota; kingdom Viridiplantae; phylum Streptophyta; class Pinopsida; order Pinales; family Pinaceae; genus Pinus; species Pinus albicaulis. The sequence goes on from JAXQQM020088914.1 coordinate 317,714, forward strand.
CTTTTATGAGCTTTTCTCTTAATTTCAAGGCTTGAATTTAGGAACTTTGATGTTGTAGACTTCTAAGGGAGTACTAAAATGTCATGGTGACAAATTTCGGTGTAACAATGACTCCTCCCTTTGACATTCTATATGCCAAAGCCATCCATCCACCACATACCTTCTGACAAAGGGTATGACCCGAGATGGCCAAACTCCCTCAAGAGTAGCCAGTGTAGCTTTGCTTCTTGTTGCCCTGTGTCATAGATCTACAAGTGGCTCACCAACCGATTGCTCTCCATCCACCTCCATTCATCCAAGTGTGGATGCCTCCAATCATTCTCCCCCTTGGTATCTTCCCAATGAAGACTCCCAATCTCCCAAATTAGATCTTCCTCCTTACACCTCATGGGAAGTTGAGATGTAACCCCTTGGAGATCTCCTAGAGAAGACCTCTCATTAATAATCTTCTTGAATTCAAAACAATCCAAGTGTGTTGAAGGTAAATCATCATCAGAAAGTGGCACAACACTCATTATGCCCTCCAAAATCTTGCACCCTAACCCCTCATGCTGCATGCAACTCACTAAAGATGCAAAGGAATGAATGTTTATCCCTTCTTGGATCAAACCAAAGTTGCATAGCGTTGTGAAAGTTTGTTTCTCCACATCAACAATGTGTTTTGATCCTTGACCATGTGGAGACAAATCCCCAAGATTTCCCATAATATTTCTTGAAAGGATAAAAAATTTAAATCCATGCATATCTTGGTGACTCCTGGGAACATCTTTTATGGCTGCAAGAGTTCCTTCCTCCATTGTGTTGGTTGATCCAACTACTGATACAGATGGCTTCCACTCCATGATTGTGACAGCGTTGGTACAAGTCTCCTCAAGTGGAGAAGAGGACCCCTCCTTCTTTGATCTTCTACTGTTGAATATTCTTATTACCCGATGAGTGAAATCTACAAAAGTGGACACTCTTGCATGACTCACATGGCTGAACCACCAGGTGCTTTCCTTGCCCTCCAAGTGCAGTGCTGAGATCTCCACAGCCTCTTTTTCTACTACTGGATGTAGTAGGAAAAATGCTTCTAACTTCATCACCCAAGAATCTGTTGTACATAAGGGTGATCCATCAAAGGTAGACAATAGGAATCTATTGCCTCTTATCATCCTATTATTATATGGCCTCCTCTCTTCTTTCAGTCGGATGAACTGATGAAGATCTAGAGTCACTTTTAAAGCCCTAGGTTGGCACTTGTACTCTACCAAATATCCACTAAGGATCTCATGTTCTAAGTGGTCTTCTTTCTCTTCACTCCCTCTATGAGAATAGGAAGTGCATGGGTCTTCTTCTTTCTTTTGAAACCCTCTAGAGGTCTCACTGCAGCTTTCTCCTCCTTGAAACCCTTTTGGAGTTTCAATGCATCTTTCTTCTTTCTTCTTAGATCTGAAAATTGATGAGAGTATCCTCTCCATCATTATGATCTCCTCTTCTTATTATCTTCTGGATTGGATCTAAAATCCACAGGCTAAGCCAAGATGGCAGCTTTCATACCACTGTAATATCCCAAAATCGGGACTGCTAGCAAGGCATGCCTGAAAAATGCATTTTTTGGGAATGTATGCTACAAGATTGGAAACCAGCACTTGTATCCCTTATATATGACTATCTAAGACCTGAATCCAAGAGGGTTTCAAAAAAAAATCCTCCTAGGTGGGTTAAATAGATCTCCCCACACCTAGTGCAGCTAGAAAATGCCCAAAGAGGGGACTGCAACAATACAAAAGAACACTGTTGGAAAATAACGCAGTTCAGCCTAGTACTTGCAGTATATCAATATGGAGGCTCACATATCATATTTACAATAGAAAATCATATTTATATTACAGCCCATACAGTGTACAAGAGAAAGTAGAAGACTATACATGAATAAACCCTCAGAAATGAGGTGCTACAGCCACAAGAAAAGTCTGCATAAACTTGACAGCATTATTTTAATGGGGATGAAGCAATATTTTATTATGACTCAGATCTAGAATAGATATGTATATAAAATTATGGATCCAATGCAGATCTGTATATAGGAAAAGCTCATCTATACATTCCCCTTGGGGTTTTGTGCAAAATATGAGAGTACATGAGTAGTTCTGAGATCTAGAGTTGTAGATCTGTAGTAATATTTAGAAATTTCTGAATCATATAATAGAACAGAATATTATATCTGAAACAAACATGGATTGGATGGCCAATCCATGGATCACCACAGTGAGAGGAATAATCCTAACACCGGAGATCTCTCCTCCAAAATGTAGACAAAACACCCTGCAACTGCAACCTTGAAAATAACGCAGTTTGGGAAGGGAAACTGCGTTGTAAGCTCTAAGAATTATTTGGCCTGATGCCAAGGTCTGGATATGAAGCTCCACTAATCTAGGACACTCTTGCCAATGGGATAGAAGACTTTCCCAGTGAAAAGAGAGGCTAGATGTGCATAGATCTGAAGATATCTCTCTCCCACTTGCTGCAACTCACAAGCACAACCCAACCCTCAACATGACCAGTGTTGTAGGTGTAAGGTGAAGCTTGGCCCAAGCCTGATAGTGGTCAATACAAGCGCAACTCCTCCAAGAGCTTCTCAAGGAAGGAGGTGGGATCCCCGCTCAGGAACACCCGATGCTAAACAACATTATTCTTAGCTAAATAGCTAGAGAATGAGAAATTTCTAAGCAAACAAATTCTTCTAAAATAATATCTTCAAAAACCCCTTTCATGCTGCTCTCCTCTCCCTTTTATAAGATAGGATTCTTGTCAAACCCTAAACCACTTCATCAATTTAGCTCCATTCACATGTAGAGCCTCCATCTAGAATTGCGTTAAGCCTCAAGGAGGTTCAATGCATCTAGACTACGCTGTAGATAGGGTCATGGTTGACTTGGTCAAGTGCTCAACCTCTTTCACACTCAAGTGTGTTTTATTAAATGGCCCATATTTAGCCTTGTTTACATTGGGCGTTGATTTATTTTTATGTTTTTAGGAGTTTTACATGTCCTCCTTTACACTTTATTCATCAACATGAAAATCAAAACAAAACAAATCAAAATTGAATATTCCCATTAGCTTGGGCTAAGTGGGAATATTACTCCTCTTCGTTTCACACGGCTCTGAGGAGAGCCAGTGCGCCTTCCTCATAGCAGCACATGGCTACTCCCTTTTAGCAAAGCTATAACCATTAAACAGATAACCTCTCTCGTATCTACGTAGTTAGTTCTACAAGTTTATTGTTGTGCATAGACCCATTGCGCACTTTTAGACTTGTGACACTCATGAATTTGCAGATCCTCGTAGAAATTACGAATCACTAAGCCTGTCCACAAAGTTTGAGACTTATAGCATATCTGATGCTACCCAAAATCAACACCCATGGAATTTGGCCTTCAAACCCCTGTGTCCCCATCCATTCATCATCATTCACATGACACATCTCAATTGAAGTATGTACCCCCATCCATTCATCATCATTCACATGAAACCTCTCAATTGAAGTATGTACCAGGGACATGTCTTGCCCCTTAGGGACTAGGAACACCTAATATGGTTGTATTAGCCACTCCTAACTAGGGAGGTAACACTATTAGAAGCTTAAAGCCCTAGATTTGAAAGGGAAACCCACTATGAAATCTCAATGTGCCCTTGATTAACAAGGTTGGTTCACTTAGATGCATTAATGAGTTATTGTACCTAATGGTGAGGAAGTGCATTGGATTATGTAAATGACAGGTGGTTTCATCATGGGTTAGGCAACTTAATTAGGACCAAGATCACCAAAGGATCATATTGACACCCCATCATATTGACTCCCTAGGGGATGTGTTGAGAGCCAAGGAACTCCATCATGTGTTAGAGCATCATTTCATGCCATGGGAACCTTCATGGCACCCTCAGCAGTTTGTGAATTTCACCACATTTTTCATGATATGATGCACTTGAACTAGCGTGCCTCAGCCAACTTAGCATATTATGGTAACTGATCCGGCCCAAAAGAGGTTTTTCTCACCCTTGAGACATGGGAGGGAAAGCACCATTGTCGCATCCCTCATCGTTGAAGCAACATAAGATTTTCTATCATCAGGAGACCCATGAGACCAGTTCTTGTGCCCCAAACCCAATTTGGGGCCCCACATGATGACTTGCACAAAGACCAAGGGTCCATCACCTTGTTTGATATTTATAGAGCCTTCTATCACATTTTTGCATAAAGAGGACTCCACATGGCCCTATAATTGCCCTACATCAACATAGCATCACTATCATTTGGATGGCTAATTTATAATTTGTTAAAGCTACTTGGTCGGCTTGTGACAGAGGCTAATTTCTTGCCCACTATTTTAATGTTTTGGGGGCTAATTAGGATAATTCGACTTATTGAGGTTCATATAAATAGAACTCTCTCATTTGTGAGAGATCATCATCATCACTTGGATTCTTCTCTTGTAAAAGAACTCGCACTTTTTCTTTGGAAGCTATTAGAGATTTTGTGATGCATTTTGGCATTTTTTCTTTGGAAGCTATTGGAAATTTTGTGATTCATTTTGACAATTGGAGCTTAAATTTTCAATCTTATTTTGATCTATCTCATTATTTGTGGATGGATATATCATTTTGACATCTTGTAAGTGCTTCTTGTTGAATATATTCTTGAAATAATGTCTAATGTATGGAATTGGTGCAACTAGGTTAATTTTATTGTGCCCTAATTATTTAAAATCGTTTTTGGAAAGATATTTGATTGGAAATTGCATATGTTACTCATTGTAAGACAAATGATCAATGTTCCTGGCAGATGAATTTTTATCTTTCCTCCATAAATATCCATAAACATTGAGTGGGTAAATGTTAAAGATTGATTGCTAAGGAATTAATATTTAGCCTCCTTAACGATGATTTTGGCCTATTTAAAAGCATTTAGGACTCCATAGCCCAAAGGAATATGCACTAGTCCAAAAAAACTTGATGATCAACTCCCTCTTCTCCATATTTTCTCCTCCTCAAATTTTTGGCCCCTTTTTCTAGGACAGATAGGCTAGGGCATTACCCAAATTCCTTTAGAGAATGGAATTTTGGATTCTACAAGTACAACGCTCTTCCTTAGGGTGTTTCCTAGAGGATCTCCAAGCTTGGTAATTTTTTCATGGTTCCTCATCCATAAAATATTGTGCCCTATTTGTGCCCTAGAAGGGAAACACTTGCTTGTTTCTCCTAAACCAATGGACTTTCTTGAGTGTTTTATGAGCATAGTATTCATCAGAATAAATCATAAGAAACCATTTCTCCTCCCTTTCCTTGACATGGTGAGTCCCTTGGAAGTATTTCTTCCCACGATTATCCATAAAAACCTAGGTCTAGTGCAAGCCTTTCCTAGGTCTCTCAAAGGAATCGGAAGCCTCTTGGAAGTATCAAAGCATCACATAGATCTTCTTTGAGAGGTCCTACCCTATCACTTAGAGCCTTGATCTCAGGAATACATGTTATCATTTCAAATCTCAAACCCTTAATCTTGATCTCCTCCTAGGAATTTCTTGAGAGTGTTTGGCTTCCTTGAAGCATTGAGCCATTGTTGTATCTCTCCTTGAATGGGCTTTGGGGAATCATGACCTACCAATGAAATTACATAAAGGCGGAGGACTCTAACTAAGGTGACAATGAGTCATAGTCCCATTGTTGTCACTTAGCCTAGTAGTGGTCCCTTAGGTTTTCCCTTCCATAGGGCCCTGCGAGATTGTGTGGTAACAATTCTTGGTCTTGGGCTTCAACTCTAGAACTGATTGGAGTTAAAGAGAACTTGGTTTTTATGCTTGAGTTATGGAACTGGCTTAGCAGTCGGTGAGTCCTAGGTTTGGACTCTATAACCGATTGAGACATGGTTATTTAGTTAATAATGCCATAGAGGATGCATCCTAGCATGTGAACTTTGGTTGCTCTGGTTTATGGTTGTGGTGGCCATGTAGTCGAGGCCGCAGCTTAGGGGTGATCCACGGTTGAGATTTTATCAAACTGCGAGGTCTATGGCTGGGAGGAACGTTAGAGGTCCGCAACTAACAAACAAAATTCATAGATAAGTATTTGAAAACTTTTTGATGTTTATTCCATTGTATATATTTGTGTGTGTGTGTGTGTGGTTTTTCATTTTTGTGGTTGATTGTGCTCAAGAGTTTAGGAACCACAAGGTCTATGGTTGGGAGGAATTTCAAAGGTCCGCAGCTAGCTGGAAAAATTCACAGATAAGTATTTGAAAACTTTTTTATGTTTATTCCACTGTATATATGTGTGTGTGTGTGTGGTTTTTCATTTTTTTGGTTGATTGTACTCAATTGTATGTTATGGTTAAATTATGTATGTATTTGTGATATACTTGAAATTAATGTAATTTGTTAAATGAATCTGGTATATTTGTGTATCTATTCCTACTTTAATTTCACCTAGGGATTTGAGTGAAATAGTAATTTCTAAGGTCTATGTCAGTGATGTCACCCAGGGGTGGTAGGGGACATTACAAGTCCAAATGAATTTTAGGTTATATGAGAGTGAGTGAATGCCCTAGAAATAGATGCACCATTGCAATGAATATGTTAAGTCAAAATAACGCGCAACCCAAATAGTAAGGAAGAACCATGAGATGATAAAGGAAAGGACCAAGAAAGATAACCTTAAAATGAATGGGTAGCCCAAGAAACAAGTCACATTTTCAATAACCATCTCATAGGATTGAAAGTGTCATTAACATGTGCCAGTTTTCAAGTCACATTTTCAATAACCATCTCATAGGATTGAAAGTGTCATTAACATGTTCCATTTTTTATAAAAACATAAATCTTCCCCAATATCAACATTACATCAAGGTCTAAGGATGGACAAAATCATCACACTTAGTCTCTTCTCATTAGTAAATACTTGTATTTAAAGAGTTCATTTCCAATGATAACAACACTAGCTACTCAACATAAACCCAAAAAATATAAGAGAAAATATCCAAGCAACAAGTCACATTTTCAATAAACATATCATAGGAGGATTAAAAGAGCCATTAACATGCACCCTCTTTTATATTTTTTCCCCATATGTATTTCTACTATTTTTCAAGACGTTGAGTAGATGGCTACTAAATGCAAAGACTAGAAGGGCATTGAGGGGTGTACTAGTCGATAGACATGTTTTAAGAACACATATTATATGTCGACGATATTCTACATTTTTGTTCTAGAAACACTTGGAAAAATAAAAAAGTTATGGATAATAAAACCTATATTGTTTGAGATTAGGATGGAGGTGAACAGACATAAGTTAATTATTTTTCGAAGATATTTTACACTTTTGTTCTAGAAATCCTTGGAAAATTTGCAAATTGATGGATAATTTAAACCTATATTGTTTGACTCAGATGAAGGTGAACACACATAATTCAATCTCTTATGTTTTTCTCTAGGTGACAATATTTTGGCTTCGCTAGAGGTTGTACTACCCTATGCTTGAAGAAATCTAGAAGGGATAAGATACCTTGGGTTTGATATCCATCCAAATAACCATAAGAAAGCTAATTAGCACTAGTTGGTTGATCAAGTTGGTAAAATGATTCATTTTTGGTGCAATAGGTGGTTCTCCAGGGTAGGTAGGTTGGTATTGGTCAAATTGTTTCTAGAAGCTCTACCAATTTATTGGCACCTCCTAGTGTACATACCAAAAGGTATCTTAGAAAATATAAGGAAGTTAAGTTTTAATTATATTTCGAGAGGTATTGGAAAGTATAGAGGGTTTCATTTGGCCAACTGGAAAAGTATTTTCCTTCCAAAAGAATGGGTAGGATGGTGCCTAAAGAATGGCCATCTTTTTGGACAGTCACTTGTAGCTTGATCTCTTTGGAATTTCATTTTCAAGTCTAGTTTGTGATGGGAGATCCTCCTTGACAAATATATTGCCCCTGAATCCATGATTGATTAATTAAGAGAGTTAAAGAATTGATTTTTGATGCACCATGCTAGAGAATTTCTTTGCAATGCACCACGATAAGGATTAGCATTGTGATGCTCTGTCGAATAGCATTGCGCAATGCTAAGACAATAAATTGCACTAAGTTATTAGTAAGAGTTGCGTCGTGGTAAGGAGGTGAGGGGCGCTGAGCTATTTTTACAAAATGTGCCATTGCAGCTATTTGAATTTGTTGACTTAGAGAAACAAGGATCCTCATTTCTTTAAAATAAAAGTAAGTGGGGAGTCCAAATTTTAGAAATATAAAATTTGGGGTTGTTCTAGCTACTACAACAATCTTTTTATAGTAAATTCTACTAAATTAATTTCAAAATTTGATTGTAGTGCTCTTTATGCATTTGGTTAGTGATAGTGTATTCATTTCAACACAATTTCCATAGTATTTTGGATCCTTTATTAGGGTAACTGCAATTTACTAAATTAATTTCAAAATTGGATTGTAGTGTTCTTTATGCATTTGGTTAGTGATAGTGTATTCATTTCAACACAATGTCCATAGTATTTGGGATCCTTTATTAGGGTAACTGAAATTGCTAAGAAATAGTTATTGAATCTTTTATTAGGGGAATTTTCATTATGTCATAGCCTTTATGAGGGTAATTGAAATGGAAATCATTATTCATTCCTGGTTCATGATTATCTACCTTAGCTTTCACACAACAACTAATGAGGCATTCCACTCTTGTGATGTCTTCCACCTTATCTTTAACACAAAAGTTCAATTCATAACCTTGTCGGGAATAAGGGTTCAATCCCCTTACCTCCTAAGCTACCACACAAAATTGACACAAGAGATTCACAATGGAGACTATGCTCCAAGATTTAGAATCAAACTCTAAAACTGTGTTGGAACGTCATAACCCCCAAGTGCACTCACTCTATATATCCAAAATATGAGCCCTTCGTTTCAATTTTATGCATAACTAGCCTTCTAGCCTTCTAGAAGCATCCACTATATATACAATAAAACTAATGGGCCGACATGGAAATATAGTAAAATATCTTGGACCAACATATCTAACTCCTTAACATATGACCACTATGGGGGGGAAGTTACTTAAATAAGTCCCAAAAGGTGCCATTAAAGCTTAGATCCAAAATTACACAACATAAATTTCCATTAGGAAATATTACACATCCTAATATCACCTCGACAATATTGACTAGGAGCACCTTTCAAATACATAAATATGTATCAAGAATAAGATGAAGAAGGTGACATAAAATCACATCAATTCCTCCTGCATTCCAAGCATAAATCTCAACTTCACAAACTTTGTCTTCGTAAAATTTTTTGTGAAAATGTATACTACATTTTATTCACATATATAAAACTCCAAATCAACAATGCCATCAAACACAAGATCTTTGATGTAGTCAAACTCTAGCTTTAGAGGGAAAAATAATTGATTCTTTGCTAGATCACAATTGAATTTTAGAGCCTTCCATTCAAAAATCTGAAGCTCATACAAAACATCCCTAATCCACATTCCTTCCTTATTTTTAGGCCTATTATACTCAGAAGCATCAGATATTTTAAGCCTACCTACTTACCCCTAAAATTGCATGTGTAATTTGGACATTCCTGCTAGCAATACAATGATGAAGATGTGTATTCCTCTGATCTTGGTGTTTCATATCTATGGATGTTTCTTATTTCAACCTATGCATAACCTCAGTATTATTTTAGGCCTACCTACTTACCCCTAAAATTGGATGTGCAATTTGGACATTCTTGCCAACAATACAATGATGAAGATGTGTATTCCTCTGATCTTGGTGTTTCATCTATACGGATGGTTCTTATTTCAACCTATGAGGTAAGTGTTTCATCTCTATGGATGGTTCTTATTTCAACCTAAGAGGTAAGTGTTTCATCTCTATGGATGGTTCTTATTTCCACCTAGGAGGTATTATTACAGATTTGATTGGTCATTCCTATTAAGATAAATTTCAAAAGATTCATTCTGTTAGTATGAATCTTTCATCATAAAATATCACTTTAGCTATGCATAACAAATAGCCCTAACATCGATTATGGCTGCAAAATACCTTTAAGATTGCTGCACAAATTTAGATCTAAGCACAAAAGATATTAAGCAGATAAAAAATAACATAGCTCCATAGATCCAATGAACAAGACAAGAAGAATGTATATGAAAGAATTTTGTATTATATTAAAGAATGGGGCACCTGAGAGGAAAACAAGAAAGGTGTTTTCCAGTTCTCCTCGGTGGGATGGGTTCTTGGAAGTCCTCAGTGTTTCAGATCTAAAATTCCTCTCTCTTATTGGTGTAGAAAAACAAACATGGAACTCAATGGGAGTTCATAAAGAAAAATGGAAAATGGTGACCAAGAGTAGATCCAGAGTGATCTAATGCAATGAAGGTGACTAATGAATGGGGAAAACCCCCCTATTTATAACAAAATATTGGGGCGGTCTAGAACTCGGTGCATGAATAAAATATTATTAATCTAATTCTAGAAGCACCCTTTAGGAATATTTTATTATATTTGTTGGAGGGAAAAGGGTTCTTGACTTGGGTCAATTCCTTTATTTATAAATAATAAATAAATAAATGGTTTATTTATCATCTTAGGGAAGTGATGGGAATATAATTAAATAAATAATGGTTTATTCAATTATTTATGGATTATTTAGTCAAATTTAACTAAGAATATTATTTAAATAATGATTTAAATAACTTATTCTTAGGGAATAATTAAATAGATAAGGATTTATTTAATTAAGTTCCTTATTTTGGGTTAAATATGACCAAGAAATATAAACAAATAGGTTATTTTATGTGGTGAAAGAAATTTTACTTAGGGTAAAATTGGTCTTACATGGTGTACTTGAGTTCATCTAATAATAATAGGTTAGATGAACAAAAATTGGTGTAACAGATTGCCCCCCAACGTATGAGTGTTAGGAGCAAATCGTATGACTGAAGTACGTTGTAAGAACTCAATCACTATGCATCAAGAGAGAAGTGAGAGATAAATGTAAGGATTTCGGAGGTGTGAAAGGACTAGACCCTGAGGAGACGAGACTTACAGGTGCAACAGGTCTCTATGAAGTGGTACCTGTGCTAAAGGCGGCGGGGGAGGCATACCTATGCCCGCCGAGACAAAGTACAAAGGATAAGGCGCCCGGAAAACCACGGAACACAATAAGTACAAAGAATAAGGCGCCCGAAAAACCACGGAACGCAATAATGAAGCATGTGCTGGCCTAATCAGGAGCCAGATAAATAACATGAGGAATCCCACATACATGTGATGCCTGGAATAATCGTCAGGGCTTATACAATAATATGGTAGTACATGAGATATAAATATACCTAAATGCCCCCTACACACAGGGAAGGGCTCTCAAAATCTGACAAAGACATGTGAATCAAAAATGGCGCTGTAAGTGGTTGAAGTCAATATCATCCAATGAGAGGAGCTGCATCAACTGCGGGAATGAATTCATCCGGGCATGTGGGGGGCTACCTGCAGGGCCACCCCCTCATGAGGGTTGATACATCTCACACATGCCCGGGGATCACCAATAACTGTTGTGACAACACTAGACCACCAAGTATACGTATCGTGAACATGTTGAAAAGAAGTTGGATCCAAGGTACCTAGACGAAGACTAATGATGATGTTGAAATGATGAAAGGTCCAAAGGGGACCTTAAAAACATGAGTGTGAAATGGTATATCATGACGGAAATCAACACAGACAATAATAAGGATGGAGGCTAAGTGGTGCCCCAAAGAAAAGTGTTGTATGTGAGGAAATCCGATTTGAAAAAGGAGGAAAGGAAGACTTCGTGGACAACATGTGTCCTGATGAAGTAGTGACTGATGAAAAAAAACATATGCTGGCTATCTACAAAAACTTAAAACATGCATTGCAAGTGGTAAATGCTAAGGGTAATACTTCTTGAGATAGAGTGCATTGCGAGGATTAGGAAGGGGGTGGCCTTCAAAGTCCTCTAAAAGATATGCCCCCTTCCCTAGATTTTTACTGATGATGTAAGGACCTAGCCATAATGAGTCGAACTTCCCATGACCGAGGGTATCGTGAGCCTGGTCATATACTAGAACAAGGTCACCTTCATGAAAGGTGTGAGGATGGACTTTCCGGTCATACTGAGCTTTAGTGCGATTTTTGGCCGCTTCAAGAGTTTGTAATGCAACGCGACGATCTTCAGAAGCGCGCTCAAGCATGATCAATCGTTGTTCTAGAGGTTGGGTATCAGGGAGAAGTTCGACGGCCAATTGAAGGGAAGGGATTTCACATTCGATTGGTAAAACTACCTCCTCTCCGAAGACAAGGTGGAAAGGAGTGAAACCGGTGGCGATTTTAACAGAAGTACGATAAGCCCACAAAGAAGGGAAGAGCATGAGATGCCAATGGGTTTTGTGTTTATTCATAGTTCGTTGAAGCATGGTCTTAAGGATTTTGTTCACCGCTTCAACTTGGTCATTACCTTGGGGGTAATAGGAAGATGAATATTGATGTTCAAAACCCAATAAGGAGGAGAGCTCATGCCAAATATGATCTTTGAAATTTCGGCCATGGTCCGAGACTAACTGTTTTGGAACTCCGAATCGAGCAATGACATGGTTAAAGAAAAAGAGGGCTGCAGTGGCTTCCGTATTGTTGAACGTCGGCATAGCTTCGGCCCATTTAGTGAAGTATTCAACCGCCACGATGATATATTTGTGGTTACCAACAGATGGAGGTTGATATTCCATAAAGTCGATGGCCCATTTACAAAAAGGAATAGCTGTGACAACATGATGGAGAGGAGAGGAAGGAGCTCGTGTCTTGGGGGAAAAATGTTGGCAATTGGAACAGTGTTTAACTACTTCAATGCAATCACTGAAGAGAGAAGGCCAAAAATACCCAGCATGCATGATTTTTTTGGCGGTGGCAAGGCCGGAGAGGTGGCCACCACAAGCGCCGCTATGACAGGCATTGAGGACTTGCTCGGCTTCAGCGTGGGTGAGGCAACGACGAAGGACAGTATTGACGCCGCAACGATAAAGGTCATCGCTGATGAGAAGGTAGTGAGAGGCTTGGTGTTGGATACGTCGTCAAGCATCGCGTTCAAGGTGAAGGGCGAACTTTTGGGTTCGCAAGTAAGTAAGGATGTCACCATACCAAGGATCGTCGGTGGTGATGGAAAACAAATGTTCATCGGGAAGACCGTCATTAATTGGAGTATCTTGCGTCCGGGTAGGCAAATCAGAAATGAGTTTAGCTAGGACTAAACCTTTCTTGCCTTTTGGGGTGACAAATTCAAGGTCGAATTCTTGGAGAATAACGACCCAACGGGCGTACTTTCCATTAAGGATGTGGTGACTCAATAGGAAAGCCATGGGGTTGGAATCAGTCACAACCTTGGTGGAACGCATAAGGATATAATGACGCAATTTTTGGACAGAGAACACGACAGCTAGTGCTAATTTTTCTTCATGCGAGTAGGACACAGGTGGACCAGCAAGGTTCTTACTGACATAATAGATCACATGTTCGACACCGTTATCATCCTCCTGGATAAGGACACCAGCAACCGAATATGTGGAAGCGAAGATGTATAGAATTAAATCTCGGTCAAAGTCAGGGGGACGGATCAAGGGAGCGGATGTGAGAGCATGCTTGAGGGCATCAAAAGACTCTTGAGCATATGTATCCCAGACAAAAGGGGTGTGAGATCAAAGAAGTCTAAGGAAGCCGTGTGCGGTGGTGGCGTAGTCAGGAATGAATCGGTGAAGAAAATTAGCTTTGCCTTGGAGACTTTGTAGCTGGCGTAAGGTACGAGGCAGAGGAAGTTCAAGAATGGCTTGAACCTTCAAAGGGTCGAGAGTTATCCCATCTTTAGACACGATGAAGCCGAGGAGACGACCGGCGGGAACATAGAAGACACATTTCAAAGGGTTAAGGTGAATGTTATACTTGCGGCATCAGAGAAAAATGGTACGTAGGTCATGAAGGTGTTGCGCCCGATGTTTAGAACGTGTGGTAAGGTCGTCTAAATAGGCAAGGATAATATGGGCTAATTCATGGAAGCAATAAGACATGGCTCGTTGAAAGGTGGCGCCAGCGTTTTTAAGGCCAAATGGCATGACTCGGTATGCGAAAGTGCCCCACGGACTAATGAACGCGGTTTTAAGTTGATCAGCACAATGGATAACAATTTGGTTGTATCTGAAGAAGCCATCCATAAAGGAGAGAATCTCGTGCCTGCCACACTCATTGATGATTTGGTCAATCAATGGTGTGGGGAAGTTGTCTTTGGGACAAGCTTTGTTCAGATCATGAAAGTCGGTGCAAACACGAATGGTGCCTTGTTTTTTGAGGACAGGAATTGGGTTAGACACCCAAGTGGTATATTCAATGGGGTAAATGAAACCAGCCTGGTAGAGCTTGTCGATTTCAGCTTTGATGGTGTCACATCTAGAAGGATGGATGGGTCTCAACTTTTGAGGAACTGGAATGGCATCAGGCCATGTGTCGATGTGATGTTCGACAATGGCAGGATCGAGTCCAGGCATTTCTGACTATGACCAGGCGAAAACATCACGAAATTATTTGAAGAGTTTCGTGTAGGCCTCAATTTCTTCTAGAGTGCATTGGGCGCCCATGGTGATATGTTTGTCAATACCTGGCTTGACAGAAATGTTGATTTTGATGGTGGGAGAGATATTAGCCATATTGCCTTCTTCGAAAGCATCAGGTGCAGGGATGGGGTTTTTGAACCAATCAACTTGATCAGGAATGAAGTCTTTGGATTCGAGGGCATATTGGTCATGGGATTGATGTGGGAGGAAATATGCACGATGGTGCATATCATCCCATGGAAAATCAGGGTTGGTCATGGCTTTCATGATGTCTTCATCGGACTGGAAAATGGGAAGAGAGGATGGAAGAGGTTGACCTGAGGGGGTAGAGGGATGAGACTCTTGATTGTGATGGGAAGGGCTCACAGGGACGATGTTATGTGAGGTAACAGAGTGACCAGTTGAATGATCAGGCGAAGCATTGGGGGAAGGTACTAAGGGGTTGGTATCCGAGAATCGCGGTGATGAGGAAAGGTAGGAAATGTTAGAGGAAGCCTCGGTCATTTTGGTATCAGGAGGAGGAATGGTAATGGTGGTAGACAGGTGGTCCTGTGTGAGGGAAGAAGGATTACAGGCGAGGGCGGCTTCGAATTGGTGGTATGTGGCTAAAGAGACACGATACTCATCAAGGCAGGGGCAAAGGTGGGTATAGTGGCCATGGAAATTGCACAAATAACAAGGGTGGTTGGTGCACAAATTCTTAAGTTTAGGGGTAGAATCTGGTATGGTGACATGGACTTCTGAGATGTCTGATTCTAGAGACGTTTCATTAACCATGGTCTTGAGAGGTGGTAATTCAGGGCAGGTATGAGTGGCGTGACCAACAACATCACACAGAGCACACTGGATGGGATGATTGGGAGGCCGAGGAGGGGCAGGGTTGGGTGGGGTAGGTTTGTCCTTTGATTCCCCCCTGCGAGCTTTTCCATTTTTACTCGAAGCGGTTGTAATAGGAGACGGTGCTGGTTGAGGTGACTGAGGTACCAGCATAGCAAGAGAAGTCATAGGGATTGGTTGAACCGAGGTCAAAGTAATATATGGTTTAGGTTGACGGGGCGGAGTGGTGGCTGGAGGGTCAAGATACCAGACGGGTATACCCAAGATCAATTTGGGGAGAGATAGGGTGGCCAAGGTAGGGACCGAGTAAGCTCCGGGAGGGGGAGCGAGGAAAGGGATCTGACCAGCATTGAAATGGCCAGGAGGAATGGTGCCAAGGGGGCTGATTTTAGATGGAATCAGCCCATGAGGAGTGGCGGTAGAAGAAGATTCAGAAGGAATAAGGGTGGCTAACGGGGGCGAAGGGCTAGGAGCCGGTTGAGGTTGAGGTTGCTAACTAGCCAAAGTGGGCTTTGTGAGGTTAGCCCAAGATGATTGCATCATGCAAACGTTCTCCAAGTGAGGATCAGAGACGGGAGGGGAGTCAAAAAAGGTGCCAAGCAAGGAGAAGTCTTTGTAGACGCCGGGGGAAACGCTGGTCAAAGAATCAACAGTTTGCTTGTTGGTGACAGTAGAGATGGTTGACTCAGGGGAGGTCTGAGATTTTGGTTCATGGTAAGTCAACTGGTCAATGGTGACAATCTTGCCATTATGAGGAAAAAACATCTTGCGGTAGACTGCAGATGGGACGGCTGACATGGCATAGGTGTAACTACACCCCAAAATGATGTTGTAGTTGAGAGGGGTGTCGATAACTTCAACGTAGACACAAACAGTCTTGCTAGCAAGGGTGATAGGACAGTTACGAAATAGGCCAATGGGCTGGGAGGCATGGCCATCCCATGCACGAAGGGTGATGGTGGAAGGGGCCAAGTCAGGGGATCCGAGTTGTTTCCAAACTGAAGCGGACATTACGCAGGTAGATGCCCCCTCATCAATAATACACCGAGCAACATTGGCTTTTTTTATTTTGACTGGGATTTGGAAAGCAACTGAAGGAGGAAGAGGGGGATGGTCTTACTGACGGGTATCAAAAAAAATCAATTGGTCATCAGCAGGATCTACATCACCCACGGCAGATAGTAGAGCCCTCTTTTGAGAAGGACACAACTGGAGGAGTTCCAGTGTTGAAATGGAAACAGGAGATTGGGCCGGATCATCTACTATGTTGTATGAATGGGCAGCCTAACCAGAGGCAGCATTTTGGTGTAATGTTCCCTTAGGAGGCTTGGGATGAACCTCGGCTTTGGGCAAAGAGAGTTGCAAGGGACCATTGGGTGTCGATAGAGGCTCTATAGGACCTGACGATGGAGAATCAGAGACAGACGGAATAGGAGGGGGGGAATATTGATGGGACCGAGTTTGAAGGTTGAGGTTGACAGTGAGAGGTGGGTCAGAGGCCATCATGAGAATCTGGTAATCAGAGGAACCAGAATAGGAAGCGTGAGTGGTTACCGGGGCGTGAGGTGGTTGAGTGGCCACGAATCCTTGTTGTGGGAAAGGATCGGTAAACACAGCAGGTTGAGAAGTAACGGGGGTGGGAGGGGTAGTAGGGGAGGAGTGTTGTCCCTGTACGGTGGCCTAAGAATCCCAAAGTTGCCGCATTTGTGGTAATAAGGGGCAGTCGTGAGTGTAGTGACCATAAACACCGCAACACGAACAGGGCTTATTGGTGCGAAGTGGCCTGTCTGGCTTGGGATGAGAGCCCTGTGGCTGGTTGGCAGTGGAAGAGTCGATATTGGAAGGAGTGGGTCCATGATTACCAGAAGCAGATTGATTGCCTCTTCTCCTTCTTTGAGAAGGAGGAAAATTAGGTGCCCCTTGCTGTGAAAATACTTTCCCTAGAGGGGGTATTAAGTACGGTTGTGGGGGGGGAGAAGGCAAGGGAGTGGGAGGTCCAAATGCTGGAGGAGCTGGGACACCAGGTTGTGGATATGGATAAGTAGTAGGGTGGGCAGCAGTAAGGTAAGCAGTGGGATGGGAAAAAGGAGGAGGCATGCCGTAGCCTGAATACATGCTGCCTGGAGGGGAAAAAATGTCGGAGGGGCTGGCCCCTAGAGGAAAACCATGGCCCAGAGGAGGTTGGGCAGAGATATGTGACAAGGCTCCAATGATACCGTCGGCAGAATGAGATGCCCTCGAGGCATTAGGGCCACCAGTTTTGGGAAGGTCAGGAAGGACGGTATAAACATAACCAGATTGGGCATAGATAAGGTCATACTTCAAGGCAATTTGGAGGGTGGCTTCTTTGGTTTGGGGAAAATGGGATGCGACATCTTTTCCAATGGGAGGTAAGAGAGAGCGAAGGAACCAGTCCATGTAAACCTGATCTTCAAAGGGGGGAGCTCGACATAAGCTTCTTCTACGCGGCCATTCCTGGACATGAGCGGAAAGGCGGGTTGAGGAGGATTGAGGGAAGGAGGTTAAAATCTTGGTACCAATGTCGTATCGGAGAGGGAGCTGGAAATAAGATAAAAAGGCTTGGGTAATGGTCGCAAAAGTGGTATGGGAGGAGGTGGCCTGTTCAACATACCATTTAGAAGCTTCGCATGTAAGCGTTCGTTGAAACAATCGAAGACGAATAGAATCGTCAGTAATGGAATTGGAGGAACACCACATATGGAAGGATCAGATATGGTTGGAGGGATCCTCGCTAACAAGGCCTTCAAACTTGGGAATGTCGGAGGGGAGCTTGGTTGGCATAGCAGGCCAACTAACATCGTGGCAGATAGGATCATTGATCAGCTAATTGAAGTCGGGGAGACTAAGGCCGGCCATATAAGGGAGTAACGGGGCAGTCGAGGTAGGTCCCATAGTGGTTCCAATGGAAATGGACCCGGCGGTACAACTGGGGTTAGGGCTAGGTCCAGAACTAGACATGGTGAAGGGAAAAGAGGGGGAACTAGAAGTAGGGGGAGAACCCAAACAATCAGAAGAAGAGTCAGAGTGCAGACTCAGGGGAAGACTGACTCAATGACGACAGGAAGGAGGAAGTCGTCCAAGCGGAAACTGAGGAGGAAGGCCAAGAAGTCTCCGAGAGCGGCGCTTTGGGGGCGAAATGATGACAGGAAGAAGATAAACCGATGAGGGCAGGAGGGGACAAAATCAAGTGAGGTCAAGCGCAGAGAGGTGCAGTGACAATTGATTTTAAATTCTTTGCCAGGCGGTGTTAACCAGGTGCTTCTTCGCTTAGGTTCAGTGTGTGGCGTGCGTTAATTTTAATTGTTTAAACCCAGAAGTTTTGAGAGTAAAAGAAAAAGTGTGTTGCGTAATGGAAAAGAAATCTGCATTAAATAAGACTGAAAGAACAGAAATTTAGCAACTAATAATGCAGCAATCTAACCCAAAAATGTGGGTCTCTCAAAACTAGTCTACAAGGGGGGAAAAACTAGGCAAAGCACGCTAAAAGATGTCAATATATCTAAGGCCCGGAGGGACTGGGATCCAAAGGGTGAATCTGCTGAAAAGTGGTGCAGATAACAGCAAAGAGGCAGAGGCAAGGTTGCTGCTAAAAAGGAGGAGATCAGCTAAAGATAGGAGAGACAAGGCAATGGCCTTAGAAATGAACCCAAACAAAACGAAATGAGGTGGTTTTGAGAGGGAGAAGAGCTGATCGAAAGGGATCTGAAAAAGGAGGTATCAGATCTGAGAAAAAGAGGGTTGAAACTCTGGAAAGTCAGACTTATGAAACAGTAAAGACTCGTCCACAAAAAGTGGAGGGTACTAGAGCCCTAACGGGAAATATTTCCTCTTAGGTGAGTGAAGCAAATTAGAAACAAGTCCAAACGAGCAGAGACAGAGGCTGGAAAACCCTGACGGAAGCTTCAGACAAACCTAGAAAAAGGGCTGAAAATTTTGCAGAATAAGTGCAGGTCGCAGGTTCTGACCTGTTTTCAGTCCAGGTCATAGGTTTGGGGCAGAAAAGCGCGTCCTGAGGCTCAGGTCGCACTTTTTGGCCGATAAGTGTGACCTGAAGATCCGGCTCTCTTGGCGGCAGATTTTAGAAAAATTTTGTCGTCTCAGCTGCGGCTGATGTCTGTCACCTGCGCAATAAGGCCAGAAACACATGGAAGTTAAAAATTTGACTATTTAAAGGGTTTTAGGGGTGAAAATCACCATAAAAATAGGAAAAACAAAAAATGGAAGAGAAACCCTAGGGTCTGAAACAGCTGGATATGCAGGAATAGATAAAACGATAGTGGTCACAAAAGAAAACCCGTGTGGAGTCGCCAATTGTTAGTATGAATCTTTCGTCGTAAAAGATGACTTTAGCTACGCATAACAAATAGCCCTAACATCAATTATGGCTGCAAAATACCTTTAATATTGCTACACAAATTCAGATCTAAGCACAAAAGATATTAAGCAGATAAAAAATAACATAGCTCCATAGATCCAATGAACAAGACAAGAAGAATGTATATGAAATAATTTTGTATTATATTAAAGAATGGGGCACATGAGAGGAAAACAAGAAATGTGTTTTCTGGTTCTCCTCAATGGGATGGGTTCTTGGAAGTCCTTAGTGTTTCAGATCTAGCATTTCTCTCTCTTATGGATGTGAAAAAGCAAACATAGAACTCAATGGGAGTTCACAAAGCAAAATGGAAAATGGTGACCAAGAGAAGATCTAGAGTGATCTAATGCAATGAAGGTGACTAATGAATGGGGAAAACCCCCCTATTTATAACAAAATATTGGGGCGGTCTAGAACTCGATGCAAGAATAAAATATTATTAATCTAATTCTAGAAGCACCCTTTAGGAATATTTTATTATATTTGTTGGAGGGAAAAGAGTTCTTGACTTGGGTCAATTCCTTTATTTATAAATAATAAATAAATAAGTTTATTTATCATCTTAGGGAAGTGATGGGAATATAATTAAATAAATAATGGTTTATTCAATTATTTATGGATGATTTAGTCAAATTTAACTAAGAATATTATTTAAATCATGATTTAAATAACTTATTCTTAGGGAATAATTAAATAAATAAGGATTTATTTAATTCAGTTCCTTATTTTGGGTTAAATATGACCACGAAATATAAACAAATAGGTTATTTTATGTGGTGAAAGCAATTTTACTTAGGGTAAAATTGGTCTTACATGGTGTACTTGGGTTCATCTAATAATAACAGGTTAGATGACCAAAAATTGGTGTAACACAAAGAAGGAAAGATTTCTTGCTTAACACTAAAAGGGCAAAGAACCACCATCATTAAAAGGTCAATGTGAGAAAGCTCCAGAAACTAAGCAAAGATGATTCTTGAGATGCACAGCATGTTGTTCTCATAAACAATAGATGTAGGAGAACCCACAACCATAGGTAATGTGTGGGTTATGTGCTTTAGTTTTCTGTTTCTAAGGTCATATCAACACTATGCAGTTTCAAGGGTTAATTTGACCTCCACAAAGATATGTGAAGTATGAGGACATGGATCAATTGACTAAGTCTATGTGTGGTCTAGTGAAAACATTGGTAATGGAAAAAATTATGAGTTGACTATCCAGATAAGTAGAGCACTATGTTGTTGTTTGCATAAATAACGAATAGAATTGTTTTCAGGAAAAAAAATCAATGAATGTGTTGTTTAAATCATATCGGAATGAAACATATCCCCAACACTAAGGAATTAATTTCACTTGTCATGCTAGCAACTTCCCCTATTTCTCATATTGATAATCTCATCTTGCTCATGTAGAATCCTGTTCTCTAGAAAGTAGTGGTGGAACACATCAAAAACTTATATTCAGTCTTATTTAGCAACAAAAAGGGTCTCCCCTGTTTAGTCATTATTGGACTTGATGAGGAATCGTGTGAAAAAATAAAGTTTGGAACTCATATTTGAAAAAATTACCAATATAAATAAACTTTGTTTTGGGGCTTTTGGTGGAACCGTGGTCAACACAGGTACATATTTGAGAAGGTTTCAACCATAAGGAAAAATATAGGGATTTCAGAAGTCAATAATTTTAGCCCAAGCAAAGCCATGGAAAAGGATAACTCCTTTAAGAAGACGGTGGTTGGCTTAAATTAATGCATACACTTCCAATTTGCAGCTAGGCACATACTATAATTGCTTGTGGTGGAGGAAGATGAATTTCTTCAAAATGTTTCATTACCATACAACAGTAAAATTGTATTTCCATATTTGATAAAGAAGGGATACATTGGAAGTAAATGGATATTTGAGAGTATATGGAGGTATGTAACAACCAAAAATTTAATGAGGAGACATATTACAAGCTTAAAGGAATCAATAGATTGTAATTATTTGTAAGAGTAAGCTCTTTTTATTTCTGGAAATAATACTTTTGGCATGGAGGTGCAGCCTTTGAGATATATTTTCTTTCCCTAACCTCTGATTATAATGGAAAGGTCTCAGATTATACTGATGGTTTCTGATTCCCAAATATGGGAGCATTCCCTAGAAACTATGGTGCTAATATACAATCCAAAAATGCACTCACAATAGCAATAAAAAACTCTCAAATCGAAACATGCACTAGACAAGATTTGTAGATTGGTCATAGGAGAAGGGAAAGCAGAGAGCTCTGTGGCGAAATAATATGGTGGCTAGGGTTTAAAATGCAGGCCCCCATGAACACTTTCTGATGTCCTCACTCGGAAGTTTTACAAGTGGATTGTGGTTTGGGGATCACCCTATCCATGTTCCATTACCTCAGGATGGGATTTCAGAAGTCGCGACAGCCACTTTGGCCACATCCCATATCCTCTATGCTTTCCTGAGACACACCCCACGGCTAGACACGAATGCCTGCTCTCGCTTGGATCTGTTGCTTGGGTACTACACTTTCGGTGGTAAGCCTTTGCTTGGGTGTGGAGGTTTGCATCAGATATATCACCTCAAATTGTTGGAGTATTGGCGACTGCAGGGGACGGAGGTTTTTTGGTGGCACATTGCTAGCCTACTACATGATTTTTGCTCTCTGATTTCCTCGTTTCCTTATGACCCATGTTATTCATCAGTAATTTTTTCCTTTATATATGACTAAATGATTTCCCTATATTTCTAGAAACAAAGTTCATGAACATTATGAGTTCTATAAATCTCACTGCCTTCATCATCCTTAAAGATAATTTCTCACTATTTTTTTTTTCCATCAAGTCAAGCTCTGCTTACCAGTCTCAGAAAACCCATTAGGGGCTCATGTCATCCATTTTGTCTATACCTTGTAACCTTTGACCCAAATCCTCTATTTTTTTTTTCCTAAAAACCCCCCACTGCTACCTAAGCCCACTAATCAAACAGCTTTGTTTTTGTCTCCCAAAATACTCCCAAACACCGATGTTCTTAAGCTATCTATGTAGGCTCTTTAGATAAATCAATTACATTGGATTTTGGATCTTCAATACATTAGTTTACCATAAACTCTATCTCTCACTTGATAATCCAAAATTATAGGTCTCAATCCAAAAACCAAGTCCAAGAAAGCCTCCACTAAGTCACCTAGGGTTTCACAAAGTCATAGGGTGGACATGGTGCTCTACAAATTCTTTTTTTACTGTATGAAGAAGCTGCATTCAAAGAAAAAAAGGACAGGAGATCTTGTCCAAACTAATCAAAAAGGTCATTATAGGAAGGTTTTTTGGCCTGGAGCACAAATCTTGCAAGGGGGCAACTACCCCTTACTCACATTTTTGCAAAGGGATCAAATGGTCATCAACCTAAAAATAGGTAAGGTGATGGGAGAATCATCACAAATGGACCATCAACAACAAAGAGAAGGAAACAGGGTACTTGTTTGAAAAGAATCAGGGTTTGTGACTGTTTTGACTAAACAAGTAAAATCTGTCAAAAAGATACAGAAGAAAAGGCCACCTCAACTCCTTTGAATGCTCATTAAAGACTTTTAGAAATAAAAAATGAGTTTTGAGAAGTTTTTGAGAACTTAGAAGACAACACTATTTACTTTTTTCTAAGCAGCCCTAAAGCCTAGGAGTTTGGGAAAAATGACAAAACAAGTAAAAATAATGACAAAGAGCCTCCTTCATAACTGCAAAGGGTTTCAGAGAATTTCAAGCTACCCTCTAGGGTTTGGAAAAGAGGCATTGACTCCACATCACCAAGGGTACAAAAGGGCAAAGAGTTTTGGTACAAAAAGTATGAATTTTCAAAAGGTAAAATCAAAGAACTAAAGGGATCAAAGGAGGCAAACCTAAACACCTATACCCCACTTCACCAAAGGGGAAAAAGGGCCAGAAATAATAGTTCAAGGTTTGACTTCTCAAAGGAACAGTCAGAGGATTTTTCAAATTATCAAAGGATGAAAGCATGAGGTAAGAATGCCCAAAAAGAGTTAATTATGATAAACATGGTTTTTTGAGGAAAGGTGTTAAATTCCAAAAGACAGTAATCAAGGGCAGAGAAGTTGTGTAGGCACCTGCAAGAACAGAAGTGCCCAGGAAAGACACACAAATGGTTTAAATAACTCACCTCCCTCACTAGACATACATCATTTGCAAACTGATCAAAGAAACAAACATGTAGTTGGTTTATGAGCAGAAAAGCCTCCAAAATGGTTTCTTTATCAAGAAAATATTCTACAAGAGATAATACCATGAGTAACACTTATGCAGGAGTGTCACAAAAGGTTACCTACAGGAAAATTGGTAAAGACAAACAAACCAAATGTTTTTCACAAAGATGGCCCACAAGAAGATTAAAGGGATTTTTGATGTTTTTTGCTAGGATTTTTCCACATCTAAGAGGTTTTTCACTGTTTCACAGAGAAGACGTGACAGGATATCAGTCAAAAGAAAACATGTCCAAATAATCACATGGATGTTGTTTACCAGGGTTAAATATCATGAAAAGGTTCAGATTTACAAGTGAGGGTGAAGAGTATAGTTTGAGTTGGTTGAAGAAGTTTTTCAGTCTTAGAGGAAGACATCATAATGCACCAGCAAGGCAAAAACCACTTTTTCTGAGACTCTGCCACCTACATGACCAAAAAAGGCCAAAGGCACAATGAGAAAAATAAAAAGAGAAACAAACTTTATAAAGTGGGTTTAGGTCTTGAAATACTTTTCAAAAGGAGTATAAAGTCTTTACTCCCTCTCTCCCACTTCATTTTCGTCCTTGCAGAGAAGAGAGAGTTGTTGAAAAAAAAATTTCAGGGTTTTTGGGCAACTTGGGTGAATTTTTTTAGGTGTTGTGCACCAACAGAGGTGCTACGCACCTGGCCATCGGCGTTGCACACAGACGAGGTGGCCGTAGTGTAAATTTAAACTACACTGCGAACTGGGAGGGCGGTCCTACGCACAGGCCCAGAATGGCCTGACTGCCCACCTTTGCACATTGGTATTGCACTCCGATGAGCCCAATAGGCCCAATTACTGGCTCGACTCGACCTGGTGCTACGTACAGACAATGTTTGGTCCAAATTGATCAAAAGGGCCTAAAATTCAAGTTTTTTGCTTCCAAATATCCTGCAATCAATCAAGCAAGGTTGGTGGATCGTTTCCTTCCCTTCCAAGAAGTATTTTTTATAAAAAAATAAGGTATATAAAGGCCTAATGTGACCAAATCCTAGTCTCCATAAAAATAAAATTTGACCATCTAGAGCAGCATTTACAAATTTGAAAGGTTGTCATAGGTGTAAGGGAACTCACTGCCAGCAAACCTGCTTCTAAAAACTGAAAACACTCCTTGAATGCTTCATCTTAGCCCTCATTTGCCAAAATTTGCCCTCACATCATTCATTTTCCCTCCCTACACCTAAAAGCCCTCATCAAGCAACAAACCACTTTATTCAAGGTTATAATCAGCCACCATGTCTAAGGAAGAGATCAATACAAGCAATGATGAAAGCCAAAGGCCTATCAAGCCAAAACACAAGGGAGGAAGGGTTAATATTTTTGAGCCCTTAGACACCATTCAAATCACTTCTTCTCCCATGATCCTTGCATGTTTTCAAGATGTTGGATGTTATTAGTTTTTTGAGAAGGCTAAACAAGTCTAAAGCCACTCAAACTTGACTAGGTTGTTCATTCTTAGCCTACAAAATCACGAAGTCAACCTAGCAGGAGTGAATTTTGAATTCTCATATGAATCCATTGCTAAAGCCACAAGAATACCAAATATTGGTGAAGGATGGTTTAAACAAAAGAAATTGGATTTGAGCTTCTATGAGCCCTACCTCAAACCTAGATGTCAACAAGGTTGCAAGGTTGTTTTCCACTTCTCCCACCTGCTAGAGAGGTATGCCCTACTGATGAGGCATATTATTAAGTACTTCACTTGTGAGGGGAGGTAATACAGGGTTTATTCTTATCACATAAGGCTTCTAATGCACTTCACCAGGGTTAAATTTCCAAACCTACCATACTATCTTTACCGGAGCATTAACAAAATGGCTTCAGTGGTCAAGAAGAGGAGTTATGCCCACCAAATGCAAAGCCTTTTTCACCACTCCTTGGTTAAGATGATTGTTTTACACCAACTAGAGGAGCAAGGAATCCCTTGGGAAGTTTTAATCTCACATGATGTATTTGCAAATCCCCGAGCCTTCATTCAGCAAAATTTTCCTTCCACTTCACATCCACTTGCCTCCACTCCTCCATCATCTCCACCTATGCCTTCTCCACAAGGAAAATTACCTCCTTTTTCTCCTCCTAATGAATCAAATGAAGGTGATAAAAATGGAACTAATGGAAAAATAGATGAAAGTGGAGAGGAAAAGGACAGTGAGGTAGAAACAGAGTTAAATGAACAAAAAGAAGATGACATTAGTGCAGAGGAATAATATGATGGAAATATCCATGAATAACACACAAATAGTAGTGGAGAAAGGGAAGACAATGAGGCAAAGAGAGAATCTAGTGAGGAAGAACAAGAAGATGATGATGACATGGAGGAAAGGGATGAATATAACAGTGAAAATGAGGAAAAAAGTGAGGCAAGTATAGAGCTTAATCAAGAAGATGAAAGTGATGAAAGTGAAGAAAAGAGTGAGGCAAGTACAGATCTTAATGATCAGGAAATTGAAGACTTTGATTAGGCAGATGATGAAACTAAAACAGAGTTTGAAGGGGAAGGCATTGACCAAGGAAATAGCACAAATGAGACAGTCAGTGATGAGCAAGGAAATAGTCATGACAGTCATGACAGCTGTCAGGCTGTCATGACTGTCATGACACAAATTAGTCTCTAAATGACCAAGAAACTCAATGTGATAGTGCAGAAAGAGACAGAGAAGAGGACCTCAGTGAAGGACAAAGCCAAAATGAGGCAAGTGAGGAGAGTAGGATCAGTTTGAAGGCCAAACAGACAGTATGGAAAATAGTGAGGGAAATAAAGATGATAATGAAGCTCAAGGTCAAGAAATCAGTGACCCAATGGAGCATGCAGTGACTCATGAAAGCCATAAAAAAGATGAAAATGCTTTTTACTTCACCAAAGCTCAAGGCACCCTCATCACTCCTCTCACATGCACCTACCATAGAGGCAAAAGAGATGTATTTGCTGCCTCAAAAAGGCAAAGGGCCATCTCTCCTCCAGCCATCAAGCACAAAGACAAAGGAAAGGAAAATATGGACAAAGGTGGGCAGTAGGTAAAGGTAAGGAGAAGCAAAAGGATAAAGAATACTTCTCAAGGGCCTCAATTCATTGATCTAGACAGTGACAATGAAGACAAGCAAGTGACCACTAGATTGCTTCTCTTGGAGAAAGATGCACACCTTCAGGAGTGGGAAAGAGACTTTGACATGGCACAAGGTGTCATTCATTATTACAAGGAGAAGCATAAGCATTTCAAGAAGGTGAAAAGGGACCTTTCCCTACGAAATAAAATGACCAAGCATTATGCAAGGAAAAACATGCTTGCTTGTGCCAAACTGAAGAATGCCCTCACGGAGCTAGAAGACCTAAAAAGAGAAAAAGTGCATGAAAGCCTTGGAATTTTGGAAAAGGCTTCTCAACAGGTGTCCAAGACCTCTTGAGGGACCTCTCCACAAATTTTGGGGAAATTTGAGCAAAATTTTGTTTTTTATGAAATTTTGACCCCTTTGTGCGCAACGCCCTAGGTGCTACGCACAAAATTGGTGCATTCTCAACTCTAAAATTTTGTATTTTTTTATTTCTCACATTACCAGCAGTCTTCTCACCAATTTTCATATCATTTGGAGCATTTTAACCCCCCCAAAAGGTCAAAAAACATGAAACGTTTGACCTTTCTGCCTCATTTTCAGACCAGGCGCTGCGCACAGAGTAGTCTTGGGGAAATTTATTTTTGAATAGGTAAATTTCCTCCACTCAGCACAACTAAAGCATTTTTGGAAATTAGACTCATCAGGCTTTCCAACGAACCATCACAGAGACAAATCCGATGTCAGGAAGGGGCCCAAAACTCAGCTGCAAGAGACCCTATTTTCTGCTGAAGTGGCGCTACGCATAGAGGTTGCCTAGTGTGTTTTCGACCAAAAGTCAAAAAAACACACTCATTTATTGCAAATAGATATTTTTGAGTTTTTTGAGGAAAATTAATCTAGAATTAGGTGCAAATATTTATTTTGGAATTTATTTCTTAGGATATTATGTGCCTTGGGCCTTGCATGGTCTCCTGGCCATAAATGATATTTATGACTATATTTGACATTTTCCTACCACATTTAGGGTTTTATCCCTCATCTTCTCCATAAATATAGCATGAGGCCCCTATTTGTTTTGTTGGCATTTGATGAGCTTGAAGAGAAATATACATGGATTCATGAGCTTGGAGAAGAAATTGGTTTTGTGAAGTGGATGAATGGCTTGCTTGGCTTGATGATGGAGAAGCAAATTGCAGGATTCCATATCTTGGTGAATGGTGATGTATACCTAATTTTTCTATTCTTTCCTTTGTTATCATTATGTTTCACACAGAGGCTGCCTAGTGTGTTTTGGACCAAAAGTCAAAAAAACACACTCATTTATTGCAAATAGATATTTTTGAGTCTTTTGAGGCAAATTAAGCTATAATTAGGTGCAAATAGTTATTTTAGCATTTATTTCTTGGGATATTATGTGCCTTGGGCCTTACATGGTCTCTTGGCCATAAATGATATTTATGACTATATTTGACATTTTCCTACCACATTTAGGGTTTTACTCCTCATTTGCTCCATAAATAGAGCATGAGGCCCCTATGTATTTTTTTGGCATTTGATGAGCTTGAAGAGAAATATACATGGTTTCATGAGCTTGTAGAAGAAATTGGTCTTGTGAAGTGGATGAATGGCTTGTTTTCCTTGATGATAGAGAAGCTTGTTTGCAGGATTCCATAGCTTGGCGAATGGTGATGTTTTCATAATTTGTCTATTGTTTCCTTTGTTATCATTATCTTTCATGTTTCTTGGCTGCTATTAAACAGAAAAGTATAGGTTGAGACATGTTCTTTGAGGCACCTCAGTCCTCCTGTTTGTTATAGCTTTGATGTTTTCTCTTTTCGCCATCTTAAGGAATTATTGAATACTCCTTAGGTCCACCAAAACTTTTTCTTGTTTCATGTATGGTTAGTATGGTAGCTTACAAGTATGATTCATGGTATGCCCTTCTTATTTGAAGTTTTCAAAACCCTATCTTGAAACCTTTCTCTGAAATATTGATTGTTAGGTTAAGTGAAAGAGGTCTCGCTTGATCTTACCCTTTTTCCATGCTTACAAACTTTTTTCAGAGTTCCCAATAACTTGATATATGTTGTTTAGTAGTTCCTGTTGAGTCCCAAATTTGCATCTTTTCCATACACTTTTCCATACCTTTTTCACTCACCTAAACCTCCCAAATTGTCAATATCATGTGCAAAAGAGTATCTAACATGGTTTTTAATTATATTTTTGTGTTTGCTATTTGATCTAGATTTTGTTCATTCAGCTGCGGAATCTTGCCACTTTCCGCAGCTATTTTGTAAAACTCTATGCTACAGGTGTCTACAAGGGAAACGAGCCACATGGGCAGGTCAGGAATGACGTGGACATGGTTCGTGTCCTATTGGTTCAAGCAAACTCGTCCAAAGAAGCCGCGGTCAAAGGCGTCCACATGGAAGTCAATTATGGAGTTTCATGTCGGCCGGACTCTGTTTCGTGGCACATAAAGATCCATACGGCCGTTTCTAAGCCTGCGGAGGTTAAATCGACATCTGTACAAGGTTCTAGAGTCGAATTCAAGCATCCACCTTTCGTAGATCTACTTTCCAACACGGCCATACTCCTATATCCGTGGACGTAGTGGTCTACGTGCTCTCTACCAGCATGAACTTTAGGAGACAGTTATAGTTTGTTGTTATATATAGCGCGTTTGCATACGCACATAAAGTTAGTTGATGTTAGCGAATAGAGTCTCTGTTATCTTTTAGTCTGCTCTGTAGTGATTACGCTGCACTTGTGCCGTAACACTACCATTCTGTAATGAACTGCTTTTTAATATGAGAAGACTCTGTTTTTCAACTTAATTTGTATTTGAGGATCGTTACCAAGGCTGTGTAGAGGGCCCCTGCTCAGCTAAGGTTTTGTGTATTAGTGTATAATTTTACTTTCATTCCATTGTGATATAATCCATTCATATGTTCATATATTGCATTTGTTTCATTTCTGTTTATACATTTCCATAATTTCCATTTCATTTCTGTCTTTCATGTTTTATGATTGTTAATCACTAATCAGTTTTCTTGATTGCAGGTTTTAGATAGACAGCCCGGGCATTTTTATAGCTTTTTGACTAATGACATGGATCTAACATTGTTCTGCTGCTAGTTTATTTTTCATAGCTTTTGTTTAATTTCAGTCTTGCTTTGTTCATTTCAGTTTTGTTTATCTGCTTTAGTAGTTAAATTTAGATATATTAAGCTGCTCATAGCATCTTCAGTTGCCTCCGAAAGCCACAGCTGGACTGATGGTGAGGGACTGCATTATGAAATGTGTAGTTTAGTATTAGTTTCTTTCCTGCAAATTTAGATATATTAAGCTGCTCATAGCATCTTCAGTTGCCTCCGAAAGCCACAGCTGGACTGATGGTGAGGGACTGCATTATGAAATGTGTAGTTTAGTATTAGTTTCTTT